>OY720450.1:26868445-27273445 GCA_963082715.1 Harpalus rubripes
ACATACATACATACATACATACATACATACATACATACATACATACATACATACATACATACATACATACATACATACATACATACATACATACATACATACATACATACATACATACATACATACATACATACATACATACATACATACATACATACATACATACATACATACATACACACATACAGACATCATCGTAAAAATAGTAAAATCGTATTCTAGGGACCTTAAAACGTGCTTATTCATTAAAAACTCACCACCGAATTTTTTGACCAAAGACAATAGCTTCCTTACCTAAAGGTGACGGAAGGTAAAAATTAGCATTACTAGAAGATAATAATGAAAAAAAATCAATTCTATTTGCTTTCTTTAACGGGAATAAAGTTACTCACGGCGAAAAATATTGCGAAACATTTTCTAGGTATGGAAAATTTTAGAATAACGGATATAAATTTGGTGAACAATAAAGCAATTTTCGATATTATTTACACAAAGACTCAGTTATTTTGAATAGTTTAAATTTAGCAGCAAATGCTGGTAGTTCTATGACTTAAACAGTAACATTTAATTATATGTTGAAGTTACTATTTAATAATTTGTACTTGCCCAAACCTAATGCATGTGAAACTGTATTTAGTAACATATTTGATGTTTAAGTTTATGTAGTCAAAATTAGCCAAATCTTATTCTTTCTTCATTAATAATTTCTAATAATGCCAATGTTTTCATAATTTCTCATCACTTTTTGAACACATATTGACAATCAAGATGATAAATGACATAAATGTCAGATCATAATAATATAAAATAATTAAAATTTCCAAAGAAAAACAATCAAATACATTCACTTTGCACTTTTCATTTGCAAAAAAAATGTATCAACGACGGCACTGTGGAAAATGAAAAGTGCAAAGTTGCAGTTTTTAGTGGAACAGGCCCCTAGTTCAACCATTGGTGTTAATAAATATTTTACTTAATTTACCCGAAAACATCTAGAATTAGATTAGATGAAAGGTGCATAACCTAAAGGTAGTTTGTAATATACTCGTATATGCCCTACATCTATTAAATTCATACCCATTTAATTTATTTACAAAATAGTCCCACAAAATTTATACATCGTTCTATAAACATATAAATAAATGAATAAATATATCATCACAATATTTTACCCATTGCTGGGGTATGCCAATCTGCTTTGCACACAGATATTTATACCGTGCGGCCGTTTACCAGGCGTTACCTTATATGAAAGATATAATAACTTAAAATTTCCGTGGCGAAATATTGTAGTTTGAAACAGTTGCATAAGAATATAAGAATAGTATGAAGATTTTGTAGTGACAATGAAACAGAGACTTACGAGTGCTTATTTATTTAAGGTAAAAAGTGATATATTATCCTCATCCATATCAAATTTCTTGAATTTTAAGTGAGTTAGTATTTGATTGAATTAAGAATTTTGTAAATACAAACATTATAAAAGAAAATAAAATAATAAATTTTTACAGGTACGTAGTAAACTCTTTCCATTATAAAATTCAATAGTGTAATATGTTAGAGCAGTTTGTAAAAAAATAAAATAATTTATGTAAACTAATGATATGTAATCAAGCTCCATCAACAAGCATTATCGCTTTCTAAGGCTTTTGCACAATGAAAAAGTATTACAGCATCATTTGTGTCGCAAAATAAGTTTTCTCCTAAACTTAATGATATATCGTGTTGATATGAGAATTTGGTACATAATATGATTTATTACTTATTTAGTGTTCTAAATTTTCACCTGTTCCTGTTAACATTTGAATAATGAAATAATTAGTATGGATGAATGTTCCTAACAGAATTTAAAATGAAAAGTTTTTTTTAGAATATTAATAGTAACCTTTATAGTAAGTTTGAATAATTAAATCACTTTTCTTATTTTATACTTCAATCAGTAATAAGTAATAACCATGAGGTCTCGTGGCCGCTTGCCTGTTTGTGTGGATTGCGAATGTAATAGCTAATATGCCGTGATGATATATTTATTTATTTAAGTATTTATTTTTATCCTTTGGGAATTATAACTCTTTGTCATTAAAGCAATAAACCACATTTCCATAAAAAATCAATGATAAATACAATTTGCGTTTCAATCATTGGTAATTTATTATCAACTAATTATTCTTGTATTTTATTTAAGTTGTATTTTGTAATTTATGTGTATACTAAGTTGGATACGAGTAATCATAATAATAATAATAATAATAACAATCTAATTATGGTTAAAATATTCCATGTATAATTTACAAAGAGAAAAATAAATAATATCTAATATGTCTACCGAAAGACAATGGATCTTTAATGGTAACAAATTTTATTTAGCAGTAACTAACTGCAATACCTTATACCCTAACGGAAGTAACGTAATAACGTTACAAACGCAATATTATCAATGTTCGTTAATCAAAAAATAAAAGGATTTCAATATTATAAATGTAACAATCAGTTCCTATTTATTTTTCTTAATTTGTGACATTTTATTTTTATTATTATATTACGTAAGGTTATATTATGTATATTATTCTTGTAACAGGTTTCACTTCATTTTAAATTCCAATAATTATATGCTTTAAATAATATTATTATATTAACCTAAGAACTATATAAACATACACTAATATGAATAACAATGTTCAATTGTGCAATGCCTGTCAAGACATTTAAAAATATAGAATGTAGCAAATAGTCATATGAAATTATATCTAGAGTACTTCTCACAAGGAAGGTAAAAGGTCTATTTTTAAAAGTGAAGCAAATCAGGTATTCCTGTATAAATAGATTAGAAATGGAAATAATTTAGTGTAGTCAGAAGCAAACTTAAAAGATTTCCAAGCGCGTATGCTGCACTTAGTTTATACAATGGATAAATGAAATCTTCTTAGGTAAGCTTTATGCTCAAAGATGCCATCTTTTCTTTTCTTTTTTCATCCAAGAAACTTTTATTTTACAGCAAGTAAATAGTTATAAAAGCGTATTCAGGTAAAATGTAGATATAATCTTATTTAATTGTTTTTTGGTTTTTTAAAACTTTTTACCCACCGCTACTACATTTTATTTTCTGTAGTATAATATACTCGTTTTTTAACAATATGTTATTAAGAAGGGAATTAAACAGTTTTTAGCACTGCGTCGTGTAACCGTTTTCGATGCTAAATGAAGGCGTAATCAATTTAATATCTGATATTTTGGAGACGAAGGTGATTCTGATTATTTTATATTATTCATTCTTTATGTATGAGTTGCGGTATTATGTTGTATATGGTGTTTCGTAGAAATAAACTGATTTATAGTGAATTGCGTTTTTGATAAATATACCACACGTAACAATTATTTTTTATTTGAGCAAAATATATTCGATCTGACAACTTCCTTGCTAATCATTATATTCGCATATTGATTTTATCATCAAAGATATATGTATATTTTTTTCACATTTATTGAAGTAGTAATAGTTATCATCATAGATACATATAAAAATTTATGCGCCAGAATATAATGAAGATAATAAACACATAAAATGTGACTATAGATAATAAAATTGCAGATCTGAAATGTTACATACTATAAAATATTTAACTTTAAAATTCCTCATTCTCATACAAAACTTTAAAATTAGAATTAAGATGTAAGAAGATATCATTTATGATTATTCATACTAAAGTCATTTTAATTCCGTATGTAGTTTGTAATTTTCATTCCTATTATAACATGTCTAACTTCAAAGATTGAATTCCAGCAACTACTGCAGTTTATTATGTTTTATAGGGGAAAGGTACATAAGTATCACAAAAAAACCAACAAAATTAAATTTTTCGTCATTATCTAGTGTTCTATGAGCATATTTGGAAAAACAAAAACACATCTGAGAGGGCCCCTCCAAAGTTCCATTTACTCGACATCGTACCTCTTCTAATTCTCGAGATTACAATGGTGGTAATTCTAAATGGGATATACTGTATAGAAATGATACACTTGCAATTACAATTGATATGTATTAATGATTAATGTATTTAATATTCTCGTGAGATACATTTTCTCTGTAAACTTAATACTAAAAGCATACTGCTTCTGATATTGTAATTCGGGTAATTTCATCCGACGAAATATATCATTCTTAATGATTCTCTGGCTCGTGGGAGGCTTGGTTGCAAATAAAGTAGGTAGTTGTTTTGTGACCTATACTTGTGTAGATAGAATCCTATTGATTTCTATCATAAAATTAATATAAATACATTTAAAAGATAACAATGAAAATTACTAATATTAAACAAATATTAAAAATGAATTTAGACTACGAATACAATTAACTAGTTAAACACTAACACTATTTATTTATTTAAAAAATTAAGACAACTATTTATTAACACGATATTACTAATTATTTATTTCGACTATTTATGTCACTATTTATTTATATCACATTCAACTATTCGACTTACCGACCTCCACAGCGTCTATATACTCAACTGATAACAGCGCCTGTATATTTAACTGCTCGAACAGAATTCACTCCTTTCACTTTACTGTCTGTCCCTTTATGTAACTAACTGTCCTCCTGACGGACTAGCTCTAACTCTAACTTCCACAGCCTCAGTATCACCTACTGTCTTTATGCCACATCTCTTTAACACCACTGCCGAGTATCCATTTCTACTCGCTGTTACTATTCACGTATACCTAGCTTCCCAACATTTCTCAAAACTACCGAGTATTCACTTCCACAGCTATCCCAGTATACCAGTAACTTCTCAAGTACTCCATTCGACACTAAACTGCATAGGCTGTCCACGACACTGCTGTGCTATTCAACTCACTGACACCTTACTTCTTACTATTTATGTAACTGTCCTTCTGACGGACAACACTCTATGCGACTGTCTCTCTGTACACAAGTACGTCGCTTATATAATTGTTCCAATATTTTTATCGAACAGTCTCGAACTACATATATAACAATTCTCGGATAATTACGCTTATCTCCCCCTTGCTCACAGAATTGCCGGGCCTCACGACGCCCGCCTAACGTGCACTGCTCTATGTTACCTATCGCCTACCTAGGCTCCTCCTACCTACTAGAACGCTTCTATTCATAGGCGTCGGTTCGCACGCGCTGACCGGGGCTCGCGGACCAAGTGGCGTAGGTACCTACCCTTTCAAGTTACAATTTGCGAAAAAAATGACGAAAATGAAAATGTCAGGATATTGAAAATAAAGAAAATGTATGTTTTGTACATAATTTATATTAAAATATCCCATAGATTTTTAAATATATGTGAGAATTATTTTGTAGTGACACATGAATATATGTATTTGTATTTAAAAAATATTTTTCGTTTTATGTGTACAACCAGGTAAAATATCTGGCGAGAAGTTATGTGCTGGCCACATCAGATTTTTCTATATACATTTTACATCGATACTCCAACACCTTTAATGCATCCAAAAAATTCGCAATCCAAAATTTTGATTGTTCCATCGTCCCAGAAGTATAGTGGTGGATCCAAGAATCATCAAAAGTTAAAAATCGATGCAAAAATTCCAGCTTGTTTTATTTAAATCGCTTGAAAATGTTCGTTCAACTGATTTTGGTCCAAATGGGCCAAAGCAGGATTTGTCATATTCGCATATGGGGTACTATACCATAAGAAATCGACTTTTGACTCATGGGTTATGAGAGGCTGGGCAAAAAATAAGAGTTGAGCAAAACTGGGCGTAACAATAGTTTATTTTAATTCCTACATGGAGATGCCAACTTTACTTGGATGAATATCGGTGGCGGTCGCAGTTGTTGGCCATCCCTAACGGTCATCATTAACCACGTTTAAATTCAGGTGCCCATCTTTTCACGGTGGTAAAAAGTAAATGATGGAGTCCCCGTAAACAACATCTAACTCGGATTTAATTCAGGTAGATGTATTGACATTTAAATGCAAGACTTTAACGATAGCACGATTTTTGATCTTTTCCATTATTATAAAAACACTGAATTCGACAAACACAAATTACTCTCAAACAATAACTAAGCGTTCTAAATTGCTTAAATTTTCAGAGGCATATTCAAAGCATAAACAAGTGTAGTACCAGAATAATTTTGATGATTTTTAAAACTAGTTCATATATACTAATTACCGCCAGATTTAAGGATCCGCGGGGCCTGTGGTACTATTTATCTGCGGGGCCTTTTCTGTATATCTATATGGGAGTAATGAGTACCCTCGTATATAGAGTGTTATTTAAAAAACCGGTCTTAAATCGTACGATTAACATGGGATAGGGTAAATTCAAGTGAGGTGGTGCAGTAGTTGAGATTGCGCAGTGATGGAGATTGCGCAGGTGAATTATTTCTAATATATAAGTACAAATATCATGTAAGAGATGTGTAGGGATTGAGTTTTGTGTTAGTAGTGTAGAGGGAACTGTATTTTGTTTTGTATATTAATTCTTCCTAATCAAGTCTCTGAATTTTAATTCCATATTTTCATCTTTCCTTGCTGTTGTAAAGACCTGCCAATATTGCAAGATTTTTTTCCAGAATAAAATTAATAATATAAATATATTTAATCTTTTTATTTTCCCACAACAGGATTTTCAATATTGAATGATAAATTATTTTCATGAAAATGTACTGTTACTTGAAACATGAAACACACACACAGGATGACTCGAACACCCGAACATAGGAATTTAACATGTAAAATCACATTTTCGTAATTTTCTGCTCCCCTTATTATTTTAGGTAAAGAAGCTCCAAATGAAAATTGTTGAGCATAAAATTCTGTACATCAATACACAAAATTAATTTTGTGTGCTTTGTAACCTCAGAAAATTACGTAAATCACCCCCAAAAATAGCGATAGCCATGGAATTGAAACAAAAATTAACAAATATTAACGGTTTATCTGTCAAGTAACACAGCGTTCGTTTATTTTTATTACTTGTAATTACTGTTGAAGTGAACAATAGTAAATAAATTAATTTTAAATTAAAAAAAAACAAAAAAATAAAATTGTATTTTGTTACCGATATTTAAATTTTTTGATCGCAAAGGCGAGTTCGTAAAAGTGTAAGAGTTTTCAGTGCGTGCGTGCGTGTGTGTGTCTATTTTTTCCTCCACGATAACTCCCAAAAAATATATTTTTCGTATTTAGCTTTCTGCATTCATATAGAGTTGAGTAGATTTTATGTAGTATTGGACAACCAGAAGAGATACTTTACTTGAAGCCCATAACAGTTTTTAATGAAACACTACTTTTCAATTTTAGTATTTCAGTCTTTTATATCAGAGCGAAAACAACATATTAGATATTGCTTAAAATTGATAAAAAGTGATACTTTATTTGAAGCTCTGAACAGATTTTTGTGAAAAATATATTATGATATTAATAATAATAATAATTTATTTACCAGATACACAAAGTACATGTATAGAACGTCAAAAAATGTTACATGGAATATTATTATTAATCAGAAATGTCTGTAGGTGGTTTTAAAATTAGATTTAGTTTTTCTAGTTTTTATATCATTAGGAAGTTTGCTAAACATCCACACCCATCAGATTCGGAAAGTTTCTAGAGCAATTTTAACTAAGGGTTTACAAAATTTATACTTGTTTCTTGTGTTTTTATTGTGAAAATTAGGGTGAATTTTAAATTTATTCTTGTTTTTGAACACATATAAATAAAGTTCATATAAATAAAGACTGGTAAATGTCATGATTTTAAGTTTTGTAAAGATCAGTTTGCATGACTGTAAATTTGAGACATCAGCAGTACATCTTACAATTTTTTGACATAGAAATACTTTAGTAACATGGAGTAAGTTGCCCCAGAAAAAGATTGCATAGCGCAATTTAGCTTCACCGATAGCTTGATAGAATAATATATTTTCTAAATTCAAAAATGATTTCAAATATCTAATTTGAAAGCAACATTTGCTTAAACTGGAAACTAAGTATTCGCAGTGATGATTACCATTTTCATCAAATATATAGCCAAAAATTTATGATTTTCCGAAGTTACTTCTGGATGATTACCATTTTGAATGCAAAATTGAATGTTATACAAAACTTTTCATATTTGGCATTTAAAACTCTATATTAATGACGACAACATATTAGATTTTGGCTCAAATAGGTAAACCGGAAGTGGCACTATACTGGAAACGCGACAGATTTTCTTGAAAAAATTTATTGAAATATTATCCAAAACTGTTCAAATTTGTATTTAAAACTATTATATAATATGAAACAACATATTAGATTTTGACTATATATGATAAACCGCAAGTGGTACTTAATTTAAAGCTCTTAACAGATTTCGAGAAAAAACAATAAAATATTATATAATAAATATAATCCAAAAATACGTAGCAGAGACATTTCTATTTATTGAAACAACAAATTAGATTTTGTTTACAATCAAACGGAAGTGAAACTTTACTTAAAGCTCATTGATATTCTAAACATGGAATTGGTTGGAGGTAGGGTAATCAAATATTTTTCCTGCTACAAAATCATAGATGGCTCAAATACTATTAGTATTTAACAATTCCAAAAAAAAAAAACACGTATTTTATTTTCAAGTCTAAATTAATACATATTATATTAACATTTTCTCTAAATTAGATAAAAGTCACATATTCCATTATAAAGCACACCACATATTTTATTAAAAAGATAGAAAGCAGTTAAATTGCCATGTTGTTTGAAAGCAAATAAAAACGTCACAATGTATAATAATCTAATATGTACCTAAATAATTTGTATTCACGTAGAGTAGAATAGATTTAGATGGTATCCTGAAATCCAATGAAACAACCTTTTGTGAGCTCAAGTGTTCCCATTTCAATTCAGTACATTTATTCAAACAAGTGGTTCATCCTTCAAGTTTGGACAGAAACATCTACATTCCAGATAGAGCAAAATTAACGGTATCCTTTTTTCCGAGATTGATGAATTCTGTATTCATATTCATCCAACATGAAACATTTAGAATAAAGGCCTAATTCTCAATTTTCACCATTGCGATATGATATTATAAATTTATTTCACATGACTTCAATGGCAGGATTTTATTTGTCAAATGTCAATCATCCCATGCACCAAGTTCGCATAAATGATAAAGTGGTGATAATTGATAATTGGGCCTTAAATCTGGATTATTTACTTGATATCTAGGCATTACGTATATTTACTATTTGCAGTCTTTCTAGCAAAATACAACTACTGTCTTTATAGTAGAAACCCTACAACAATTTATCATATTTCTGTAAAAAAAAATCAGGTATAGCCAACACTATACCTTCCGCCATTTACCGTCCGATTCACAAAAAGATTAAGCTAATCCTTATTTTTGGATTAGCGAATTTTACTCTAATTTTAACAGTTTATTTTTTAAAATATAGTCTATTCTAATCCAAGTAACTATCTTTTTTTAAACCCCTCAACAGGATTAAATCCCAATTACAGAGTGGGTTCACATTCACACACATCCATGCCTTAGTGGGATTCGAATCCAGAGCCCTGAGGGTACCCATGACATGAGGCGTTGCTCTAACCTTTGAGCCACCGGAACTATAATAAAATGAAGATTAAATTTTAAATACCGGTATAGAATAGAATTCACTAATCCAAAAATGAGAATTAGTATAAATATTTTTGTGAATCGTTGATTTTTATTAATCTAAATACATACCTACATACTTACTTATGCTGGAAACTGTATTGAATTCCTTTTCTATTGTTCTATTTACTTTTTCCTTTTTAAAACGTTGCTATTATTATTTTGAAATGATTAGTTCTTTGATAATGACATTTGTCTGTCAGTTACATACATTTGAATAACTGCGTTTTGTTTGTTTAAAGCGGAATTTAAATTATAGATAATTTTATAAATTTATCCATAAAATATATAAAAAAGTATTAATGCAAATCTATAGAAAATGTAATAATATTTAATTTTTATCATAACATTAAGGCCGCCACGCACTTGAGCGACGCGAAGCAAAGCGAAGAGAAGTTTTTTCATTCAATGTATTCTTATGTGAATAGTCGCCTCGTTGCTCTGCTCTTCGCTGCTTCAAAGTGAGCGTATACACGTAAGAATACATTGAATGAAAAAACTTCTCTTCGCCGCGCTTCGCTTCGGTTGCTGAAGTGTGCGTTGGCTTTTAATCTGAAAAAAAAAACATTTAAACGTATTTTTCGAAGAAAAACTATTTTGAGCTTCTAGTAAAGTGCCATTTCTGGTTATCCGATATTCACCAAAATCTAATGGGCTCTTTCCAACACAGAAAAAGTTCGAAATACAAGATTTGAAAATTTTCTGAATGATAGTTAGAGTGGAGGATCCACACACACATACACACATACACATATACACATACACACATACGCACATACACACAGACATCATCGTGAAAATGTTAAAATTGGATTATAGGGGGACCTTAAAACGAACATTTACCAAAATCTCGATATGCGATTTTTAGCACGATCCCTATACTTCCCTTACCAAGCATAGCGGGAGGTAAAACGTAATAAAACACAAGCCAAACTCATCTAATTTGGAAATGTACGACTTTTTGTATTTGTTTTATATTTACGGGGTAGAAAGATAGCGTCTGAAGAAGAAAAATTAGTAAAAAATCCAAAAACTCCGACTGGTTGGGAGCGTTTAAGAAGTGGAAGGAAAGAATGATGAAGTGTATGAACTTCGAACATATTGTGACACAAATGAAGGCTACTCACCTGCGCCGTACATAAGTTGTTGCATCTGTAACTCACGGGTATAGGGCTGGAGCAGAGGTCGTAGTGGTATATTGTAGTCCAACTAAACAAAAAAAATTACTCAGGCCAATGCCTGTGCAAAAAAATGTTCAATACCAGCAATTTATTCTGCGAGCTCCAACACCTTAAAAGGGTAACCTCGAGAGAAGGAACACAGAACAAATATATTAAAAAATTTAAGAATGAAAAAAATATTACAAAAAATAAAAAAAAATTAGAAAACTATAAAAATAACATGAAAAGTTATACAAAAAAGACAATACCATAACGGCGGCAGCACCGGGAGTCCTCTAGTTACTGTTGTGGATCCACTGTGGTGGTGGGGACCGAACCACAGTCCCGTGGCCGCAAGAGCGAAACTGTGAGGCTAACCTCTGTCGCGGTCGCTGGTTCGGGATACTAATCACCCTGCAATGGTGTAAGAACTATGCGGCTGTCAACTAGGCTTGGGATCCAAAGCTCCTCAATCCGGGACCAAGAGTCAGCCATCAACCACCAGAGCCACTAATGTCACTAAAAAATACTCCGCAGTAACTCGTACTTAAGCGGAAAAACGGCCTAAAGAGCCTGAGTACTTTATAAACAGTTATACAACAATGGAAGACTCCTGTGCTCCGTCTGCAAGTTATACAAACAAAATTACAAAAGTTAAATTTGAGCAAAAAAATTATGAATGAACGGACAATACAAAAACAAAACAAGTACGACAAATAAATACGGCACTACAAAAGGAGAAGGATTAGGGTACAAGATAGAAAAATAAACTTTAATAACCGCGCTCACGAAAAAAACCGCGCCTTTTGGGATGCAAGGCACCGACGAAAATATAAAGGGCCCTTCCTACAAGCTTACTATGCTCTCAGTCCACCAGACTAAAGGAAGGGCTTAAATAAAACTTAAAAACGAAACGACAAGTCTATATTGTCTCGCTATTCTAGAAGCACTGGCCACCTGGCTAACATACGACTAAAAGAAATAAAACCGTGCGAGCTAAAAATTAACTACTTTAGAGCTAATTTCCCCGCTAGGGCTTCCCCATGAACCAAATGATACTCTACAATTATTAAAATAAAAGGGGCTCGCTTGGGCAAAAAGGTAGAGCGTAGGAAATGGATCCGGCTATTTAAAAAGGAAACACAAGTCCGAGCTGTATTGAAAGAACTAAAGAAGAATTTAAACTGAACTACGAAAGAAAAAATGTAAATTTAAACACAAAGTAAAGAAATATGAAAGTTACCCACATGGCCAACAAAATTTTGAATAATCAAATAAAGCAACACGTGGCTCAAACAAATACAAAGAAAATAATACAAAAGCTTTTAGAGTCGCCAATACTTAAAATTAAATAAAACAGGCCTCTAGTAAATTAGAATAAAACAAACGAGAAAAAATTTAAATAAACAGGCAACAATAAGGTAATGACTACAAAATTTAAGTTAAATAGAAATCAATAAAAAAATTAAAACCGCTGAGCTCACAGCATAAAGCCACACGAACTAATAAAAAAAATTAGCCACACTATAAAATATAGAGAAATATAATAAAATACAAAAATGAAATTTCAACAATGAAATAAAAAGAACCAGCTCCACAGTGCTGCTAAGTGACTCGAAAATAGTCCAACTGTGGTTTCACTAACCGGCCAAAACAACATAGCACAAAAGTAGACCAAGCAATAAAATACAAAAAAAAATAATAAACAAAAGATCGAGTCACATACCAAACACTACTCCGCTGGACTCCAAATGGAGATTTAGACAAAAAAATAAAAGTTAAACAAAAAAACAAAAACACCACATGCTGACAATTCGCATCTCTACATGGCGACTCAAATCTAAGAGTTCACTCAACGAGCTCCTCAAAAACCAAAAGAGCTTGTGGCTCCAAACTCATAGAGTTAAACTAAGAGAGCATTCTCTCCCCAAGATCAGAAATTTATCCGAAAAACGAGAAACTCCTTCTCCAAGAAAAATTATATAAAAAGTACAAAATACATTAGGAAAAATATTTGGATTCTTTAATAAAGAGAAAAATAAACTGGAATAAACTAAATTTGAACAAAATGCAATAAAATTTAGATGGAATATTGAATAAACTCTCATTAAATTAAAGTAGAGACGGCTTGAGACTACTAAATTTACTATGTGTCCTTCAAAGAAATATTCTTGCAGAAAATTCAGAGGTTCTCTAAATTTTTACAATAAAATTTTTAACAATTTTTTAACTTGAAAATTTATTAGAAAAACGTGTCACAGCGATGTTGCAAAACATCACAATATTTAAAATAAAAAATCTGATGTGGCCAGCACGTAACCTCTCGCCAGATGTTTTACCTGGTTGTACGCATAAAACGAAAAATATTTTTAAATACAAATACATATATTCATGTCTCACTACAAAATAATTATTTTATTATAAATTATGTACAATACATACATTTTCTTTATATTCAATATTCTGATTTTTTTTTCTACTTTCCTTTTCTTTTTCTTTTATTCGTAATTTTTTTGCAAATTCCTTTTATATTCTTTTTTACGTATATTCTTTTGCGTTGTTGACTTTTTATTTTTATAATCTTCATAATGATGTACAAATATTTTTGACAGTGGCATACAAATATTTTTGACAGTGACATTTATGTCTCAGATACAAACATTTGAATTTCTTGCCTTGAAGTAGTTTGATCTGAGAATTTTTACATCAAATTATTTTATATGCATTTCTTTATCTCTAAATCTATAGAAGATATAATAATGAATTTATGTTTATCGAATAAAGAATTTAACGTTCTTTAATATAAGTATTTACATAAATTTTCGATAAATAATATTTAGATGATTTTTTTCTTGTAACTACTACTTTCGGTTGTCCAATTGTTACCAAAACTTAATCAACTCTTCCCATTATTGTTAGATTGAGGAATCCGTAGTTAAAAATGTCTCATGTCTTGTAGTATTTGAGATATCGTGGATCCAACATACACACACACACACGCACACACACACGTACACACACGCACGCACGCACGCACGCACGCACACGCACACGCACACACACACGGACACACACACACACACGGACACACACACACACACACACACACACACACACACGCACGGACACACACACGGACACACACACACGGACACATACACACACACGGACACACACACACACACACACACACACACACACACATACACACACACACACACACGGACATCATCGTAAAAATTTTATAATCGGATTCTAGGGACCTTAAAACGTGCTTATTCACTAAAATCTGGCTATGCGATTTTTAGCATGAATCCAATACCTCTCTTAGCGGGAGGTAAAAAGAACAATGTGTCCAATAATTCTAGGCTAAACTTCCTATAGACCCGTTTAGCGCGACGTCAGGAAGGTTTCCAAACAAAAAAAAAATAACATCTTCGTTCTAAGGCGATTACTAAGCTACACCAGGATTTGACGTGTGGCGCGTATAACCTTTAAGTTTGTTTGGTATTGAAATGACTCAGAAATACGTTATAAAGTTTTCATCTACTCGTATTGTAAATAAGTACTATCCAAACTAAATTTAAAAAACTTACAAGTTGCTCGATCGCTATAATGATTGTTGTTTGCTGCGAAACATACCACCATGGTAAACAAATTTAAAATAAAACCTTAAAATTTAAAATATGCACGGTACAACTTACAAGACTTAACAAGTACTAATAACAATTACCATTCTATCATATGTGCCTTTTAAAGAACCTAAAATTTGAAGAAATGCAAAAGGAAAATATCCCACCAGTTTAGTTTGACGGTCAATTGTAAATATTTTTTTATTTGGAAACCTGGCCTCTACGTCATCAGTAAACGGGTCTATTAACAGTCTTAATTTAAAAAAAATATTGTAGAGTATTACTGATTGGTTACATGATATAAAATTCGAAATCTGTTACAGTAGATTTTCAATTTTCTTTTAAAATGAAAGTGAAAGATTACCCTTTTATCTGTTGAACATATGTAGCTTTCTATAATATGGGTTTTGGAATTTGTAAAAATGTTCTGCACATTTTTCTTTGTTAGCAAATAAAAAGCGATAAAAATGAAAGATGAGTTAGTAGTGCGCAGTAAAGTTTAATATAGATAAATGATCATGTAACGTGATGCAGTGAACTTTGAGAAATCTTGTCAAATGAACACGAACACTACGTGTTGTTTACACGTTGAAGCTCATAAAGTTAATATACATTATTGCAGACAACTAAAGTTTACTTTTGTACTTATTTCGTCTGCATCCGACTTCGGACGTGTAAATCCCGACGCTTCAAATCTTTCAAATATTATATTAAATGTTTAAACATTTGTATGGGGTCTCGTGGCCGCGTGCCTGAGTGTCCGGTCGCGATTCTGAGGATCCGGGTGTGATCCCGACCGACGCCAAAATTATTTCGAACTTTCAATGGCACAAAAATGACCCCTGCGGTGCACTCTTACGCCAAAAATGAGTGTTCGTGTGCTGACGCCTGATAAAATCATCATAATCGATATCTGCATACAAAGCAGATTGGAACACCCCAGCAATGGATAATATGCCGTATTTATTATTTATTTATAAATTGTGTTACCTATACAAATGCAGATAAATAAAACTCAAAAATTTACAGTAATGATTACAATGGACTCGCTGGATACAAAACAGTGTTGATGACCTTTGAAATGAATTTCGGAAGCTTATATCCGAACAAGACAGTGGGAACGCTGAAGAAGTCCTAGAATTGTAAACCACAACGAGAGCAAAAATGCAATGAAATTTGCAATGAAATATACACAATAACACGAATTAATCGGTGCTGATGTATTGTTATTCGCAAAGTGGCAAGATTTCGGTTTTCTGTTCTAAAAATGTTATGACAAAGAAAATCCAATGTAAATTTACAGATTTTTTCAAACAATAATACAGTTACTACACATCCTATGATTATGTAAAGTATATATTATGATATATGTGCCGATTTTCTTTTTTTAATTTCAAATAATCGGTGTTATTGTGTAATTTCATTATTATCTATTATCAATCGTTAAATTAATGAAAATCGTTTATTTTTAATGATCAAGTTCACGATTGTCTCAATTTTCGTATTCTATAACTACAATCATTTTCTTTGTCATTTATTTCGAAATTTTACGCATTTCGCACTCATATGAACTTAGCAGTCATTTACCAATAAGTATTTCAATTCTTTAATTATTGCGTTGTATTGTAATATTGTATATGTATATAATTAAATATTCACTCACAGAATTGCAAAAAAAATAGCTTTAACAATATAAAATGTACCTACCTAAGATTTTCCAAAAAAGAAATGCAGTTCCTAATTTAAGAAAGATTAATATAAAATATTCTTTAGTTTTAAATAATAATATAGGCGCGTTGTTCTATTGAGCTACTTAATATTATTTTTTATTGATTGCAACAAATGATATTTTGATTATTGCTCAAGAATACTCATTGCACAAATTAAACCAACAAAAATATTATGGTTAATACTAGTACTTTGCGAAGAATACTTATGATTTACTACCATACATTATTTTATTCATTTAAAACTACGGTGAAATTTTTAAAGCTGAGTGATTTTAAGCGGCCGAATTTTTTTTTTTAGTTTTAGGTCAAATACATTGAATTTTACATTTTCTTGATAGAATAGGCAGTTACAGGTTTAACGCCTTTTCGTGCAAAGAATAAATCAAAACCTTTAACTAATTATTTTATTCGCGCGTTATAATAATTTAAAATAAATTTTGTAATTCTTGTTTCATGTAGGTATCTAATTTTAATAATAAATAATATATAGTGAAGTGAAAGCAACTGCAAAATTTTAATTTAGAGCTGTATTTCAAATTTAGAACTGCAGAAACAATCCAGAGTTGCACCCTGGTCACTTGCATTTCTTAGCGCCTTGTTGTGAATACATACGAGTATACATAACCTAAACCTATAAACAATATAAATATGTAAATAGTACGAATTATATTGTATAAAATAAAATGCTTACGTGTATATTCTTCATTTATGTATATTGCATTGAAGTACAGGCTATATTATATTCTAACTTCTACTTTTATTTGATTTTGACATTTGTTATCGATCATTAATAAGATAACGACAGCATATTACTGATCTATAAATTTTAGTGTGTTATCGACTATCATTAACCAATTTTAATGATCATGTGAATTACCGAATCCCAATTTGAATTGCAATCGATCATTGCCTCGATAATGATCGTTAAATGATAATGATTAAGTTACATAACAGCACCGATTATTTATACCATTTTAAAAAAGTGATTTACAAGTTCACTACACAAATTATCAAATTTATCATAAAATATTCTATATTTTCTTATTCGAAACACACTTTGTCTTCGTGATCACCATAAATTAATAAGACGAAATGGATTGGATTGGCTTGCGACAGTTGCTACCCTGCGTTTGATAAATTTCAAGCTTTCCACGTTTCTCTCCATTATTTTTTATTTTTTATTCTTTGAATAAATAAGCTCAGAAAAATATTATTTTACCTAATTTTTAACTAACATAAAGACCAGTTTCAAATTAAAATCGTAACAAATCTATCGTCATGATTCAATAACATGCATATCTGTAAAACTGCATATTAGCACTGTAGTTTATTTCAAATCAGAAAAAATATGTATAAAACACTGAAATAGAAAACTGCTACGTACGGAAATTGAAGGTTTTTTTATTTTCAAAATCTTCTTTGTTTTAGAAAGAAAAGCATTTTATTTAAATTAACTTTTTACAAACAAATTTATCGTAGAAGTTATACTTTATATTGCTATAAATTTTCATCTGTCGTCTTTCATGTGGTTATTTTACTTTTTTAAATCTCCCTGCTATACTAGTCATGAAACGAATTACAGATGATATACTCTCACTAAATGGGAATATTTTCTTTATCATGGGATATAATGTTACCTATTAATTTTAGAGGAAAAGTGTATAAAAATGTTGTTCAGAATTAAAAACTACTTATAGTAAGATATCAAAATCGTTGGTTAAATAGACATTTTGTGCGTAAAGTACCTGGATCTAAATTAGGTAATAATTCAACTTCTTCGGCGATGATTTAAATAAAATTTACAAATACACAAATTATCACGCTAGGTCAATAATGACACTCTTCATAACCTTGGTGAGTAATAAAATATACTATTTTCTTTTTCAGATATAGTAATAATTACACTAAAAATATATGTAAGTAGGGTAAAAGTCAAAATATTTCCGCGAAAATATTGCAAGTTGATAATATTGCCAGAATTGCAGTACTTGACTGGTAGCAATGTGTCCGCTATTTGAATTTGTCTACTTCCATTGGTAGTAGACTCCACCCTTTAACTTGGTATTCGTTATATATTTATAGGTGGTCTTTGAGTCGCCATATATATACGAACTGATAAAACAAAAAACCCCTTATTTCCCAAGTATTTCAATTATATCATTTTATTTCTTTATTAATATTCATTATTAGCTGTAATCCCCTATTGAATAGAAAATGGCAACAAGACTGCAATTGGATCCGTACTTACAGTAATATACACCGATTTCATTGGATGACAGATCATGAGGGAAATTTACATATTTTATACAAGACGATAGAAAATTCTCAACTATACGCACGATATGACACATGTTAAGGTATTTCCTATAGAAACACGTCGAGTATGTTAATAATTTTCGATTGTTAAGTTGTGTATTCTGCGAAGGTAGGCTATATCATGAATAAAAATCTGATGTGGCCAACACATAACCTCCCGTCAATTCCATGTTTAAAATAGCAATGAGCTTTAAGTAAAGTATCACTTCCGATTGATCGTTTGTAAACAAAATCTAATTTCTCATTCCAATATACAGAAAAGTTTTATTATGTTTTTCCTCGAAAATCTGTTAAGAGCTCTAAATTAAGTACCACTTCCGGTTTGTCATATAAGTACAGTCAAAATCGAGTTTAAATAGCAAATTTTATAATTTTTGGATCATGTTATAATATATTTTATTAAGAAAATCTGTTTATAACTTTTTGCAAAGTACTACTTCCGGTTTATCAATTTTAGAAAAAATTTAATATGTCGTTCTTATTAATAAAAAAAGTCTTAAATACCAAATTATAAAAAATATATTCAGAACTTCAAATAAAGTATCACTTCCAGTTTATCAGTTTTAGCCAAAATCTAATATGTTGTTCCCTTTCATACAAATACCAAATTTGACAAGTTTTGGAATACATAATATATTTTTCTTTAAAATCTGTTCAGAGCTTTGAGAAAAATATCATTCCCGGTTTATTAATTTTACAAAATATATAATATGTTGTTCTCATTAATCTATTAGTCTTAAATACCAAATTTGACAAGTTTTGGAATATATCTTAACATATTTTTTACGAAAATCTGTTCAGAGCTTCAAGTAAAGTATCACTTCCGGTTTATCAATTTTAACCAAAACCTAATATGTTGTTTCCTTTGATATAGAAATCTTAACTACTAAATTTAAAAAGTTTTGAATATATCAATATATTTTTCACGAAAATCTGATCAGAGCTTCAAGTAAAGTATCACTTTCGGTTTATCAATTTTAGCCAAAATCTAATATGTTATTCTCCTTGATATGAAAGTCTGAAATACTAAAATTGAAAAGTTTTTGATATATTTTAATATAATTTTTCATTAATTAACTGTTATGGGCCTCAAATAAAGTATCACTTCCGGTTGTCCAATTTTACCCAAAATCTAATTAACTCTATATGAGTGTAGAAAGCTTAAATACGGAAAATAGGAATTTTCGGAAGTTTGTTGTAAGAGTTATCGTGGAGAAAAAAGGCGACACACACACACACACTCGCGCACACACACACACACGCACACACACACGCGCACACACACGCGCACGCACACACACACACACACACGCACGCGCGCGCACACACACACACACACACACACACACACACACGCACGCACGCACGCACGCACGCACACACACACACACACACACACACACACACACACACACACACACACACACACACACATACACACCGTGAAAATGTTAAATTGGATTCCAGGGACCTTAAAACGTACTCATTTACTAAAATCTCAAAATGCGATTTTTAGCGCGATCCCTATACTTCCCTTACCAAGGATAGCGGAAGGTAAAAAGAAATTAAAAAGTAAACAGTGAATTTTATGTAGGCCTGCAGTCTAGTTTAAGTTTTGCTATGTAGTAAGTATTAGGTAATGATAAATTCTAATGGTGGTATTTCTTAATAAACTCGCACTAGCAACAGCGCAGACTTGCGATTAAATAATTATTAGTTTATTTCTCAAATTTTTATTTCAATTTTACCTTGTTGTCAAATAATAGGCATATTCAATTATTCGTTTCGATGCACGCGGAGCTGTCAGTCTGATTTCACATGTCAACTTAAAGATAGCACACCAAGCATAATTTATCTCCTCAAAGTCAAACTACAGATTCACTTATGTTCTCGATTCTATGTGCGATAGAAAAAAATCGTACTCGACTCTATATGCTCCACGCTCCTTGTTTACAGTTCCGAATACATAGAAAGTGAAAGTTGTTAAAGGTTCGTATATTCGTTCACCATGGTTACTTAATATAACCTCTGTAATATAAAGAAAATCACACATTCTATTGGTTTTCAACAATCACTTAAATTAAAATTAAATTGTTAACCATTGGTTAAATTGACAATATCGTATAGAAACGACAGCAAATGAGTTACTGAATATTACTAATGTATTTGTTCTTACGAGTACAATTTTATTTTAAAATTAGTACGAACAGATTTCGCCAATTGAAAATTTTAACATTCTATTTCGTATGTTCAGTAGGTATGTATAAAAATGTACTTAGTTTTAAAAGCTCGCGGGTTAAAGAAATAATAAAAGAAAATAAAAAATAAATAAATAAAATTTAGGTTAGCTTAATGTTTAATTATATTTACCTAAAAGAATTTCACTATGTAGTTCCACTATTTCCAAGTCGTGTGTCCGCGAATTTTTGAGTAGTAAGAATAAAAACAGTTAGATGGCAGCACCACGCCGCTGCCCTGCCGGTCTCCGTTGTCAGCCATAGTCATTCACCTTTTTCGCGTATTGTACGCACCGGCATTGACTGACACGTCCTCAGTATTCTTATTTTTTAAGAAAGTTTATAGGACCATGCCAAAGAGGAGAAGTAAACGAGATGAAGCAAATATTAAAAAGAAGATCAGAAGACTGGAGAGGAAATTAGGTAAACGTCGCTGACGTTCCTTTAGTACTTATTCCAGTTCCGAGCTGGAGAAGGAAACAACTGACGATAATAGCTGTAAGTACTGTAAAGAATACTAAAATTTATTAAAGAAAAGATTACTAAATTACATAATAGAAAACAATTACAAATATCTCAAAAAAATAAATAAATAAATCTTCCAATCCTCAATCCCCGGATGGTCCACACTACTCCCCACGAGCGCCAATAGTCTGCAAAAGATAAAAATAGATGAGTATATTCTCAGTGAGTACTTAGGATCCCCGTAAATGCTCCAGGCTTTAGCCCAACTTTTGGGATTAGGATAGGATTAGGTACCAGTCCCAGCCGCACTGTAGACTCTTCCTCAGCCCGCAAGCGAGGGTACAGCTGAACCGCAGAACAGCTCTTTCTCAACACCGCAGCGTGAGAGCACTCAGTCTCATCTCCGCAGAGAATGAGATAGTCCCAGCCGCACTGTAGACTCTTCCTCAGCCCGCAAGCGAGGGAACAGTTGAACCGCAGAACAACTCTTTCTCAACACCGCAGCGTGAGAGTACTCAGTCTCATATCCGCAGAGAATGAGATAGTCCCAGCCGCACTGTAGACTCTTCCTCAGCCCGCAAGCGAGGGAACAGTTGAGCCGCAGAACAACTCTTTCTCAACACCGCAGCGTGAGAGTAACCACACATAATAACCACAAAACCATAGCACTCACCGTTTCACAAAGAAGTAAATGCACCAACTAGACGTCGTTGCTTCGAAAACACTAGCACAACTGACCGGTAATCAAATGAACAGTCATTTAATAAATATACGATCATGTAATTCAATTTAAAGCTGAAATTAAAAATTAAAGAGAGAAGTAATTAAACATAATACTTGCATAATTCAAAATGGCGCTAACAGTTCGGCTATCCTGAATCTCTCTTCGCGTCCCCGCGAACTAATGCGCGACACCGTGTGAGTCATTATCGGACTCGCTTAATTCACTGGATGAATCAGACATTGTTTGTGGTTCTATATACGGTTTCATGCGGTCTACAGCTATTACGTTACTATTTTCTCCTCTTCTACTTCAATTCGTACCAGGCAAATCTTCTACTGAAAATCTATCGTTCGATAGAACTTTCTTTATTTGGAATAGTCCTTCATATGGATGGTGTGAAATGGAATCGGTAGTTTCTCAATTGGATTAAATAGTTTTGGCTGATTTCCTCTCTGTTGTTTATGGTAAAAACATCTAATACACGAGTCAGTGTACTTCGCGAATTTTCTTATTTCAGGAAACCAGTAAATTCCAAAATGTCCAAACTTATCAAGACAGGAACGTACTATATGCAGCCGTTGTCCTCTAGGTACAACCCACTAGATTCCAGGCGCGGTAATTTTGTAAACCCGTTCGTCTCGTAAACAGTAATTTTTATAAATATTACTTTCGTAGTTAGTTTCAGGCGGTTTACTTACAATGTTTTTGATAATTTTCAATTTATCATTTGTCCGGCGAGTATCCAGTTAGCTTGTTATGAAAAATTTCAAATTCTGCAGAAAGTAATACTCCTGACACGGGTTTTCGACTTAGCGCATCGACGTGACCCATTCGTAATCCTGGACAATATTTTATATCGAATGAATATTCCTGCAGTTCCAGCCACCATCTTCCAATCCTAGGTACCAAATTCTGTTTAGTGCTAGCAGTTCGTAGTGCACTGCAGTCTGTTACTAATTCAAAATGTATTTCCAGCAGATATACTCTAAATTTCTTTAACGTTTCGACTGTTGCTAAAGTCTCCAGCTCACACGAATGATACTTCATTTCCGTTGGTGAAATAAGTAACTGGGTGGAATTTACCTGTGTCCAATTTCTGCAGCAGGATTCCTCCTAATCCTAACTTGCTGGCGTGCATGTGCACCTCTGTTTCGGCATTCGAATTGTATAGTTGCAAAATGGTCGTTCCGTAAGCTTTTCCTTTAGGACTTCAAATGCTTTCTGTTCCTTCGCCTCCCAACTCCACAGTGTATCCTTTCTCGTTTAGTAATCGGTCGCAAAATCTTAGCGTAATCTTTAATGAAGCGTCGAAAATAACTTGTAAGTCCTACAAACTGTCTTACTTGATGCACATTCCTCGGTGCCCGAAATCCGGTGGCGGCTTTTATTTTCTCCTTTCCAAGTCGAACTCCATCTCGGTCAATCTGAAATCCTTAATAATTGATGCTGTTCTGCAAAGAAACATTTCTTCATATTCAGTGTAAAGTTGTTTGCTCCAAAAGAATGTCAAATAGTGTCGTCAGTCGCTGAATTCCCTCTGCAAATGATGATGGGCAGATGATATCATCTCAGTAAGCCATGGCCATGGTGTTACGACATGATCCTAGAACTTTGTAGATCAGCCCCTGAAAAACTGATGGGCCATTAGGTAATACAAAAGGGAGACGATTAAACTCGTAATGTCCGTCTGATATTACAAATGCAGTTTTGTACTTCGAGCTCTCCGCGATAGGTTTCTGGTAATATCCTGACGTCATATCTAAAGTTGTGAAATACTTCGCTCCTTGCAATTGATTCAGTTGGTCATCAATTCTTGGAAAGGGGTATCGGTCTTTTACTGTTACTTTGTTTAAATGCCTGTAGTCTATACACATTCGCGCTTCTCCGTTCTTTTCCTTCACTAGAAGAATCGGTGCTGAAAAGGGTGTAGTGGATTCGCGTATAATGTCGCCATCAACAAGCTCTTGTACTATTCTCTGAACATGTTTTTCTCTGTGGATTTGACAATATATACGGCCTGTAAGTAATGGGTGTATCATCAGTGAGTAAAATATCCACTTCGGTCTCGTTCGTGCATCGAATATCCTTCACAGTTTTTGCCACACAATCACTATATTCCTTCAGCAGATGTACCAGTTGTTCGCGTTGATCCTCCCTTATATCCATTCCCACGTGTAGTTCATCCTACGTAAAGTAAATTCCTTCATTTTCTGTGCTTCTGTATTATCAACTTGACACTTCCATCCTCTTGTTATAATTTTATCCTTCTGAATTGTTAATTTTGCTTGCATGTGATCAGTTTAAGACTGGTAGAACAAATTACATATCCTTGTCTGCTATTACAATTGTTCGCGGGAATACGTACTTGTGTACTTCAGCTGTACGTACACTAAAATACACAAAAAGTTCTCCTTTGTCTTCCACATGACAGATCACGGGTCCTACATATCCTGGTGGTATAACAGTTGCATGTTTGGCTCAGATGTTAACCTTCTTAGGGGGTGTCGCTTCGATTCCACTGGATGGTGAGTCTTTTTTCCTGAAAAATCTTAGCCGATTTGAATCCTTGTACACAACTACTTCCGGTGATTCTGTGAAAGGCTGTCCAACAATGATGGGTATGGATTGAACTATGTCTGGTACATGTTGAATACTACATCCAGTTCTACTTCGTCAATTGTCAACTTGTGAACTCCAGTTTAGCCTGAAGACCTCAACCATCCATTACCGAAACCACGCAGAGTAACTGTCTTGTTTTTGTTGAATGATAATTCTAGTTGTTGTGCTCCGCAGAAGTTATTAAGATGTTCCTTCCTGGTAGTTGCGGTTGTGGCTCTTGTTGACGTTGAACATGCTGATATTGACGTTGTTGTGGTCGCTGGTTCCTACTTCCTCTGAATTCGCCTCCATTTCGTCCTGCACAAGTCGATACTCGTTGACGTTTGTTGTCATAATGTGAGCGTGTATGTCCCAATTTTCCACAAATAAAACATCGAATTTCTTGAAGCAACTGAAAATGATTTTCCTGTGACGGAAATGCCTTCAACAACATAGCCTTCCATGTCTCCCAAGAATGATTTATTCCTTGCAGCGCTTTATACCATATTTCTGCATACCCTCTCAAGCGAGATGTCACATACATGATGGTAGTTATTTCGTCCCATTTATGCATAGCGCGTAAAGTGAACGTACATACTGAAATTGAGGACTGTTGTTAGATAACGCCATGTTGTAATGTTGTACCAGTTTCGTAATCCAGCTAAACATAAACGTAACCAATATCCGCACTGTTCCAAAAGTTGTGTTGGTGTGGTCCCAAAAGCTGAAAGTTAAAATGTTCTGATCCCACTTCTGAAATGTAAAGAATACTAAAATTTATTAATGAAAAGAATACTAAATTACATAATAGAAAACAATTACAAATATCTCAAAAAATAAATAAATAAATCTTCCAATCCTCAATCCCCGGATGGTCCACACTACTCCCCACAAGCGCCAATAGTCTGCAAAAGATAAAAATAGATGAGTATATTCTCAGTGAGTACTTAGGATCCCCGCAAATGCTCCAAGCTTCAGCCCAACTTTTGGGATTAGGATAGGATTAGGTACCAGTCCCAGCCGCACCGTAGACTCTTCCTCAGCCCGCAAGCGAGGGTACAGCTGAACCGCAGAACAGCTCTTTCTCAACACCGCAGCGTGAGAGCACTCAGTCTCATCTCCGCAGAGAATGAGATAGTCCCAGCCGCACTGTAGACTCTTCCTCAGCCCGCAAGCGAGGGAACAGTTGAACCGCAGAACAACTCTTTCTCAACACCGCAGCGTGAGAGTAACCACACATAATAACCACAAAACCATAGCACTCACCGTATCACAAAGAAGTAAATGCACCAACTAGACGTCGTTGCTTCGAAAACACTAGCACAACTGACCGATAATCAAATGAACAGTCATTTAATAAATATACGATCATGTAATTCAATTTAAAGCTGAAATTAAAAATTAAAGAGATAAGTAATTAAACATAATACTTGCATAATACAAAATGGCGCTAACAGTACTTTTATTTATTTATTTTTTCCTTTATTTGTTCTTTTACTTGAATACGCTGATAAACTCTCTTTCAATTGTGTAAGTTGAACCTAACCTTATTCCTACTTGGTGATGTGTGGTACGCTTCACTGTAGGCACTCCGGTAGAGTGTTTGGTTGGAGACAAGTTAAAACAAACATACAACTATAGTTACCTCCTTAGTAATGTGTGGTACACGTTACAGTAGACATTCCGGTGGAATGTGCGAAGTGAGAACTATATTTATCAGCTATTTGTTATTGGTCAAAGCTGGTAACCTTAAAGAAAATTGTTTTTTTTTACGACAGACATATATTTTTACTTAAATTACTACACAGGTTAAATAACTGATATTTTTAAAATACATTAGATAATATTTTCTATCTATTTATTTTTTATTGTTACTGTGTAACAAGTTCGAGCAGATCGTTATTAATTAACAAATTAATTAATTAAATGAATTTAGTAACTTTAGACAAGACACTAAAGATACAAATTCTTACAGACAATGATAATGAACCTGTCTCATGCATCGAACACTCTGATTTGGAGCACCCAGAGTTTTCACCAGAGGTCTAACTGCCCTTGCCCAACAATGAGGCAACATTAGCAGTAGTCAAACCTTCCCCTCCGGAGGCTGAATCCTTAGAGGATTCGGTCCTGTCAGCCTTGGGCAGCAACGAATACTGATAAAGTTTATGGCGATGATATTCACCAAGAGATTTTTAAACGAACTGAAAACATATTACCCGATGGACTGAATACGGAGCAAAAAGAAGTTTTATTGAAGAAATACATAATTCCCAGTAACGCAAAGTTACTCGACGCTCCTATGCTTAATGCAGAATTGGAGAACTCATTAAGCGAAGCGGTTAAATCAAGAGATAAAAGAGTAGAAGAACGGCAACAACAGCTTGGCGTTGCGTTATCAGCGATTACGAGAGTTATTGACGATATACTAAAAAAGAATTTTGATTCTTTTAAAGCCATAACGACATTAAGTGATGTCGCACGAATTCTGAGCGAAATACATTTTCAAGACACTTCCACTAGGAGAAAATTAATTCTAATGCGATGAAGAGATCTGCTACTGCGGCACTGAAAAACTTTTCTGCTGCCAAGATACCTCAGTATTAAACTAGGAACCTTTCGGGAAACTTCTGAGTCCCTCCTCGATCATACCAATCGAGAGTGTACGAACAACGGAGTGACGCGGGAGGGGAGCAACAAAGGAACCTAGTAAGACCTCAACAAAAGCAACCACTAGTAAGGCAGCATTCTCAAAGACCTGTCAGACAAACTTAATGGTAAATAGTTTTGCTGGTAGACTAAAAAAAAATCGTCCTTGTTGGGAAAAAATTACGTCTGATAAGACCATTTTATCCTGGCTTGGAGGGTACAAGATCCACTTTCGTTGTGTTCTTAGTCGGGTAACAGTTCCAACAAATGTTAATTTTTCAGACACTGAAAGTAATAATTTGAAAATTTAAATTCAAAAGTTATTAGCTTTGGGGGCCGTTTCAATTTGTAGTCATGAAAAATTTTAAAACCTTATCAGACCTTGAATACCTTTCGTTCAGCTCTATTGCTGTTACTAGGTTCAGCGCTGTGTACATATACAAAAATAAAGAGGTTTTTTAGAGGTATTTTTAGAAAGAGATCTTTTAGACCCAAATATGATAACACTTGGGAACCAACAATTGTTTTAAATTACAAACAAAATTAGTACCCCCTCGAGCAATTCGGTTTAGAAATACTAACAAGAAAGTTAGTAACCTTACTGACACTAACAAGTGCCCAACGTAAACAAACGCTATCTCTTATTAGTTTGAAAACTATATTTTTTACAGATCTGGGGGTAGCTATTTATATAACAGACCTTCTAAAGACTTCTTCGCCGGAAAATAATCAGACAAAAATCTCACTGCAATTTTTTTAAACCGGAAATTTGTCCAGTAAAAACTTTACAAATTTATATAGAAATGACAGTATCACTAAGAAATTCGGAACTAAATAATACCGACAGATTAATTCTTACGTATAAAAAACCTCACATATATGCTACTTGTCAAACAATTAGTCGTTGGATAAAACAAGTGATGAATGAGAGCGGTGTAGATATCACAGGATTTACACCCCACTCTACACGTCACGCATCTAGCGAAGCAGCTGTTAGAAAAGGAATTACTATAGATGCAATCCTTAAAACGGCAGGTTGGTCAAACAGATCAAAAGTTTTTGCAAATCACTATGATAAACCACTAGTGCAAGACAATGTTAACCACAATTTTGCCAAGACTGTTTGTAACATTGAAGACTGACTACATACATATAATTAAATACAAATTCTATAAATTGTTATAAAGGGAAACTAATTTGTATGATATAATTATATAATAAAATCACATATCCACAACTTTAAGCAAACTTTAAACATCTACATAGTGCAATTTTTTAAGTATCTCGGATTAACCACAAGTATAATTAAACAATTAAACGAACTTACCTTAAGTAAAGTTCTATTGTAATTATACGAAGTGCTTAATCCGAGGTACCAGTTCCCTCGCTCCCAAGGAATCTTTTTATTCCTTCACCCGGGGATCTAAAGTTGTGTATATTCAACTTGGAAATGAATGACTATGGCTGACTGAGGTGACCGGCAATGCAGCGGTGTGGTGCTGCCATCTACTTGTTTTTATTCTTACTACTTTAAAATTCGCAGACACACGAGCTGAAAATAATGGCATTACATAGTGAAATTCTTTTAGGTATCTCGGATTAAGCACGCCGTATAATTACAATAGATCTTCACTTAAGGTAAGTTCGTTTAATTGTTTAATAATTTATTTGTTCACATTCAATAGATCCCAACGTTTTAGTATTATAGATAAGAAATATATTTTTTCTTATTTTAATTTTAGAGGCAGAGTGATAATGATCTTTTAAATGATATCATTTTCAGTATGGCATTCCATTTTAAAAAAATGTTATTTTGTTAAATAAGTCGCGTATTTGATGTTCAATTGTTTGGATTCTTCACCGTTAAATTTTTCGTATAATATCGCCCAACTTTGTTCATTTAAACCGTCTTTCTATTACTTCAAATAAGAAAGTTAGAAATGGTGGCCCGCTTACGACAGACATACTGTACATAGACTGCAGACATCATTTTAAACTTATTTTGTTGTTTGTTACATAATATTTGATACATTTGAAATTTGATTCAATCACAATATCACTATAGTCGGAATTAACATAAAAGATATTATTAAAATTTTCTGAAGCTGTTAATAATTGGTATTTAATTGGTGAGGATTCTTGGATAGTAAAAGATCAATCGGTAATAAATTTCTTTATTAAAGAACCATTATCAAGTCAGAAATCGATGTGAATAACAATTGAAACATAACTTAAATTTCAATTGACAGAAACGTCGTTAATTTTTTAACAGAGTTCATTAATAAACAAAATATATCGCCGATAGAAGCTTTACTACAAAAGAACCCTCGCCAAATTATACATAGGTATGACTTACTTATAATGATGGTGAATAAATAACACTAGTATGCAAGTAAATTTATTCTGTCATATATAAAACCTAGGGTTAATATTTAAATTTTAGTTTATTTTTAAAAAGAAGTATTTCAAAAGTTTAAAGAGTAAACGTGATTTCTTTTACAAAAAAAATATTGAAACTAAAAAATTATTAAATACTTCATTAAAAAGTTTATTATAATATGATTAGGTATGCTAATTATTTTTCACATGTTTAATAGTTAATAGTTTAATAGTTACATGAAAATGAACTATATTTTCAGTCCTACATTTTAAGAAGCAATTTTGCCCCGTTTACTGTTTTCAAAACGAATTTTTTCATTCTGAAATTAATTCATCAGTTGCTTCAAATTAAGGTTTGAATTTGAGTTCCTTGCTACGCTAATTAATGGATTAAGTTTATGGTTTAGTAACTTACGAGTTCTCTAATGCAGTATTAGTTATTTGGTCTGGTAATTAGCATTGTACTATTAAGATCTTAAATGGGGCATCTATTACAACAGGTACATTCTTAAAATATGTCACTAGAGAAATATACCTATAGTAACAAATATTAAATGGAAAACGTAGCCTTGACGGGCTGTGGCTTCAATTTAATTGGACATGGAATGAAGCTAGCAACCACTAAAAATTAATTCATTACCATGGGCTCAAGGTAGCTGCAGAAGCCGACACCCATTATTCTGTAAAAATCAATAACATAAAAAGTGTACTTGTTTATTTCTGCTGTCTTACTTTACGGTCGCAGAAAAAGTACAATATGTGACTTGTTTTTTAAACTCTATTTTACATTCAACTCTGTTTAATACAATTTTATACCAGTATATTATAGTCAATACATCATATAGCAAATTAATTTATGAAATAAACAAATTCAATATATTTAAAAAACATTTTGGAAAAAATTTAATATAGTCGATCTTCGATTATTCCAACCATGACGTGCCACAAAAAAGTTCGAGTAATCAAATTACTCAAAAAAATTGTTACGGTCTAATTTTGCCGTATAACATTTTTTTGCTCTAGATTCCTATTCCTATCTTTTACGTACCTTTCTTTCATTTTAAATCTGGATTTCCCTCGTCGAATCTTTACTGTTACTGTGTCAATTCTTTATATCTCTATGTATGGTTCCAATTGTTATAACTACTTTAGTTAGTGTTCTGTCCAATAAATCTTCTTTGCAACTTCATCCTCCTTTTTATTGTTTGTGTTTAGTGTTTCATTCGTTCCTAAATAGTGTGTCTCTCATATAAAATATGTTTCACTTCTATTTAGTAATTTAAGTGTATTCTATGTTGATTATTTTCGGTCTATTTCTATTTTATTTAACAATTGTTCCAAACATTTATTCTGTAGCGACCTTCGGAAGTTTTGTTTATATTTTTTACAGGTTTAATGCGGTCTAATATTACAGCGGCGTGCGCGTTCGTTTTATTCTATTTCTTCTTTATGTTATTTTTTTGTTTTACTGTGGCGTTGTAAGTTTCCGGCAACCATTTTGACTTTCCGTGTAAAAGTTTCCGATCTCAGGGACTTTGGTTCCTGATGTGATGCAGTAAGGATGTGTTTTTTTACCATCGTATTTCGGCACATGGCCATTTTCCGGCGTAGATTCTTTGTGTAGTTTTTATGTCAATGGAAAAGTGAAGTGTTTCGTTCGTTGTCGTTTTGAACCAATATTTTTTTGTCTCGCCATTGTGTGGATTTTGATAGCATCGAAGTGCCGTTTTGACTGTCCAGTGTTGTATTTTCGGTGATACGCCATTGTGAATTCATGGGCATTACATTTTCGTTATGTTAATCTCCGAGGGAAGATTTGGCCGCATTAAAATCACATCTTCATTTGTTGGGACATCAGCCAGCTTGAGTTCATCCGCCAACATCGCCTTTCTGTGTAGCCCTTTTCCGCCCTGTGTTTTTTTTTGCGTGGAAGAACTGCAGTTTCATTTTAAAGTTGTGTATTGCCGTGGAGGACTGTTCTACAGTGTCCTCACTGTAAGTTTCATTTTGACACTTTTGTATTTGTATTTTTTTATGAAAATGATTATTGTATGTCATTGGAGCCCTCAGCTCATTTTTGTTATATTAGTACAAAACTATTTATTTTCTATATAGCATTTTATTGATATTTTTATATGTGACTACATTGTTGCCCAATTGTTGCAACTTATAATTCAGCAAGAACGCGCATATCATCTGGCATGTAGCTCACATTTGAACTGGTACCATTTCGAAAGCTGTAAGTGCATATACAGTGCGCCCGAAACTGGGTTATGGGTTTAGGGTTCAACAATTAGCGTGTTTATGATCTTATTTTTTAAACTTATATTCATTATTTATATTGTTGTACATTTACAATTTTTACATTTTTTTCAGCGTGCCTTAAGCACGCAGTATCTTGCGCTTTATTAAGTTCCGCTTTAGCAATTATTTCTTTTATTTCGCGAACCTCAGTCGTTTACAAGTAACAACGTTACGGTAGGTAATATCTCTTTAAGTATTTTATTTAGTATCGTCCTTTTTGTAATTTTGAGGTTAAAAATTACGTGGCGCCCTTATTCTTTTTTATAACCATTCCTATGGTTTTCAACCCTGCCCGTCTCCACTGTTTAAAAGCTGGCGGCCTCCCAACAAAACATCCCTGTGGAGTATCCGTAACTCAATTAACTCTTTAGGGAAAAGTTACGTCACAAATTATGTATGGTATATATTTACGAGTATCAAGATAAAAAGAAATTACATACATATATATATATATATATATATATATATATATATATATATATATATATATATATATATATATATATATATTTCAAATAAATAACTAAGCAATAATATTATAAACATATGTTTGTTCATTTATACTTATACGTGATATAGCTCGTACTGTAGAAGCGTGCACAGATCCCGACTAGGCCCTCGGACGGACTGGGTTCGGGTAAAATTATTTCATTCCGGTCCGTTTCTAACAGATAAAATATGAACAATTATTTTTATTATTAGATTTATAATAAATGTGATTCACTTGTTTATAATTTTTATAATATTTATTTCAAATCGGGCTTTATTCTGGTCGAATTAAAATATATTCAGGTCCGGGCCGGATACGGGTAATTACTTTTAAAAAATTATCCGGCTCGAGTCAGGTCGAATCTGAAATACAACGGGCCGGGCCGGATTGACAAAATAAGCCCGTGCAATCCTCTATCGTGCAGGCTAGGCGGCTGACACTCCCGAACGTACGACTTTAAAGGTGCATTCACAAATGAAAATTAGGCTTATGGTTTTTGTTTAGGTTTAAGTAAGTCATTCATAAATGTAAGTTTAAAATACCTGAAAATTAGTTTTAATATGTACAGACATCTTTGTAAATGCTTCAAAAACAAGACTAAAATATCGGTAGAGCAGTACTCAACAAGGCCCCTGTGTGCCGTGAAACTGTCATTCGCTTGGCATTATTGGTTATATTTCAGCTGTTATGACGGTCTCCATGTTCTTCTCGCATTTGTTTAAAAAGCCTAACCCACCAAGTGGAAACTAAATAAAGATGGAATATATTTATATCATTTTAGACTCGTTCTCATTGGTGAAGTTTGTGACGTCAAACTAAATCATAAACCTAAAGTTCGGACCTTGCAATGTTTAGCTTTATGATTTTGATTTAGAGACCCTAAATTCTGAAGTGTGAATGAAGTCAGTACATAATATGCGGCCAGTCTTTAAATCTGAAGTATAAACCATGAAAATTAGGTTTATGGTTTTTATTTAGGTTTAAGTAAGTCATTCGTAAATGTAAGTTTCAGTTACCTGAAAATTAGTTTTGATATGTACAGACATCTGTGTAAATGCTTCAAAAACAAGATTAAAATATCAGTAGAGCAATACTCAACAAGTTACCTGTGCGCCGTTTAACTGTCATTCGCTTGGTATTATTGGTTATATTTCAGCAATTAAGTTATGGCAGTCTCCATGTTCTTCTCGCATTTGTTTAAAAAGCAGAATCCACCAAGTGGAAACTAAACAAAGATGGGTGCATATATTCATATCATTCTCATTGGTGAAGTTTGAGACGCCAAACTAAATCATAAACCTAAAGTTTGGACCTTGCAATGTTTAGCTTTATTATTTGGATTTAAAGACCCTAAATTCTGAAGTTTGAATGGAGCCATTACATAATATACAGCCATAGTCTTTAAATCTAAAGTATAAACCATAAATCGAAACCTAATTTTCATTTGTGAATGCACCTTAACTCTATAACATGTAAAATCATCCTTTCGTACTTTCCTGCTTCTCTAATAATTATTTTAGATAAAAAACTGAATCAACAAGTAAAATAAATTTTGCATGCTTTGAAAAATTCTAATATCATCCCAAAAATAGCGAAAGTCATGAAATTGAAACACAATTAACAAATGTTAACGATTTATCTGTCAAGCTACCATGTTCCTTTGCAGTGATAAGCGTTTATTTTTTTTTTAATCGTAGACACTACTTTGTATGCACTCTATATTTTATAGCCACATCCTTTTTCTTTGAACCATTTTTTATTTCATTTATTAATGTATACTTCACTTCAATTGTTAAAGTTATCAAATTACGTTTTGGTGGCATATGGCTTGATAAAGAACAGTTAGTTTACAACCTTAAAACACTAATAACCACACAGAAATCAAAATGTAGCTGAATCATGACATGCATAGTCTCACCGTAAGTAACTCGACTTATGGAATATGCGCGCGCAATTTTTGTTCGAGTTACCGAGAAATTCGAGTTATCAAGTAAAACTTACATGTAATTTTCATTTTTGACGCTGTTGCCAATTAATTTTGTTAGAATAATTAAAAATTCGAGTTATCAAAGTTCGGTTTATCGAAATTCGATTGTACTTGTTTTCTTCACTTTTTAATACATGATTGATCGTCTCGTATAATAATAGCTTAATTTAAATTTTTTATTTATGGTACAGAGTGTTGCGAAGAAAACAACGTAGGCCTTTTCATTAATAACGAAAGCACTTTAGAAATATTTAATTTTAAAACACTTGTTGCTCTTATAATTTCACCATGAACGTAATATCTCCTTGAGTTAAGATGTTGTGCTTATATTGAATAATATGCGTCATAAATGAATATATAAATAATTATAGGTATCATCACGGCATACTAATTATGTACTGGGTGTGCCAATCTATTTATATCAGTAATGATGATGACGTACTCGTAATCGCACCATGCGAGCATTTAGCATGCGTCACCTCAAGTCATATATATCAAAATAAAAATAAAATGAAGGTGTTATAACCTACATGTAGACATGTAACATTTCCACAACAGGAGGATATCCCGATGAATTATTATATCAGAAAGAAAACTAATATGGTATGGATAAATTTTTCGACTGTTAAAGATTGGGTGTTAACAATTACTTGAAATCGGTATCATACAGCATTATTTCAAAATGTGATTAATATTTATTATCTATTTATATAATAAGCTACGGCCTATAAAAAAGCAGATTTTGATATTTCTTTCTGCATATTTTGACAGTTAATTAAAACAAGAATACGGTTAGAAATAATAATTGCTTTACTTTGAAGTTTAATTTTCGAAGTGCGAACAATTCGTCAATTAATTTTAGCCGATGTCTGACCTTTTCTATTACGATTTTCTCGTTTATCTTTGAGTTTCAATGCATTCTCAACTATTTTTCTTGAACATCCTACAATTTTTTCAATTTCATGTTCGTACTTTCCCTTTTTTTAATATTTATATCACCACTCTTTCTTTTGATATGCAATGTTTTCCACGCTCCATTTATTCTTTGTTTTTCGGTAATCGGGATTAACTAAATGTATTATTGTAAAAATTTATTCTTATATTCTCAAATACAATGTCTATACTGCCTTTAAATTTTTTATTACAGTTCCTAAGCAATAATTGAATAGTGGCTTTTTATATTTGACCAAATCAAATTTGTCAGTACCAAAAGAAATTGCAGACATAAGCATTTGTTTGAAGACTACTACATGCACTTGACATTGAAATTTTATTTAAATTGTAATATTTAAAACATTTAAAAATTTGTGATTGAATTTATTCTCTCATAATGTTATCAAATATCCAATTTGCATATTTTAAACTGATGGCTCTATTTTATTGACTATCAAAATAACATAACGACATAACCCATTGGCCCGGAATGTCCATAGTTTAAAAAACTGTTTATTAAAAACAAAATCATTGATGACAATTTAAATTCATTTTAATTTAAATATAGTTTCGTAGGAATGATGTATCAGTTGTGATGCTTTAAATGTCGTTAACTTTCTAAAATTGCATTTGAAAGAGTTTTAACCTTAATAAACTACTATAATCAAATGAAATTTGTAGTGTAATACATTCTTTTGCTGTCAAACGTCGCCAAATAAATTTGCATTTCACGCCAGATTTAGTAGGTATTCAAGTTAAAACTTATTGAGGCAAATACAAGGTTTCTCTTCAAATGATTTTCATTTGCAAATATGTACTCATTGATATGTTAATATGAACTTAAATTAATTAATTTTATTTAGCATATTTAATGCGTGCAAAAACTGACATTTAAATTGAAATGCACTCACCTATTAACACGCTGACTGCGTTACATATTCCCAGGGTTTGGTATCAGCTACTCCATGCGGACGACAGCATTTTTTATGAAATTGTCGTAGCATGTAGCGCGAGTAATATATATATATATATATATATATATATATATATATATATATATATATATATATATATATATATATATATATATATATATATATATATATATATATATATCGTCGGGTTACTGCAAAAACAAGATAACTCCATTTTCTTCATTTTTGAGTTAAGTTCAGTTTCACACATATAATTGTATTTACTACGTTCTACGAAAACAAGACAAGTGTATTGTGAGCTTAAACGATCAAGAACATACGCAGCACGAACAGGCTAGCTCCATTTTAACTAAACGAATTCATGAAAAATAAGCCAAGTGCACTTAACTGTGGACACATGATAATGTCTTAATACTTCTCCCTAGTTTTCCTTTCTAAAATAAGCCATATGACACTTATCTTGTTTTGGAGGTCCAGTTATTTACAATTTGTTTGTTTCGGTAAGTGAAAACCAGATTACTACCAGTTATCTTTTTTTGTCTGTACAACTTTATACAGTACTCTGAAGATAGCCCCTTATAGTAATCATGTTATATGGCCCTTGTCTTGTTTTTGCAGAAACATTTTTCCTAATATATCTTAAATTATGAATGAGTTGTCAGTTAAGTTGATTTTTTTATCAAATAATTTTATTGAATTAATAACTTTCAATAATGTTATCATGTGGTGCTATGTTACTGCAATTGGCACGTCAAAGACAACAAGCACAAAAGTATATTCCTGTGTATACCATGCATGATTGGTTGACGATTATCCGAGTGGCCAGAACAAGTAGGTCCAATAAGAAGCCGTATAATGTATTGGAGCTGAAGTTTTCATATTTCCTTGATCTCTAGCAGTTGTCATTAATAAAGAATAAGCAGAAATATATTCGTGGCGAAAAAGTTAATTGGTTGAAAGTGAAGTGTTTCAGATCCCTAAAATCTAAACCAGAAATTCTTCAATATCGATTCGATAACACTTTAGAATACAAGGATATTTTTGTGTTGGGAAAAGATCGTTGTTCTAGTATAACTGACATAAAGATATTGAAAGCCTACGCGAAGATTCGCCGCATAAGTTTTCAAAAGAAACAAGACCTATTAAAATTATCCAGTTATTCCTCAAGAATTTCACCATTATTATAACACCTTACCTGCTCTTAAAGACGTAGAGGACACTATTCCAGAACCTTCTATTGAAGACAGTGACTTGGAAACCGAAGGAGAAGATTAGATCTAAGTTTTAATTTTTTATACTATGTCCGTGAAAAATACAAGGACGTTCAAGAAAAATAAGATAAGTGCGGAAATTTTCCTTTTTTTTTGAAAAATTTCCTATATTTGCTGATAAAACTGTTTTATTCTTGTATCATTATATTATCATTTTGTTATTGAATGAAAATTTTATAACAGCAAAACTTTTATTTTCCAACTTGATTTATTAAGTCATTTCAAAACTTAAAATATTAATTGCTCAAAACTTCATTTTGGTACTTGTCTGGTTTTTGCAGTAAGCCGACGATATATATATATATATATATATATATATACGTAACAAATAGCGCTATTAATGTTTTTAACTAAACTTTCTTTGCGTGCCAATTTTTTGTACATATCCCCGGGGATATGTACCGCACTGAAGTAATAAATGATTACTCCTGTGGGATACATATCGCCGGGGTTCTGTACCATATGACTTAAAAAAAGAATAAATGAACCATATATACAAGTTAACTAAGGAGTGGATACAAGTTATCAGGTGTCTTCATCAGTCAGCATTGCACAGGATTGTAAAATTTTACAGTAAGCGCAAAAATACTCAATTTTGTGACAATGTACGCCATATTTCACATTTTCAGAAAAGTTATTTTTCAAATTATATTTGGAACAACAATGGTAAATGCTTAAGTAGTTTACAATATGATTTCGAATACAAAAAAAATGGTAACATTGAATTTAGAAGAAAGTAAACTGCATAGCTGGTAATTTCAAACACGGAAGAAAAATAACCGAAGAAACGGGCACATACATACTTTTTTGGAACCAGAAAGACCAGGCAGACAACAACATGTAAAGGTTGCTATGAAATTTTACGGAAATCTCAAGCCGAGAGGCTGATAAAAATATAAGGTGAATAACAAGCTATTGCGCCGATTGTCATAGTAAACCCAGCTAATGCTTGCCGTGTTTTAATAAAAACCATAGCTAAAATTATATTATTATGAATATTATATTTAATTTTTTATTATGTAACATGATTACAATGTGAATTATTACATATTTTTTTCAATATAAATTTTAAATTTTTTTCTAATGTTTCCTGCAATATCTGATGCAATGTCTACAATGTGAATTAATACATTTTTTTTTTCAATATAAATTTTATTTTTTTTCTAATGTTTCCTGCAATATCTCATGCAATAATCGCGTGAGAGGTATACAGTCAGGATGTTAAGAAGATTGTAATAATAATAATAATAATAATAATAATAATAATAATAATAATAATAATAATAATAATAATAATAATAATAATAATAATAATAATAATAATAATAATAATAATAATATATCGACTAATTAAATGGTATTTTATTTTGTACTAGTTAAAAGCAAGTTTTATTTATCATATAGTATTAATATTTCATAAATTTAGAAAATACGAATATAATATGTATTTCGATAATATTTTTTTATTTTTCATATGTTAATTTGCTATAAAAAAACAATAAATACGTATTTTCTTGTTCGTTCATACAACGACCAATTTTTTACATAAAAAGCCATAAGATACCACGTCATACTAACGTATACATAATGCAATACTGCTACTGTAGTGACACCAATAGATGGAAACCAAGTATTAAACAATGAAATCCTTCATGCCTATCAAGCATTTTTAGCTTTTTGTTTTTGGACCTTGAATGTTATACTCTCGGTTATACTAGAATATCATTATAATTGTCAACGGAATTAAAAACATATGATCCTTTGTTTCACGCTTCGGATACAATTCTGGTTTGTGTACTACCGCGCCGCCATCTAGCTGTGCTTTATCATAATAATGTCAAATGTGACGTCATTTGGCGTACGAAGTACGGAATAAGAAATAACACTCGAATTTTTTTAAAATACGTTACTTGCATCACAATAATTAGATGAATTAGAAAACAAATCTGGAGTAAGATCACGTAAAAGTGAAAACGATATTGCGATTATCGATAAGTGAAATTGATATTCGTTTCCTTAGCGATTACGTAAAATTAGTCACTCACTACGTTTTCATCTTCGGTTATTTCTGTAAAGTGACTACGTTTTTCGAAAACGATATTGTTTTTAGACAGATGTTTTTATATTATATAGTAGTTTGGACAGATAATTTATTTAACTGTCATAAAAAAAATTGAATCTGTAAAATATATTATCGTCTTTCGTTCATAATAGTCGTGCTACAAGAATTGAAGAAGGGTACAAGTTAAACTATCAATTAGTAATAGATGGCATGCACCAGATGCATATTGTGTTATTAGTAGTAAAAGTGATACTTTGTTCGGCGAGCATGGAAGTTTGTACGACAAGCGAAGCGAGTCGGACAGTTACATGCGAGGCACACAAAGACACTTTTATTCCGAATGACACATTAATTTTTTTAAAACGCACTACTTTTCTTTATATTTGCTAATTGTATGTAGTTTCTATGGATATTTATTTATTTTATTTCTTGAGCAATAATCAAAATATCCTTTGATGTAATCAACAATTTTACAGTTATTGGAATACAGTACCAGAAAAATATCCATTTGACAAGATATTTCTTTGACTTATTTTTACCATAATTTTCAAAAGAGTGAAAACATATTATGGCAAATCATAAGCATGAATTTTTTTCTTGGATTCATTCATGAAATCAATATTAATTTAACGGCTATCTCTTTCTAACGCCGCAAATAGTAAGTAAAATGGCACAAACATCTGCTAGTTGGACGAAACGTCAAAAATATTGCAGTCATTAAAATACCTGTATTCTGGGTGAAAATTTGCATCTTTAGACATTTTAGCTTCAATAAAAGCTTTTGTAACTTTTTTCAATAAGTTTTTTAAAGTTATCTGAGACTTTTCTCACATTTTACGTCTGAATTTTTTTTATAAACAAACCCCACGGATCTCAGTTGTTCTTACAATGCGCAGATCCCCATTGCGCATATCTTCTATCTCTTTTAATTGAAAATGTCTATTATCGTATTTTCTTAACAATTACTTCATTTTCCGGATAAAATACTTTTTAAATTTGAAATATTTATTTAATTTTAAATCATTCATAATGACATTTCAATCCAAAACGTCAAATTTAATTCACTACTCACTACATATTCTTGTAAATTTTAAGTAAATTAGAAAAGGATATACATACACCTAAATGTATGAAATAAAAAGAGATGTAAGCAACGATTATCGTTTTCACTTGCTTTGAAAGTGTCGCCTAGAATTCATATTTTTTTCAGTTTAAATCGATATCTTTTTCATTTTTCACTATTTACGTATTTACATTTTCACTTGTCGATAGTCGCAATATTATTTTCACAGTTACATGATCCCACTACTGATGTAACCAACACATTACCTTCCATAAATTTTACTTATTTTGTACGAATTCCACTCAGAAAGTTTCTTGCAAAAGATTTTATATACTTTGACACTAACATCTGTCAATTAATAATATTTACTTTTTCCATGGTACATAGATTGCAAGATTTTTGAAAATTAATTTCTTTATAATTTTTAACTCTAAATACATTGAATATGAAGTAAAAAATGCAATCAAATCGTATAGAGAATAAAATATTCTTTAAAATTTATAATGTAAGAAAAAAATATTTAACTGTGTTTTTTTGAGAAAAACATAAAACCTTCAAATAAGAATGCTTCCGGCCGGCTGACAAATTATGACCAAATTTAATCAACTGTTCAAATGGACGTACCTAGAATAGGAGAATATGGCACTAAAATTTTAAGTTTTCCTTACATCGAATGAGAACTAAATTTGTTGTATAAATCTAGCTTAAAATTACGTGTCAATGGTGCAACATAGCATAAATAAAATATATATTACAAATCAACAAAATGGGGATGCCCTATGTAAATAAAGATATTGAATTAAAATTTATTTTTAATTTAAAATTTTGTAATGAAAAACAAATATGGAAAGCAAAAACGATATTGATATTTCCAAATATTATTTCCTATCTCATCCAAGATTTATCACAAACATTATTTTTGCAATTTGAATTTCTTAACTGCCTATTCTAGACTAACGTTAATATAAAATTCCAGTTTCGATCTATACACAAATCAGCAACATCCATTACAATTACTAGTTCTAGTGGTATTATTTTTCTATCTAATACATATATTCACATCAAAGTACACGAACCGGTTTTTAGATAGATTCGAGCACGGTAGAAAAATAAAGAAACAACTTTACCGTTCTGCGAATTGTTTATACATGTTGTGGTTTATTTGAAACTTTTAAAAGTGAAGTAACAATAGGATACTCTACCGATATTTTTTATATTTTTCTTTGATAATATATAAAAATCTAGGAATATTGATAAAAACGTAACGTTAAAATTCGAATTAGTAAGCGAGATATTAAGTTTTGAATATTTGAAATTATTTGTAATGCAATACTCCCGAGTTGGTTATTCTTCCAAAGCAGTTAATTCTACGGGTATCTACATAGTCTGTATTAGGCATATATTTTCATTTATTTTTATTGAATCTTCTTTTCTTTGTCAAATTAATAAGTAATGAATACAAAAATTAAGAAAAATTTTATTTGAATCTATTTCATGAAACATTTTGACAATGTCATTAGGATGACAACAGTGTTTCTATAGTTCTTAGTTTCAATTCAAACAAAAAATTTACGGTAATCACCGATTAGTAGGCTCGGGACATTCCCAGGAGCTCCGTCAGGTTTACAATACAGCATTTTTATTACAACAAAGTGATATTTCATTATTTTCCTTTTTTCTAAAACTCTTAATTTAACGTATGCTACACTATTATAAAATGAAATTTTTGTTCCTGTATTATTTTATATTGTGCTGGTTTTAATATAAACTATTATTCATGAAAGATGACTTATTTAAGGTCATTTGTGAGCCGTCTGATATAATATTACTTGCATATAACTTCATTGCATGTCGTATGCATAGGCGTGCAACACAAAATATTTATGGAAACATTTTAACTGAAAAAATGAGAGTAATTCATTTGAAAATTATTTTTCTTTCTAAATAATGTCTTTCTAAAAGATTTATGTTCCTCACTTATGTTTTTGCAAAATATAAAAAAAATAGACTTAAATTATAAACCAAGGAATAATAATTTGATTTAAACGTCAACGCCACTGGGTAAATATTAGCACAGAGGGCTGTGTAGTAGATAATTAAGTATCTGTAATTCTACGACATATGTCATTATTATTTATAGTGTGTTAAAAAGTAATGCCACTATTTACGTATATATGTCACACCACATAAATTAAATAGACATAGGTCAAATAATCTTTCTCTTTCTAATACAAAATGTTGCTAATCTAAGTGATGTGTATTCTTTCTTCGAACAAAAGACCTTGAATAGTCATCTTTCGTGAATAATAGTGTAGCACTCCGCTCGTTAAGCAAAAGTTGAAAAATAACGCTGCAAGTTATCACCTTTTCATTTGACGTCTTAATGAATTTTCATTAATGATGATATTTTATGCAAATTTAAAATGCTGAACAAGATCTCAACATGATAAGCGGTTTATTAGATTGTATTGAACACGGCGATAAGCTATGTAGCTACCACTAATAGCTGATTCGGGTTGAAAGTAGCTTCTGGAGCTTACAGCTGCCATCTTGTAAAAATAAGTAACCTAAAAAGGGTAATAGTTTATTAATATTCCATTCAGTATTTGAATATACATATGTAGTACTCGTTGTTTAGTAATTCAATCGATATGGACTGTATTTTACTAAGAAATTATTACTAAACTTGTGGCAAGATAAGTATAAACTCGAAGGACCAGAGTGGTAAGAAATGAAGGCTGATTCTATATATCAAATAAGTTGAATGAGTAAATAACTCTAGTACCTGGGACGGAGCACGGCCGACGGACCAGGAGTTTGGATCCCCAACTGCGATGTAGATCTCCGAATATTGGATGCCAACCAGGACGACTCTATGAAGATCTCCGAAGGATTGGATGCCAACCAGGACGACTCTAACTCGTTGCAGTGGAGAATTATGCGGCAAGTCTTTAGCTTGACGTCTTGGGAGAAAACCGATGAACTAAAGCACTAACACTTCAATAGCACTAGCACTAACAGCATGGAGAAGCTCGACGTAGAATTATACAGCTTCTGGGAGATACGAAATATCCATCGGGTTAGATATCCTTGAACCTGGAAACAAGCTTGGCATCGCTTCATTACAGATGCAGATGCATTTGGTAAAGTTTTGATTTTTGTATTTTGGTAACTAAAAGGAACAGGACCTGCGTTAATATGACATTTTTTTATTCAAAATTACTTGAGAAGTAAGCTGTTTAAATTTGTTACACAAGTCCTGAAATAAGAATATCACTACTATGACCGAAATATTTATTTTTTATCCCAAAAACGAAATGGTATATTTTATCGAATATCAGTCAGAAATAGTATAATAAGTATTAAGAACGGTAATTCCTTAACGTTCGTGATGCTTATACTATTTTTTGCACGATCGACGCACAAAATTTAAAAGAAAAATCAGATTTGAAAATTATTTTGACAATAAAAAAATTATTTGTCATTTTTAAAGTAAGCTTTGATTTTTGTTTTTATTTATTTACCGTCTCGCCTCCTGAACGGTAAGTGAAGCACGTCACTTACCGACGTGAGTCACATCACTTACCGTTCACTAATTTGTAAATAAGACCTATTGTCTTGGAAACACTATCGGTAAGTATAAAAAATAACCCGATCGTGCAAAAAAAAACACGAAACCCAAAAAATAAGAAGTTTCCAATGGTGCATTTTTAACTACCACGAGAGTTCCGTATAATTCATTAGTGTCTGTTACAAAAAATGAAATACTTTCTTAATCGTCATTTATAATATCTGAATAGTGTTAAGTTTTGTTCATCACTCGTAATTTATGGATGTTGACATATAATATCATTGTTTTTTTGCCTATAAAGTTTATCGATAAGCAGTCATAATAGACGCTACTAATGTATAAGGTCCGTCAGTAATTATTATTTGGTAGCTATCCTCCTTATTACCACATCCATCATTTACTAAAGCTTGCTCGTCATGCCTGATATCCTTAGAAATTCCTACAATTGATTGGTATATACATCTATACATCAAACATAATATGCTTTGTGTTCGAAATTCCCTTATCAACAGAAAGGACCAACTGAATATTAATTTCATTTAAACCACTCATGAATTAACAATTATTATAATGTAAGTTTCAATTTAATATAATGTTCGTTGTCTAGAAAATCGAGTTATTTAATAACACAAATTACTTGTTTGTTGACCAAATAATAGTTATGTATGTATTAAGAGCATAATCAAAATATCGCAGCACGGGGGAATTTTCAAAGGTCGACGCGTAGTGGAGAATTTTAATTCTTTCGAGTGCTCTAATCTTGATTATGACCGTGGTACATACGTTTTATTTCATTTTATTTTATTTTATTCTTCAAATTCAAGGATTCAGTAGGTATATTTACTGATAGTTTAGAAGAAGGTAATTTCAAAATGAAAATATCGACCAAATTGAGTTTTCCGCCATTTTCTAGTAACCTATGAGAATTTTTGTCAAAACAAAAGCAAAGGTGGCTCCGCAAAGGCGCACCTCATTTTTCATTTAACCAATGTCATATCTCTTACAGTTTCCGAGATCCCAATGGTGGCCTACAAAATCCGGATAACTGTATAAAGAATTTTGAAGCACAAAATTCTGAATTTTTATTATAAAATTTTTCTATTTACATGTTTGATACCCGAGTTAACTTAATTTATAATCACAGTAAAAATAAATCAATGATTATGCGAATATTTCAAAAAATAAACATGTAAACTTACAATATGACCAGTATATCAATTTAATTATCATCTTAATTTCATTATGAAAAATTATGTATTATTTTATTTTTCATCAAATATATCATGCGATTTGGATTTGGAAAACGATATGATTTTAATTGTAGGTAAGAATCTAAAATATTGGACCGATATTAGCGTAGTAAATAACGGGGTATGTATATCGTCAAGATGCTGATGATTCATGCCTAAAGCCTGTTGGTCACAATCCATAATTCTAGATAGAAGTTATGAACAAAACTATAGACAGAATTTTATAGACGATTGCATACTGAAATTTTTATCAAGGATATTTTCTGTCCACAATGTTCTATTTTTATGGACAGAAAGTGTGCGCGCAATGTGTTATGGCATCTGGCAATTAGCAGTACAAATTTTGATAATTATTATGTTCGTTGATTTTTAAATTTAATAGAATGAAGAACATCCATGTTTATATATCCAGAATTATAAAGCAAATTACGTTCACTGTGGCATACAGAATATTTGTACACACAAAATTCTGTCCAATAATTTATTCTCAATTTTTTTTCAGAATTCTGTCCATAATTAATTATTTGATTAATAAATTATGGATCGTGACAAACGGGCTTTATCCAAGATTCTAACTTAATGTTATAAAAACACTATTTTTCTATATTAAAAGCCCTATATCACTGATCCTCGTGTTCATTTTATATATTATGAAACAGTGTAGGTGTAGAATTTTAAATCCAATGGTATTTTATTCATATTACATCGTACAACGTACAATATCCTTTGAAATATATATTTTATCGTAAGTGAAAAATACTAGAAAAAACAAAAACTGTTAAAGTACCTACGTTTAAACTTCAATTTCCATGAACGGCAGACACATATTGGATTCTTTTCAGTTCCATTATTCCTAGAAAGTTTTATAGCTCTCAACAATGTTAAGAACTTTATATGGGAAACTCGAGAACGCTGTTCAGCTTAAAACTATTTTAGTTCAAATTTAAAATGATTGTTAAATTACATTCTATGATATACCATATTTTTAATTACATACTTCTTTGAAATTGAATCTATTCATTCCAGTTGAACAACAAAACTAAATTGCATTGCATATAACGTCACAGGTACGTAGATACATTTAACATTACCTAGGGGCCTAGGCAATTCTGGAAATTATTGAAACACGAATTTACTATTTTACAAGATTAAATATTCAGTAGGGAGCTACTTTTTGTTTGGTGGGGTCGCGAGTGACAACACGTCACCAGGTAATCAAGGTACAAAGGTAACCTAAGCTGTGAAAAATAATCCACATTTCACAAAAAGTCTATAGGCCTCTTATAATAGACTGGATTTTTAAATCTATATATATATATATATATATATATATATATATATATATATATATATATGTATGTATATATACAGGATGTCCCATGACTTCAGGTACATATTAGAAGGGCATTTAGTTCTTAATGTCCTGATTACGGAACAAAAAGAATTTTTTCAAAATTCCTATAATTAAGGGTAGTTCACTTAAGAAGAACATTTTTTGTACCCCTGGATACTATAATATTTGGAATAGTGAAATTAGTTATAACTATTACATGAAATAATTTAACAATGAAATTAATTTATGCAATTACGTAAAGCATAATACAACGTAATATTTAATATTAAAACTACCTATTCAACCAGTGTCCCAAAACTGTTTCCTTCAAAACCTCAAAAACTAATTTTTGAATTTTGTAAAAATTCTTTTTGTACCGTAATCAGGACATTAAGAACTATATGCCTTTCTAATATGTACCTGAAGTTATGGGACACCCTGTATATATACTTGTATTATCGAATATTTATTTAATGATATAATAGTAATTAGTATCTCATAATTCATTTGCATACTAATTTACAAACCGCTATAACTAAGCTTAGTTTAGTATTGTTTATTATATATATATATATATATATATATATATATATATATATATATATATATATATATATATATATATATATATATATATATACATACTTGTGTTATCGAATATTTATTTAATGATATAATAATAATTAATATCTCATAATTCATTTGTAAACTAATTTACAAACCGCTATAACCAAGTTTAGTTTAGTATTGTTTTTCAGCAAGTAAAGAAGGTGTATTAAATATTGCCACAGTAATTATTTTGCGTAAGATTATTTTTATTAAATTTATTATGTTTTGTCTCTAATTAGCTATTTAGGTACGTAACCGATGCTGCTGGATAAGAGCTACATTTAATGATACTGGTATTCACGTATTTTATTTCAGTTTATTTCTAGATTTCAGGTGAGAGAGTTAATCTAGCATATGTATGATTGTGGGTGATAAATGTGTTTTAATATTCTTATTTTCAGCGCTAACATTTAATCTTCATTTATAACAATATTAAAATTAATAATGCAATGTACAGAATATATCTGTGACAATGCAAACACAACCAATATCAGCATTTCCTAATTTTGAGAAAGACTAATTTAAAATCAACAAAAAACAGTGTTAATAATAATAATAATAATAATAATAATAATAATAATATTAATAATAATAATAATAATATTAATAATAATAATAGTATCTTTCTCTCGAACACTATTCTGCACTATAAATGTTAATTTACTAATTCAATTGTGTGATTTATGAGCGGTTGCACCGCTGACGCTTAAATTTGAAGTTTCTTAAATTGACAATATCATATCAAAAGGAAACGTCAAACGAGTAATTGAATATTGCTGTCTAAATTTCAGTTTGCATTTTTTTGGTTAAGGCTAACTTAAAATTTAAGTGTCAGCGGTGCAACTGAGCATTATTGTTGCAATTATTGCCAGGTAATTAACTTAGAAAGACATTGTCAAAGAAACTTATGGCCGGTTTCAACAACGTAACTTAAATTTTAAACTTTCCTTAAATTGACAATATTGCATTGAAATGATATGACAAAATTTCGACATGGATTTTTTTTGTTTAAAAGTTGCTTAAGATTTATGTCTTATTACAGCAACTAGGCATTAGAACGTTATTTCTTATTAGATAATGTTTATAAAAACAAAATTTCTCTTCACTTGCAATTTTCTTAAGTTAATAATAAAAAGCGAAAGCATAAAAGTAAATACAGAAAAAATTATGAAAAAAAAATCTACAATAATAAAAGTACAATGCAATTTCGTGAAAAACCGGAAATTATTTACATAGAACGTTATTTCTTGTTGTTTTTTAAAAAAAATTGTTTGGTCTTTGTATTCTCGTCTTTATATTTCTACAAAGAAAAGCCTGACACACAGAAAAACTTTTAATTCTTTACCAACATTTTGAGATACATTTTACAATCTTATAAAAAGAAATGAATAAAAAGGACAGCAAATATTAATCCCAAATTTATATTTGTCACATTTACATATTTTAAATCTTTTTGTTAATATACCATTTCATGTTATTCATATTGAATTTGGAATATTGATTTACTTTTTTGGTCGATGGAAGTAATTTATTGGGCTGAGTGAAATTAAATAAAAATTATAGGTTTATTATAATTTTGAAAGATAAATTCAAATAGTATCATAATAATAGTATTGCAAAACTACCTACACCACTTTTTGAATATGTTACATAAATTAACTTTCCGGAAACCATTTCAATTAACTAAAGATGTTAACATTTATTATTATTGGCAGTTAAATTCATGGAGTAGTTGAGTATCTAGACTTTGTAAACATAATATATTTTTTTAAGAAATAATCAAAAACAGTATTTTTAATTCCGTTTCTATTGTTCTGTCTTTATGAGTCTATAAACGCCCTGAATCACGTCATGAAGATTTATAAATGCTCTGTTTTCGGCGCTTTTCATGATATGAAACTAACATGAATGCTATAAACTCAAATTGTTGTCAGCCAATAATGAATTTTCATCTCTGAAGTCATTTTTTGGTAGGAAGCACTACCAACGTAACTGGTAAAAAACTCAAATAATATTTTTGACCAGTTCGAATTTTTCAAAAATCTACTAAAATTATAAATTTACCTCAATAGAAAAAAATAGTATGAAAACTCGTCCTTTGTAAGACATGGACTCGTACGTCATCAGATTGCGTTATTAAACTTGTTTTTTAATTATTATTTTATCATTGATTTACGCCAGCAGATAAAATTTTGTATTTACAAGTACGTGCAAAACGGATCATGAAACAATCATTATGCTGTGACCAGTCTAGAAAAGTATTTATATGACTAGGCCAGTAATGAGCTGCTTTCCTGCATTAATATAATCCTTCATTTACATGACGGGTGCCCGAAAACGTAGGTATCTATTTAATAGGCAGGCCCAGTGGCATACGAGTATAAGCCTAGAAGAAAAGACGAATGCCGAAGATTGATATATTTTTGGGGTTGTATTTTTACGAAAATTATGATATTAAATATTGTTTGTTTTGAGATATACAAAAATTAGTGACATATTTAAAGTTCATTCACAGACAGCTTATAAAACTATATTCAATTATAGTAATGCATATGGAACACCATGTATATTTAAAAAAAAGAGAAATATTTGTACAAATAAAATGACAGTACCAGACCTTGACTGTTATAATTACTATATTACTCGTTCGAGCCTGGGAAAAATAAACTACTTCGTGGACTACAAATGCAGCGTCCAAAATATTATAACGTTTTTATTTATATGGATGATGTATAAAAATCAAAGAATTATTATTAATTAAAATAAAGTTTATTAAATGATAAAAAAATATGAAAAAGATAATTTTAATAACTATAACTATGGTTAAACAAATATTAAATACTAATTTAAAGACTAAGAATATTATAAATACTTAAAGACTAAGATTATTTATTTATTTATTTAAAAAATTAACACGACCATTTATTTTCACGCTATTTATTTTACTGTACTCTTGTACTTTTATTTAACTAACTGCTTATTTATATTGCTACGCGTTCCAATCGTAGACTGCCGGTCTGTTGGAGGCTCTTGAGACTGTTTAAGCGATATTTATATCACAATATTTATTTCACTATTTACTTATATCACATTCACCTGTCCGATCCAGTATCACCAACTGTCCGTATGCCGCAATTCTTCAACACCAACGCCGGGTATCCACCCCAACTCGCCGTTACTGTCCTCGTACAATATAGCTTCCTAATACTCGTCAACACTACCGAGTATTTATATCCACAGCTATCCCAGTATACCAGTAACTTCCCGAGTACTCCACTCAACACTATACTGCATACGCTTACTACGAAACTGCTATTTTTCTAAACTCACTAACTTGCACAACTAGCAGAACTCCACAGCCTTTGTCTACTTAACTCAACTCCACAGCCTCTGTATACACAACTGAGCTCCACAGCCTGTGTATACACAACTCAGCTCCACGGTCTCTGTATGCACAACTGAGCTCCACAGCCTCTATTTACACAACTGGCCGAGTTCACCTTCCCTCACGGGTCTTCACTCGACCGCTCACTCAGCTGACCATCTTGACTAACGGAATTCACTGTGTAACTAACTATGTAACTAACACGTCAACTCATAGCACAGCATAGCTGCGTCCCTTTTATATAGTTGTTATTAACTTCTAGAGAGCTCTAGAATATTCGACCCCATAATAACAATGAACACAAAAGGTTCAGGCGACCGGAAGTAATTAAATAAATCACGACTTCTCTGTTTGTCGCCCGGCTGCTATACATCTCTATACTTAGACGCTTGTTCAGCGCAGCGGCGGTGCTCACATCTTACAATACAAACCGGCAAAATTAGTGAAACGTAAAAAGGAAAAAGCTATGTATGTAGCTTTTTAAGAAAGTTTAAACCCTCTGGCTTTCATGGTTATGTTGCTAATTCTACAACAAATAAAAAATGACGATATAACACGATACGATATATATCATTTATCGAGTTGTTTGGTATTTCGTTTTATTGAATACGAGTGTCTAATTCTTCTTAATTATCATTTCTGCTTATCTTGTTATTTCAGTTCTAAGAATATAAAAAAATTATAAAAATTTATGATTAGTTTTAATTAATAATTGATAAATAATTTATAGATTGGCACACCCAGCAATGGGTAATATGCCGTGATAATATATTTATTTTATTCATAAATAATGGAAAATTTAGTTATTTAATTCAAATGTATCATCAAAAATATCCAAAAATATGATTTTGCGTTCCTATAATTTTATAAGTATTTACAATCAGTCTTAAACCTTTTAATGTCCTCCTTACTTATTATTAAAACAACCCTGCTTTCAGTGTTGTTATATAACAAATAACGCCCAAGGGCATTATTAGTTGTTGCTATGGTGATGATTTCAAGAAATTAATGATGCACATGTTCCGCCTGGCTATCGCTATAGCGCTAGACAATCAATCTAATTGAACGATTTGTTAGAATCTAATGCTAGAAGATATAGCTAAGACATCTAGCGAAATGGTTAGGAACTGCACGCGTCACCTTTGGTGTTATTTTGTTGTGTTTAGGTACGTTTTAATTTCGAGGTTAAGTACTCGTTGTACAAAACAGTACATTGTAACAAATTATCAAATACAAGGAAATATATCCTCTAGCAGTTCAAGTATTAATATTAGATTCATTTAAAACTGGTCATTGCGTTTTAAGTACTAGACAGATAGAACTGTCAGTTAATATTAATCTGATATATTTTACTTTAATCTGCGTAAGGTCAAGAAAATAAATACCGTTCACTTCAGTACGCGTCTAGCTCAAACAAGCAGCGCTAATTTTTGCTAGGTTTGCGCTATCCCGGCTGAACGAGAGCGTTGATACTGGAATAAAACCTAAAAAACAAGAAGAGGCATTCGTAGCCGGCCCACTTCGTAAATTTTAGTAAAAAAATCTGATCCGCATTCCGTAGAATATTAAACAATTATAGTTGGATATTAAACGTTGAAGTTGAAGGCACCACGGGAGTTAAACGGACAATAATGCCTTCGGTCAGCGTACACACCTCGGATCAGAGGCCCTCGAAAAGTAAACTATTGACCTTCAGGCTATATTATCCTTATAAACACCCCTGATACCTTAATTACTATACTAAAATTGTTTATACAGCAATTTAAAACACTTTAACAAACTTATATTAATTCAATCAATTCTTCCTAGTCGAAGAAATAGGTAATGTAAATGACATTGATAACTCAGTGTTATTTACGTTCTTTGTATCATCCTTCTCTGTACAAGAACTTCTTAAAGCTGCAATTAAATTCACATTTCACGAAATTGCGTGTTATTTTCCTATTTTCGCGTTCTACATAATCCTTCTGTTTCCTCCCATTATATTAGCATCGTAAATCACAAGACTATTCCTGAATATCTTACAATGCAAAAACTGCACTATCGTACTCTACGTTCAAGAAGTAAAAAATGGCGTTCGGTAAAAAGTCTAATATTTCTTCTCTTTACAGGTAAATCTCATGTAATGAAATGGGACGATCGCGCAAGGACAAAGGTTAGTAAGGTAAGTGTGAAATATGTCTTTTTTATTACGTCCTATTACTTGTTGTCTTAGGAGAAACATAAGTACCTACATTTTTATGGTCTTTTTATTAATCGAATTGCGAATTGTGTGATAACTGCATAAAACAATTATATTTTCAATAAGACTTGAAATATGTGGCACACATGTTAAACACAAGTATACCATTTACATATTGCAACATCTTACTTTTTTTAACTAGGTGGGTACAGTAGGTACTTATAATTGCTCGCTATAAAATTGTTATCACCACAATTTATAATTACTACTAATAAATAATGCGTATAAACAGGGCCTAGCTTAATCAATGTAGATCTGATCTTAAACTGTTTACGGAGATAAATAAATATAAATCATATAACCCATTGCTGGGTTTGCCAATCTGCTTTGTACACAGGTTTCGGTAATGATGATGACATATTTGTACCGTGCAGGCGTTTACTAGGCGTCACCACATGGGCATTCATTGATGGCGCGGAGAGTGCACCACAGGAGTTACTTTTGTGCCATTTAAAATTCGTAATATTTGGCGTTGATCGAGATCGAACCCAGTTCCGCAGATTCACGACCAGGCACTCAGACACACGGCGATAAGTAGATGAAATAACTTACGATGTATTTAAAAAATATATGTTTGATCCACCGGTAAATCTTTTTAAGGCAGACAATAAAGAATTACAAATGTACTAAAGATGTGTTTCTTTTTAAACAATTTCAAATCACTTGCTTAGAGTTATATATTAAGAAAATATAGGGTGTTTCAAAAAGATTGTACAAAAATTAAGGTTATATATAATTTGATGTACTGATTGTAATGCAAAAAGAATTTTTCCAAAATTCGCAAAAATTATTGCACGATCCTTAGAGCTGACATTTTTGGGCCACTGGACTGATAGGTTACGAACACGAATACAAATTAGTATAAATAAACATAAATATAAATTTTAATGTTTACTAATTTGTATTCGTGTTCGTAACTTATCAGTCCAGTGGTCCAAAAATGTCAGCTCTAAGGACCGTGTAATTATTTTTGAGAATTTTTGCATTATAATCAGTATCTCAAATTGTATATACTCTTAATTTTTTTATTATATTTTCAAAACATCCTGTACAATATAGCATTTACATAAGATCATTTTGTATTGCATGTTCTTCTAAAATAGTTAATAACAAAATATCGTTTAGTAAGTTAAGCAATCCTTTTTACCTGGGTATAATATCTAGTAACAGATTCCTAAAAAAGAAAACAAGTTAAGTATATTCAATATGTAAGGAAAATCTCTATATAAAATGTATTCTCTAATAAAGTCTAATGTAATGCAACTCATTTGATATTCTCTCTAGATTTCGCTGCTGAATGAAAATTTGATTTTTTCATTGTTTGTCTACAGTTCTCTATTCTTTTTCTACTTTCATCTTATTAGATACGTACGTGGTTGAAGCTGTAGGTTCAGTGTCAAATGAACCTTGTAATTTATTCGTAAATTTTATTTTATTATTTTATTTAATGTCAATCATCTCAACTTGTTTAGGAGTAAGCTAACATTCTTTAATCGTTTTATTACAATAATGGCACTAAAATACTTAGGCCGAACAAAGGGATATATTACTAGTTTTAAAATATGGCAAGGAAATTTTTAACAACCCATAAACAATTGTCATTGTCATTAAAATTTCGTTGTTTGACATTTGGATAAACTGCTGGATAAAATTTGTTTTAGAAGTTACACGTTGTAGTCACTAACATTTAATTTTCTTCTGTCTAAATCGTTACAGATATCTCAAGTTATGCAGATACAGAAAATTTTACAATTTAATATATCTTTCTGAAAAATAATAAGTTTCATCATACACTATAGTGGCTCACTAAAAATAACAAATAGAATCTTAAAAGATGAACTACTCGTATATCCATATGGATTATCAAACCAAATTTCATTCAAATAGAACAAAGCGTTTCGTTATTATAAGCAAAATTATTTTCTTTTGAAGGACTTTTTTTTAATTTAAATATATTTGGAGGTATTTCGACAACTAGGTCACTAATACCTCGGTACAGTATTTTTACATAATTACATGTTTAGTTCTAATCACGGTGTAGTATCTATAGGTGAGTGCACGACGTATTCCAATGCATTACGAAGAATGGCGAACTAACTGGGCTAGTTCATACAGTGTGCCGCTAGATGGCAGATTTTGTTGCGACCCGGTTTTTACACAAAATACTTAAAATATTAAATTATTCATATATACCGCATAATATTCTATATTTTCAATCATTACCTTTTATCTTTTGTCAGTTCTATGTATTTATTTTGTACAAATTCCATACAGAAACGTTTCTATATTTCCAGTAAAATTATAAAACAACATATGTCAAATGCACTTGACATTGACACCTTTTAAACAGAAATTTATCTTAGTACCTGTTTCTGTGATTCTAGTGTAGCTGGCTACACTAAATTGCACATTTTGGCACCTTAAAAAGACTATATTTCTCTTTATTTGATCCATACCCTGTTGTGCGTCTTGTAGCAAAACATTTTCTGTCAAATGGTAAACGGGTCGCGTTAGCGCTATTTTGTTTCCCAGTTACTTAGCCATGTTAACGCATCTCGTGCTCTCATCTATAGATACTACACCGTGGTTCTAATCCATTACAATGTAACATTAATGCAATCGATTTCCGGGTCATCCCATCATCAGGCTAACCAGCTGAAAAAACATTTTACAAATATTACAATTTTTAGGAATAATATAATCAGTATTAGCATAAAAAATGTGAACTAGAACTTTTACAAAAAATGTGTTAAATTTCGAAAGTTTTGTTTTTTATTTAAAGATATTTGGAGGTATTTCAACAACTAGGTCATGTTTAGTTCAAATAGATTACAATGTAACATTAATGTCTTTGAGATATTTTATTATATTGCTTTGTGTATTAGTGTTGTTGGACAATGCATCTTTTAGATTTGGGGGTATATTGTGTAATAGTCTTTGGTGGTTGTATTTTTGGCACTGTGTGATTACATGTTCCACTCTCACTGGTACACTACACTTATCGCATATGGGTGGGTCAGTTCTTTGTATTAGGTGCGCGTGTGTGGTGAGTGTATGGCCGATTCGGAGTCTACATAATATGGTTTGATCCTTTCTGTATTCTGGAACAGCCCATGGTCGGATGCTGTTTCTTATGTGGCGTAATTTGTTGTTGGTCGTGTTGTGCCATTCGTTTTCGAATTCTACTTTGATTTTTGATTTTATTGTGGATTTTAGGTCTTCCGTCGGTACTAGTGTTTTTGTTACAGTTTCAAGAGTCGTGGCACTTTTTGCAGCTGCATCGGCTTCTTCGTTACCCTCAATGCATTTGTGTGATGGAATCCAGAAAATGCATATTTCTTTGTTTTGGTTTCTTACGGCTCTTTGTATGTTGTCCTGGATCTGTTGTATGTGGGTGTTTTTGGAGTATGTGTTCTTCATACTTTGAATGACACTGATTGAGTCGCAGCATATAATAAATTGCTTTTTATCTGTGCTATTTTGCAGTATGTATTCGGTGGCTTTTTTCATTGCGTACATTTCGGTAGTGTATATACTGCACTGATCTGGTAGACGGAATGTTTGTTTTGTGTCTTCGGTGATGACACTTGCACCAGATTTGTCATTGTGTCTTGAGCCATCAGTGTAAATATAGTGTGCTTGTGGAAATGTTTCTTGCTTGGCTTTGAATAAGTTTTGGTAGAGCTCAGGTGGAGTTTCGTGTTTGGGATATTTTGTGAGGTCTAGCATGTAAGCGGGTTGTGTGTTTATCCATGGAGGGTGTTTATGGAGTGTTTTTTGTTGTAGGATTGGTGTATTGATTTGCAAATTATTTAAGTAAGCGCTTATTTTTTGTTGGAGCGGGGTATTTCTTTTAATGGTGGCTTGAGGCTGGAATATATTATCATAGGTTGGATTTGTTGGGTTTTTGGCTAGTTTTGTTATGTAGTTTAGGGTTAGGAGTTTTCTTCTGTATGAGAGTGGGTACTCTCCGGCTTCAATGAGTACACTTTTGATTGGACTCGTTCTGAAGGCTCCAATGGGTAATCTTAGCGCTGTATTTTGAATGGTTTTCAATGTTGTCAGCTTTGTATGTCTAGCAGTGGAGTATATGATACAAGCGTAGTCTAATTTGGATCTTATTAGGGCATAGTAGGCTTTGAGGATTATGTCTTTATGTGCTCCCCACTTGGTGTGGCTGATGGTTTTTATTATATTCAGTCTTTGGGAACATTCTTTTTTGAGATTTTGTATGTGCGCTGTCCAGTTTAGTGTGTTGTCAAACGTTACACCTAAGAATTTTATTTTGTCTTTGTATTTTATACTATGGTTGTTAATTTTTAATGTAGGATGTTGGTGGTGTTTCGTAATTTTGCAAAAGTGGATGGCGTTAGTTTTCGTCTCTGAGAATATAAATCCTGTTTCTCTTGTCCAGTCTTCTAATCTATCGATTGCTTCTTGTAATATTGTTTTCATGGAGTTGGTATTCTTACCGCTGTGATATATAACAAGGTCGTCAGCGAATAAAGATTTTTGACACGGTGTGGAATGTGTTTAGTGATGTCATTTATCGCTATTAGAAATAGAGCTACACTCAAAATTTCTCCTTGGGGAACTCCGTTTTTCTGTTGTTTTTCTTCTGAGATACATCCGTTTGTTTTTATTTTGCATGTTCTATTTTGAAGGATATTTGCTATATAGTGCATTATATTTCCGCTTATCTTATATGACAGTAGAGTCTTGAGTATGTGGTGTTTCCATGTGGAGTCGTATGCTTTCTTTAGATCAAAGCATATCGCTATCAGATGTTGTTTGTTTCTAAAGTCGTTTTGAATGGTCGTTTCCAGGTTTATAATTTGATCTATTGTGGATCGTTCTTCTCTAAAGCCACTTTGTTCTTTTATTAATATGTTTCTTGACTCGAGGTACCAGGTTAATCTTCTGTTTACCATTTTTTGGAATATTTTACTAAGGCAGTTAGATAGAGATATAGGTCGGTAATTGGTAGGGTCGGTTTTATTCTTGTTAGGTTTTAGTATTGGAATAGTTATTACTTGGCTCCACGTACTTGGATATAGATGTTTTTTCCATATTAAGTTGTATATTTTGAGGAGGTATTCGAGTGTTTCTTGCGGAAGGTGAAGGATTATTTCATACGGTATTCCGTCAGGTCCTGGACTGGTTTTTCCTTTGCTCTTTTGGAGAGCATACTGAAGTTCATTGTATGTGAAGCGTATGTTTAGCGGGTTATTTTGATTGTCATTACCAAAGGTGATGGGTATTTTCTCTGCTTCGTTTTTATGTCTTAGGAATTCAGGAGTTTAATTTTCATCAGACGAGGTGTTTTCGAAGGTTTGAGCCAATATATTGGCTATGTCTTGATTATTTGTGGTGGTAGTTGGAGGTGTCTTTAGCATTGTTGTTCGTTGCCAGGTGTTTCCTCCTTTTATCTTCCTTATTTTGTTCCAGATTGTTTCCATTGGTGTATTGGGGTTCATGTGTGATACAAATTTTTGCCAAGATTCTGTTTTACTTTTTATGATTGTTGTTCTGAGTTTAGCTTGTGTTTTTTTGAGATTTATCATGTTTTCTTGGGTTTTGTGTTTTCTGTAGTAGTACAAGGCTTTTTTGTTCTCTTTAATTGCTTGTTTACGTTCTTGATTCCACCAAGGTACAATTTTTTTTCTTGTCGTAGTTGTTTCTTCCCTATTGCTTCATTTGCTGCGTTTGTAATATTTGTCACGAAATGATTTAGTATAGTGTCTATTTCTTCATCTTCGTTTATGGTTAGGTCTTTTATTTTTGACAGTTCGGTGAATAGGCTCCAGTTGGTGTTTTCTAATTTCCATCGAAGGTGTATAGGTTGAGGTATAAAGTTATTTTGTACATTTTGTGTAATTTTAATTGGCAAGTGGTTGCTACTAAACAATGTTTTCAGGGTTTCCCATTCAAGGTTTGGTGCCAGCAGTGTACTGTACGGCTACAGAAGTGTGTTGGTGAGCCGTCGTTAAGAATTATGAGGTCTTCATTATCAGTTATATTTTCTATTGTTTTCCCTCTTGGGTCAGTGTTATTTGAACCCCATAAGCCGTTGTGTGCATTGTAATCTCCTAGTAAAATATATGGCTTTGGTAGTTGGTCGATTAGTGCTTGTATTTGTTGTTCTGTTATATTTTTGTTTGGGGGTAAATACAGACAACACAGAGTTAGTTTTAGTGAAGTATATATTTTTAGAGCGATATATTCTAAGTTGGTATTTATGTTAATTTCTTCCACGTAATTGTTGTTTTTTTGTGAGAATAGCGACTCCGCCACTAGCTATATTTGCATTAATCCTATCTTTTCTGTGTATGTCGTAGTTCGTTAATTTAAATTCTTTGTTTCCTTTGAGTCTGGTTTCTTGTATGCAGATGTATTGAGGGTTATGTTCGTTTACTAGCAATTGTAATTCTCCCTTGTGGGAGTGGAGGCCATTACAATTCCACTAGATAATCATTCTGAATCTTGACAAGAGGATAAAATGGATTCTTGGCTGGTATGGAAGTCAGATTTTTGTTCTAGTCTTAATTGGAGTTTAAGTTTTTTTTTTGTAGTCCAGAAAATCGGTTTTTTGGGATCGTTTTGTATGGGGGTTGAGATGGTTGATCATGGATATTAATTTAGTTATGTCTATTGTGTATTCTCTTGCGATAGATATGGGGTCTGTGTTTCCTTGGGCATTTTCAAGAAAATCTTTGAAATCAATATATTTTAATATATATTTTTGAGGGTTTTCATTTATTTCTTGCTGTATGGATTCTGATAGTGTTTGGGGGTCGTTTACTAGGCTAAGTACTCTGGGTTTCTTAGTGTTTTGTTTTATATTTATCTCTTTATTTTTGTTTTTTTTTGTTGTGTCATCATTGTTTGTGTTTGTTGGTTTTTTAGCGTCAGTGGTATTTGTTTCTGAAATTCCTGTGTCAGATGTTGTTTGAGAGGGGTCTTTTAAATGTTTGGGTTAAGGGTAGAATGGTTACTGGTTCAGGTTCTGGCGGTGAGCTTTTTGGGCACTGGTTGCTATTGTGTCCAGATTTTTTACAGATAAAGCAATTCATGCTGTCTTCGGAGATGAATATTCTGTAGTCTATTTGTTCAAATTTGAGTAGAATGCTTTAGGGGGTGCGTATATTTTCATCAGGGGAAACATAAACTTGTCTTCGAAAACTAAGGACATGCTGGAATTCTGTTTCTTCCATTCCTACCCGTAGGAAATTTATCGGGGAGACGAGTTTTAATCCGCTGGCTTTTAGAATTTTTTCTATCTGTTTAAAACTAATATGTTTTAAATGAGAGGAATTGGAAAATATTAACCCCCTTGAGGTAGCCACCCGCTGCACATGGGAATAGAACGAGTAACCCGCACTGACTCTATTTAAATAAGTCAATAAATAAATAGAAATAACTGTTTCTGTTACTTGGAAAAATTAGTTATATATTTTCTACGTGTTTAAGTTTAATTTTAGAATTGTTTGAAATAGCTGTAGTATCTTAAACTAATTATTAATATTAATATTACTGCATCTAGTTTCACGAGAGTGCGCGCGCACCCCCTTGCCAAGCGTAGTGCCGCTACAGCATCGACCGACTAAGAGTGTGTCTGGCTTGCAAACGGTAAACACGTATCGCATCGTCGTCCGCGAGAGTGGTTTTCCACCATTTTGCATTAACTTTCTGATTTTCATATGGTCAGCAAAGTAATTTGTTGTTTAATTATCGTTCGCGTAACTTGATTAGCCTAGCACGACTAATTCAAGGAGTTATCGTTCGGGTTTCATTTAATTTGGTACTTTATAGTCCGTGAATACTTTCCGGCGCCAATTTATGCAGCTAATAGACACATCTCAGGAATCAATTGTAAAATCGAACTGTACAATTTGATTTCTCACGTGAATTCGTGTTGTTAGGGATTTGATTCATATTTCCTTGGGTGAAATTATTATTATTTCTTTGTAAACCTGTTTGCACAAGTTCACCTTCGAGTGACGTCATCCACAGCACATCTGCTGTTATTGTCGCTTAGGTACAGTCAATGCAACAAGTTTTGCATTCTAGTTGGTTATTATTAAGTTCATTTAGAGTTCTTAATATTGTTTAACTAAATTTGTTTGGTCATATACTTATTAAATGATTTAGTTAATTTATACAAATATCGTATTTGTTCTATCTTTGGTTTATTATCGTTTATGTCACTTGTATTCAATACGCTATCACATATCTCTCAGAATTGTATTTCCGTTGTTTGTTATTTGGTTGCAATTATACTTAGCACGTTTGTTAGTTCGTAAAACTAGCTGGTCCTTCGTTCGTTGTTAATTAGTACGTTTCACAAATTATTATTGTCCCGTGTATTGGCCAAGTCCAGTGATGTGAACCAGCTATCGAAGGTTGTAATTAATTTGGTTTACATATAGTTTTGTTTTATTCATTGAATTTAACATCAAACACATTGTTGGTGCTTCTAGGCCGGATTCGCTGATCTAGAGACATCACATTTGGGGCTTGCGAGCAGGATCAAAACATTTTGGTTCTTCTAGGCCAGATTCGCTGGTTTAGGGATTGAACATTTGGTCCTTCGAGCCACTAGGTCCTTATTACTTAGTCCTTCGCACCGGAGGGACGTAACACTATCTCTGTGTGAGGTATGGCAGGACATACATTTGGAAGGAGCAATCTTTTTGCCGGGGTGATTAGTCTTCTAACGTTGACTGAGTGGTCGCCTATCTCAATTACGTTGTGATGTTTTATTAGTTCGTCTACTATATTTTTTGTTTTCAGATAGATGCACACTCGGTTATTTGAAATGCGTGTCGCAAAGAGTAGGTTTTTAGGGCCTACTATTTTCCCCACGTTGATAATGTAATCCTTGATCTTGTGGCCATCTATCGAGTTGATTAGGATAGCTTGGTCTTTGTTTGGGAAGAGATCTGTAGTTGGTGTACGAGTCATGTCAGCGAATGTTTTGTTTGGGTTTGCGTTCTGACTTGTTTTGTCAGTGAATTGGCGCGTTGATGTAGATGCACTCATGTTTGTTTTAATTGTTTGATTTAAACTATCCATTGATAGGTGGCAATAGTTGTGACATTTAGATATGTATTTGAGTTTGGTTTTGAGTAGGGTAGCAGGGTAGGTTTTGGGGGTAGATATTAGGATCAAGAGTGAGCCCTACCTTAAGTTCGACGTCCGTCGTTTCCTATCGGTTGGACTTGTCGTTGTTTCTTCGTAGTTTTTGCACTTTGCACAATTTCACTTTTACACGTGTTTGACACTATGCAGGTACAAAATGGAATGTTGAAGGACTTTGAAGCAGAATATTGTCTAAACGCTACACTTTCCTTAGAAAGAAAGTTTAGCTAAATCGCCTTATTTTATGCTTAGGAATATGTGATTAAGCCATATCCCCCTATTTCCAAGACACCCTGTGTAAAAAGAATTTAAAATAATAAGAAACGTATATTATTTCAAAATAATTAATGCAACCATCTGTAAATTAATAGGAGATATAAATTCTTGTGATTAGCGCCCTATTATGACTAGTTCATACACTGAAAAAAATCCCTCCATATACGGCTCAGTTTAGTACTTGTAAAATTAGCTGTTTAAACTCTACGTCATTGGTGGTACGGAAAACTCTTCACTTAAGATACCTACTAGGGACGCGTCACATTTTAGTGGGTAGCCGGTAGCATTTAACAACTGTAAGATTCTAACAATGCAGACATTCTTCGTTTAAACATTGAAGAAAAGTAGTTGCAATTTAATCACAAACAAGGCTACTAGAATGTGACAGATTTTTTTTACCTCCCGCTACCCTTGGTAAGAAAGGTATAGGGATCGTGCTAAAAATCGCATATCGAGATTTTGGTAAATGACCACGTTTTAAGGCCCCTAGAATCCAATTCTAACATTTTCACGATTATGCCTGCGTGTATGTACGCGTGGATCCTCCATTCTAACACAAATACTATCATTCAAAAAAATTTAAACCTTGTATTTCGACCTTTTTGTATTATGGAAAGATCCCTTTAGGTTTTGATGTAAATCGGATAACCGGAAATGGCTCTGTACTTGAAGCTCAATAGCTATTTGTGTATTAAGAGCGCAAAATGGGACGTTGTCGATTGAGAGGTTGTTGCCGCGCGGCGCAGGAGCGAGGCATTCTCTAGAAATCGACAATGTCTATTTGCGCTCGAAACACACACAAGATTTTTTTACAGTCGCTACAATGGGGTCCTCCACCATAACAAAAATTTATTTTTTATTTATTTTTACTTATCGGTATTTTCCATTCTTCTTGAGCTATTGCTTCAATATAATCTAAGCATTTTGTGCTTTCGTTTTTGTAAATGAATGCCCTATTTTATTTTCACAGCAGTGCGGCATTTTGTTTGGTTATGTTAAGTGGGTAATGTGTAACTACAGTGTCATTAATTCCTGACTAAACGTTTCCATTAAGAATGTAGCCAAGTAACATTTCTCAACATTGTATAGTTAGAAATTTGAGAGCGAGCGTTTTTTCTACTTTGTCGCTCTAGACCGGCAAAGTGACATTTTGCGTTGACAAAAGAGAGCGCAAATGGCTACTTTGTATATAGACTGTAGAAAAAATAGTTTTTCTTCCAAAAATACGTATATTGTTATTTTTTCGAAATTAATGTTATTACAAAAATTTAAGATTATTAAATTTTCTACAGATTAGCATTGACAATTTTTCTACATATTATATGGATAAATTTCTAAAATTATCCATAATTTAAATCCCGGGGCCTACGCTTTAAACAAACAATACTCCTTGGTTACACAGTTATTCAAATCAAATGGATGTAACTAACAGATAAATATCACTGTCAAAGAACTAATCATTTCAAATTAATAATAGTAACGTTTTAAAAAGAAAAAAGTAAATAGAACAATAGGAAAGGAAATCAATACAGTTTCCAGCATAAGTAAATATGTAGGTATGTATTTATATTAATAAAAATTAACGATTCACAACAAAGTTTAAGCTAATCCTCATTTTTCGATTAGTGAATTATATTCTATCCTGGTATTTAAAATATAATTTTCATTTTATTATCAAAAAAAGGGAATTACTTGGATTAGATTAGACTATATTTCAAGAGATAAAGTGCCAATATTAGAATAAAATTCGCGAATCCAAAAATAAGGATTAGCTTAATATTTTTTGTAACTCGGTCTGTATATGGCGGTATTGTGTTGGGCACATCCGATTTTTATTATTGTTAGCATTTAGTTTAATGAAAATTTAGATGTAGAACATGTAATATAATAATATTTTACATACATATATCTGCATATAAATTCAATATAAAATAACTCATTCAAATACTTGCAGGCAAAAAAATAAATTATTCATAAACATCACGGCCTTATTAAAATCAATCGTTCTTTAAAACTTTTGATACAGGTAAACTAATTATGCTTACAGATCTGTTATTTCACAGATATACAGTGAAGAGTACTGGAAAAAGAGCAAAAAAAAACAATACATTTTGTAATTTTCTTTAAAATTACAGCATGACTAAGGCATTAGGTAAAGATATCCTATATTTGTTTACAACAAAACAAGAACTTTAAAGTACATACAAGTAATCACAAAGAAAGTTTAACACTATTTTTCTTTTATCAGATGCATTTAAATGAAAAATTTAAAATATCTCAAGTACAACGAACTACAATTCGATGCAACAAAGATCTGTAGAATGGAATTTGTTGCTGTATAAACGTTCGTATCAATTTACTAGTGCAAGAAAAGTAGAAATCCTACTAATGCAACATTCAAAGTGATTGAAGTGAAAATAGAGCATGTAAAGTAACTGAACATCAATAACCTCAAATTAATTTAACTAATTGCAAATCAGAGTTCCGATCGTGTTATAAACGGATATAGAAGAGAAGGACATTTAATGAACGTAATGAGAAACATTTCTGTCATTCCCACTTGCGTTTGCCAATTTATACACATATACGTAGATGAATCAGTTGATGCCTACTGCCAGGCGCATTAATCGTTATAATTCTGTACGTTTTTATCAAATTTGTATGTCTGCTTCAAGATTCACATTTATGTAATTATTTTACACAGCTGGTAATTTGTTATTATAAGACTTAGAAAACTTTTCGCCTGTACTGTAATTGAGACAAGGGTTGGGATTTCATAACTCGTAACAACTACTAATCAAATAACTATTGCTCTTGTGATATATCAATTACAAATCGTAATCGATATTCTGTAAGGCAATAGAAACTGCAGATAACAATTGCTCACGTTATTTTTCAATTGATAAATAACGTAGTAACCACAAATAACGATTACTGTTATAGAATCGCAAGTTCACTTTGTAGTTGATATTTGCAGTTGATACCAAATCAAGTTCATATGATAGCAACCGAAGTTATAGAATCCGACCCCTAATTTGACATTCACGATTTCCTTTTTCCGCTATTAATATTAATTCTCATTTGTAAATTTTTACGTTGTACCATAAATAGCATTACAAAATAAATATACATTTCTTATGTGTGCTATTATGAGTTCGTATTTATTGTAATCAACACGCGTTTTTGTCTAATACATTTATTATTGCATCGTTGGGTGTGTCACTTGACTTAATCATACATACATTGAACATACATACATCATGCTGCACCCTATCGGAAGCATTCCAAACTAAATTCAAAAACTAGTACCCCAGATCACAAAACTAACTTGTTATGAAGTTATGTCATCTGGGCTAGTACAGAAATAGATTTCAAACACAACACAATTATAGTTTAACTCATTGTTTTTCAAACTTTTTTAGTCGCGACCCCTTTTTCTAAGTGGCCCCCATATAAATGCGACTTGAACTTTGCCGGGCTAAAAATTTTAACAGTCAAATTTGTTAAACCATTTATACAGTTTATTCAAAATAATTTTATTTATTTCATTTATTATATGAAAAATAAGTTGTCTAACAAATTGAGGCGCACGACCCCCGCGAAAGCACTACGGACCCCTAAGGGGATCGCGACCCACTGGTTGGTAACCCGTTTAACCAGTGTATACGAATTCTTCCACGAAACCCGGAAAAAATTCCGAAAAGTTTCGAACTAGTACACGCTCGTTGTGTTGGCGTAATTTGATTACCCAAGAGCCCCAACGTCTCTTCATCCGAGCCCACGTAGCACCACTAGCAGTAAGGGTGCATCATACTCTTAATAAAATTACAGAACAGTAACTAAAAAGGCCGTATTATTATTGTAATTTTTTATTTGTTTAATGCATAGCACAATTTTTTGAATATAGTGTGCTCATAGCCGGATCTAGGCGCAGGCAAACCTAGGCGCTTGCCTAGGGGCGTCAATCAAAGTTGGGCGTTTCTTAAACCACAAACTTTTTAAAATCTAAATTAAAATTAATAAAATAGATACAAACCTTACTGAAATCTCACATGTCATATAATTTACATGTGAAATCGTGCCTGACTATATATCTTTACATAAGCATAGAAAATTTTAGTCAAAATTTTGCGGGAGTTTCAGAATTTAAGTTGAGGTGTGAGGATTGCGCTTTAATAATATAGTCGTATTTACTGACTTTTACGTATTACTGTATTTATAATTTTAATATATTTGACTTGTACAGGGGGCGATAAGTGTGATTATTTGAAATATATTTGGTTAAAATTGACTACTTTTGAATTAACAATTGGTGGTTGTAAGAGAAAAAATGGGCGTAAGAATAGAAAATTGGCAAAAGAAAAACAAGAAAAATTACGAAATTTAATCGAGAAAACAAGTAAATTAGATAGATTTCTAATAAAAAAATATAGGTACCCATGTTTTTGTTGATGTTATTTTTTGCAATAATATAGATATTTATACACCAAGTGAGTTAAAATAATGTTTATTCATGAGCCCGTAGGGCGAGTGGGTTAAATTATTTGAGTGATTAAATATTATAAATTGGAGAACAGGGAGGAGCTAAGGGAAAAACGTGAGAAGAAAAACAATATAATAATAAAAGGGATAAAACTCCAAAATGAGAATATAAAAGGTGCGGTACAAGAATGGCTGCAAGAGAAGATTAAAGTAGAAACCTCAGTAGTAGACGTATATAAGATAAAAACAAAAGACAATGATGCGCTAGTAGTTAAATTACCAAATTGGGAGGAAAAACAGAAAATAATAAAAAATAAAATATTAATAAAAGGATCGAATATTTACATTGAGCACGACCTGACAGTCCGCGAAAGAGAAATTCAAGCGAAACTTAGAACGATAGCGAAAGAGGAAAGGCGCAATGGTAAATCGTGTATCGTAGCATATAAGAAAATAAAGATAAACGAAAAATGGTTTTCATGGAATGAAGTGGATGGTAAAACTGAGGAAATAACAACGATTAAAGTTAAGGAAAATTTTTAGAAAAGATAACGAGAAGACAAAATAATAATAGGGTCAAAAACAATATAAGATTGGGATTTTGGAATATTAAGGGTATTAAGGGAAAAAGTAAAGAAACTTGGGATCACATAAAACAGTATCACGTAATAGGCCTAACTGAAACATGGGTTGAAGAAGGTAACTGGAATAAGATAAAGCAAATGCTGCCAAAGGAATACAACTGGAAATGCATATATGCCACTAGAGTGCACAAGAAAGGGAGAGCTAGAGGAGGAATAATAACAGGGGTCAGGAAAAATATTGAAGAAATAGAAACAAACACTAACTATTCAGAAAATATTCTAGAAAGAAAAATAAAGTTGGATAACGAAACCTGGAGAATTGTAACAATATACAACAATAATAGGTTGCATGCTATACTCAAAGAAATAAATGAAAATGTCACAGACACTGAAGAACACAACCTAATTCTAGCGGGAGATTTTAACGCTAGAACAGCAGAGAAAGGCGGCCTGTGCAATGTAAGGACAGGAGCAGTCGATAAACGCAACTCAAAAGATAAAGTACTGAACGGAGAAGGATCAACCCTCATAAACTGGTGCGAAGATAGAGGCTGGAGCATATTAAACGGAAACCATGCCGGAGACGAGACTGGAGAGTTTACGTTCATAAATACACGGGATGGAAGATCTGTCATCGATTATGGCATAACAAATCATGAAGCATCAGAGAATATATTAAAGTTTGAAGTAGTTGATCAAACCGAATCAGACCACCAATTATTAAATATTACACTAAGGCATCAGAAAGAGCTGTTAAATAGGAAACATAAAAGAAAAGTTGTAGTATGGAATGAAGAGTCGATAAGACGTTATACAGACAAAATTGTGAGATATCTAGACCAACGCGAAGAGGAGGGAATAGAAGTCGAATTAGAAGAATTAACGAAGGAAATATACAACGCAATGACAATAACAATAATTAAAACACATGATACAATACACAAAAATTCATGGTGGGACAAAGAGTGCAGAGTGAAACAAAAAGAGTTAAGAAAATGTCTAAGACACGTCAGAAAAGGACACACATCATACGATATATACAAACATAAAAGAACCGAATACAGAACCATGTGTAAAGAAAAACAGACTACAAATCAACGAAAACCATGCAAGATCTTTACAACATCAACTCAGAAACGCAGGCATGGAAGTACATAAATAAGGAAAGAAGGAAAAAACCCATGCTAGACGAAAACATTACCAACGAACAATGGCAGCGGTATTTTAAGAACTTATTGCAAGGAGTGGACGAAGAACCTAAACTACATAATAACGAGATTCAAATAAACTACGAACAAGACTACATCACAGAAGAAGAAGTAAGAGTACAAATAAGAAAATTAAAGAAGAACAAAGCAGCAGGAGAAGACAGTATACCTAATGAAGCATGGATACATGGAGAAGAGAAAATCCTGAAAACAATAACAGAAATTTTAAATAAAATATGGAAGGGAAATAAATTTCCGAAAGAATGGACTAAAGGAATAATAGTACCAGTTTACAAGAAGGGAACCACAGACACACCCAGTAACTATAGAGGAATTACCCTTTTAAATACATTATATAAAATTTATGCAATGGTTCTAAACCAGAGACTGCAAGAAATCAAAAACATCCTACCAGAAATACAAGCTGGCTTCCGAAAGCAAAGAAGTACGGTGGACAATATATATATACTAAATTATTTGATAGAGCATTAACTATCAAAAGAAAAAGGAAATCTATACGCACTCTTTATAGACTTCCAAGCCGCATTTGACAACGTCGGCAGAGAAACCTTAATCAAGACAATGAAAAATAAACGTATAGATGAATACCTTATAGATCAAATAAAAGAAATATATAAGATGACTTCAAATGTAGTGAGAATAGGGCAAACTTACACAAAAAAATTCTGGACAACAAAAGGACTAAGGCAAGGATGCCCTCTAAGTCCAAAACTATTCGCTATCTACCTATCGGACATTGAACAACATTTCCAAAAAGGACAAACAGGAGGAGTAATCATTGGGAACTCCAAATTTTGGACATTGTCATATGCCGATGATTTAGTACTATTGGCATACACTGAAAAAGAAATGGAGTCGATGATTAAAAGAATGGATATATACCTACAAAAGAAGAAAATGATACTACATGTAGAGAAATCTAAAATTATGAAGTTCAAAAAAGGAGGAGGCAGGGAAAAAGAAAAGCACTGGATGTGGAGAGGACAAAATATAGAAAGAGTAAAACAATTCAAATATCTAGGATACACATTTAACCAAAGTAATAACTTAGAAAAACACGTAGATCAAGTACTCAAAAAAGCCAATTATGCGCTAAAACAAGTCTGGAGTATAGCTGAGCGAAAATTCAAGAACAATTACAAAATTAGAATTATGATGCTCGACTACATAATTATGTATGGAGCCGAAGTGTGGGGATAGGAAGAAAACGCAAAACTAGAACAAATACAGCAGAAATATCTGAAGTGGACATTAGGACTTGACAGACACACACCACAATACATTGTTTTAGAAGAGACAAAAAGGGACAAAATACGCACAGAATCTGGCTTAAGAGCACTGAAGTATGAAGAGAAAATTAGAAGCTGTGACCAAAGAAGAATTGTACACCAATGTTGGCTACAAATTAAAAAGAAAACAGAAACAAACAGATCATTAAACAAGTGGGAAATTCAAAGAAAAAAATATTATGAAAGAAACGGTTTTTCAACTACTGAAGTGGAGAGAAGAAGAAAAGAGAACAACAACATAAACTTAGAACTATATGGTAGAGATCAAGACATACAGAAGCAAGAACAGAACGAGAAGATAAATAAATCAAAGTACAATCAAATGTATAAAAATATCACGACAATAGACATACCGAAATATTTAATCAATAAAAAAGGAAAAGATATAAAACTAATAGCCAGGATACGTTGCGGCAATGAAGCAAACGAAAACAAATACTGGATGAAGCAAGAAGATCGCCTATGTAGATTATGCAAAGAACATGAAGAAACCTTGGTACATCTGTTATATAATTGCAGGTATCTTACTAGACAGAACCACAGCCCATACCATTTCCTTGATGAGTCCGGGGCGGGGAAGTCGTGGGCCAAAGCACTCAAAAGGAAAAGAGAAGAAAAGAAGTAAAATAAAGTATTATTGTGATAAATAGTAATTGTTATACAAATCAACCAAATATATTTTTAATATGTATAAAGTATGTAAAAATTCAAAGCTGGGAAAAGCATGAATTAAATAAATAAATAAATAAATAAAAAAAAAATATTATTAACTCTCGTGGTTTAAATTTTGGTGCTATTTTCTCAATTTATTTAATGAATATCAGCATCATATTGTTACGCCACAAATTATGGTTTTCAATTAATTTGTATGCGATGTACGTAATACACTATTTACGTAGCTTGGAAATAGTAATTTGGGAGTTAGTTGTATTTGATATGGGGCTAGAGGAAGAGTATTCGTAACAAAAGAGTCTTTATTTGATATTTGACTTCTTTACTTTCCTATCATCGTAATAATATTACCTAAAAATAAATTTTATAAAAGAAAAAATGCAAATAAATAATTATTACTTATTAGTTGTGAAACTTAGAATTTATGTATGTAGGAAGAATATATGTATGTAAAAGGCATAATTTATATCAGCGATACAATATCGATTTAATCTATTAAATTCTTAGCACTCAGGATATAACTATTGATTATTTATTAGTTTATAAATAAATAATATCTGCTGCATGACTCGACGGGATAAAAGTGAACTGAGAGATCAAACTGTTGTTGTCGAGGGTCAGATAAATGTTATTTAAACGGGAAAAAACGGTGTTTACAAAACATATGTATTTAATTTTTTATCTCTTGTGTTTATTATACTTTATCAACAAAAAAAAGAACGGAAGTGATAAAGGGTATTGACAGCAATTATTTAAATCACAATTAGAAATTCTTAGGTAGTCCTATTTATTATTAAATACATTAAAATTTGAAAGATATTACATTGTAATACCTATGACCACTGACCACATTAGATTTTTATATTGAACTAGTCCCCATGATAAAATTTAATAAACACCGTCAATATCTCTACACAATAGATAAAATAATTTAATATTGTATCGTATTGTCCTCACTGGAAATAAGACATAACTGTACGGAAGTGTCAGTACGTAACATCGTAATCGCATCGATATTGTATCGCTGATATAAATTATGCCTTCTACATATATATATATATACAGGGTGTTAATTAAAAAGCGGGCCATAGGCGTTTAACATGGGAAATCAGTTTTTCCGTGCGCAAAAGCTCCCAATTAATTTTAGACAAAAGTGTTTCAAATAAAAGTTGTAGATAATTAAATTATACACCAGTATCACTAAACAGATTTTATTTTGCATGTTTAGTAACCTGTAAAATCCAAATTGAAATTCTATAAATATTGTAATGATAGCCATGGAATTTAAACAAAATTACAAACAAATGCATATCGTTTGAACTGTCAGAAATTCGATTTTGAAATAAAAATTACTGATAATTATATTCTATCCTAAGTCCTTAAAAATATTTTGTTTTTATAATCTACATGTAAATTATTGCTTAGATTTTATTTATTTTTATTTTGTATTTTGTTTAAATTTCATGGCTATCACTACAAATGAGTAATATTTATAAAATTTGAAATTGGATTTTATAGGTTACTAAACATGCAAAATTATATCTGTTTAATGGTGGTGGTGTAGAATTTAATTCTCTACAACATTTATTTGAAACATTTTTGTTTAAAATTAAATAGGAAGTTTTGCGCAAGGAAAAACTGATTTCCCATGTTAAACGCCTATGGCCCGCTTTTTAGTTAACACCCTGTATATATATATATATATATATATATATATATATATATATATATATATATATATATATTCTTCCTACATACATAAATTCTAAGTTTCACAACTTGGTGTAAAAATTATTTATTTACATTTTTTTCTTTAATAAAATTTTTTTTTTTTCAAACGTCATAAAAATGGCATCTTTTGTGACTTGATTCACAAAGTAGAAGTTTCATTTCTACGCCGCCGGCGTAGAAATAAGCTATTTCTACTCCGGCGGCGTAGAAATAAAATAAATAAATATCCATAGAAACTATATAGAATCAGCCAATAAGTAGTAACTTGTACAATAGAAATCTGTATTATCGCCCTAAATGTCACTACAACTCACTAGATAACCTAAGAATAAAGTTACTGACATAAGATTTAAATTGATAACCTATAAAATGAAATATAAACAGTTTACATACTTTTAACGAAATAACAAATAATATAATTAAAGTACAGTAGACGTACAGGGACGGTAATAAAGGTAAGAATACTTCGAATTAAAGTGATACAAAAAGATTATATTGTAGGAAGATGAATTGAAATATAGATAGAAATGTCAAATTTAGGCACAAGATTAACAAAATGAATGAATTACATTCCTTAAATAAAGAAGAAAAGTATGGGGATATCGCCAAATATGTCTCATCTGAAACATAAAATAAGAACATAAGCATGAAGTTTTAAATAATTGCCAATATTTATCCCATATTGTGACCACATAGTTGAGCTTTTCATTTTACATTGATTCGCCATTTCGGAAAAATATGCCGAGATAATTTTTAATGTTTTTCTCAACACACCAATGAAGAAATCTCTTATACACCGCTTCATAGAACTTGCTAGACTTACGCCCCAATTCTGTAAGAAAGTTGTTAAGTCTTAACAACATTGCTATTACAAATAACCAATAATAATTGCGAACACAAAATAAAACTCAAAAATGACAGGCTTTATATTTATTTCTATTGGTTACAAATTTTAGCAACGTTGCTAAGACTTAACAATTTTCTTACAGAATTAGGCCGTTAGTTGGGAACAATTTATCAATAGCAGCCTTCTCTAATTCCACAACTTCAGGAGGTGTACATTTTAATTTTGCAAATTGCAACATTTTCAATTTCACACAAAGAGGATATAAAATTATACAATTCTTTTCAAACGTCAAAACGTAAAAGTGTGAAAATTTTCACTTGAATGTTTATAACAAAAACTGAACACACGAAAGTATCCATAGCAACAGAGCAATTGAAATCCGCAAACGTACCTACTTCACGGAAAATGTTTTTAATAACGTCAAGTTTTAAATTATTTTATTTAAATATGTGCGTTTGAAAAAAAAAATATAATGTGTCATTCGGAGTAAAAGTGTCTTTGTGTGCCTCGCATGCAATTGTCCGACTCGCTTCGCTCGTCGTGCAAACTTCCATGCTCGCCACACAAAGTATCACTTTTACTCCTAATAACACAATATACTATTTTAAGTAATATGATGCTGATCTCCATTAAATAATTTGAGAAAATTGCACTAAAATTTATAATACACTATTAATATACAATCAGTATAAAATAAGTAATAAACAATGTTACAAATTATAATGACTGGGAAACACTACGTGATTACAGGAGTGATATTGAAGTATTCAGTGGAAATGAAGATTGAGGTGATAGTATACAGGTGACACAGAAAAACGGGCCACTGAAAATCATTTTTATTTATAATTCATCATGGTATTTGGCATGATGGTAACTCTTCCGGTATAACCGAAAGTGACATTAACTTTCATATTTCAAATGGCACACCTATTTATTTTTATATATTTGGAAAATTACGAATTCAAGGATATGATTGAAGTGCATTTTGATTGAAAAAAAATTTACAAAAACGTGAGAGAAAATAAAAAATAAACCTGGAAACCATATCAGGTAGGCTGTGATAACAAATTTATCATTCTTTTGTAACAAAATATAGAATCTTACAACTTACTACTTAAAGTACTTAACTTGCTGCCCTTAGAGCTTCGGTCAATACCAAGACTAAAGACAAGACTTTTATGGAAAATCAAGACCAAGACTCAAGACCAGGATGTCAAGACCAAGAGTCTTGACGAGAGTCTTGAAAGACCCTTGATTTGATTTTTTATAATTTATTAGTTATATGGAATCTCATTTCACATACTTACCTAATGTTACTATTAAAGAAAATATATTGGCTTCTTTTAAGTGGGTGATACCCTTGAAGATTAACAAATGTCTCATAGCAACTACGACTACTCTAGACTAATAGTATAGTATAGTATATATTTATTCTTGCCTTTCGGCTTAGAATCTACATAATATTTTACATGGCATAACAAGTGTTAAATTACATCACATTTTTTAAAATTTATTTATTAACATTAGTTTAAGGGAGTTAAGTCATTAACTGCCTTGTTTTTCGTATTTTTTCCATCCAGATTTTTCCTGCTCCATCATCATTTAGTAAGTAGATTTCATCTCTTCTTTCTCTTTCTGTCTCTCTACAGTACAGTCTTAAATGTTTCAGTGTTTCTTCTTCTCTTCCACATAGTCTACATTTTCTTTCTTCTGCTGACATCCAGTACATATTATGTCTTTCTTCATTTCCGCACCGAAATCTTGCTATAGTCGTGACATTTTCTTCTTTTAATAAGTACCTTGGTATGTGTGGCGTTTGTATGTCCTTGTACCGTACGTTGTATTTTGTATTTTGACTAATAATTCTTACTTTAAATTTAATACAACTCACTGAATACCACCATATGAAAAAAATAAAATTGTGTCTACTTTAAGTAATATAAATAAAAAATTCTTGGGCTTGTTGTTATTGAATTCTTCATATTTTAATAAATAATGCCCGATTGCAGAAACGTTCATCAACGCGCAACACCTTGTTCAGTTAGCGGTTCATCAAAATGAACAAATTCGAATCTGTTTCCTTGATGGTCTTATAACATTAAAATCATTGCTGTCAAAAAATCGCTTTGCATTTGTTCATTTTGATGAACCGGTAACTGAGCAAGGCGTTGCGCGTTGATGAACGTTTCTGCAACCGGGAAATAGTCTTCTTCATATGTTTACGTTGTATACAAATGCCCAACTCATCACGAGAATTTCTTATGGTTTCTTACTTGTAAAATGAAGATAAACCAAATTTCCTTTCACTTGAAGTTACTTCTTCCTTTTCATATATTACGACTTTACCTGCATTATCATCGATAACTAAATCTATATTTGATTAATCGCATATAAAGTCAACGTGTTTAACCCCTATCAGTAAACTAACACATACGCATTCTGCATTGCACGATACATAGAAGCGTCGAGGTGCACATGCGTTATTCTGGCATAATTATGTCTCTAGATTCAAGACCAAGGCTACGAGCAGCAGGACCAAGACTTAGTACTCGAGACCCAGGCAAGACCAAGACAAGACTTACGAAAGCGAGACCAGGACCAAGACTAGTTTAGTCTTGGTCTTAGTCTCGATTTTCCGAAGCCGAAGCCGTGAAATAAACATGATCTTCTGCATTAACTCTTGACAACTTTGGGCGTGCACTGAATTTATAACAATGTAGTTGACCATTGTATTTTCAATAACATATTGGATCATTTACATTATAGTAAACATTTATGTTACTTGCTCAGGATGGACAAATATTGTCCGAAACGTCCTGTGCAATAAAATGACGTATGACTACTGTCATAAACATAAAGAAACCTAAAGCCTATTTATTTAATTTCATATTATTAAAACTATTAACTTAAATATTACTCAATATCATCTCAACTGTTTTCACAGCCTGCCTGATATGCCCTAGCAGGTTAATTATTCATAATTTTCTATTACGTTTTTGTAATTTATTTCTTCAATAAAAATACACGTCAAGAACATCGTTGAATTCATAATTTTACGTAGGTTCCAAATATATATAAATATAGCGTATCGCATTTAATATATTATTATTATTATTATTATTATTATTATTATTATTATTATTATTATTATTATTATTATTATTATTATTATTATTATTATTATTATTATTATTATTATTATTATTATTATTATTATTATTATTATTATTATTATTATTATTATTATTATTATTATTATTATTATTATTATTATTATTATTATGTAATACTATACCCTACAGGCAAAATGCCCAATTACAGGGTAAGAAAAAACTTATTTAAAAGAAATATACACATTGCTTTATAATATTAATGCTGTCATGGAATAAATCGATATGGACTTGTATTGAATGATAGCAGTTAATCATAAAGTAAATGGGGGATTTTGATAATAAAATGGAACGAGCTGTGGGCAAATAAAAAGTATTGTTATAGCGGGCCGAAGATCTGGGTACTTGTAGGGATAATTTAGCTAGTAGCAATGGACAGTCAATTGTATTATTTATTATTTTATGTATTAGAATAGTTGCATGCATCATCCTTCTTTGGGATAAGAAATTTAAATTGAATTTCTCCAGTAAAATACACTGTGCTGTCCCTCTGCTTGGATAAGTTCCTTCAAGAATAAATATAGCTGCTTTCAGAAATTTCCGTTGCACCTTTTCAATTGATTCAGCAGCGTTGTGGTGAACTGGGTTCCAAATTACGGAACAATATTCGAGGTGAGGCCTAACCAGCGTAATGAATAATAATTTTAGAACATTTTCGTCGATAAAAAGTTCGGAATTACGTATGATGAATCCTAAGCACTTGTATGCAGTAGATATTTTGGCTTCAATATGTTTAGTAAACGTTAATTTTGGATCGAAAGTAACCCCTAAGTCAGTAATTACTGGTGGTCTATATAAAATATTACTATTTAAATTGTAACTGTATTTAATTGGTGATAGTTTGCGTGTGAAGGTCATGACATTACATTTTTCGATGTTTAAATTAAGTTTATTCGAAACGCACCAATTGTGTAAGATGTTTAAATTACGTTGAAGATATTCACAGTCTTGTACAGTACTAATTCTATGGAACAGTTTCAAATCGTCTTCATAAAGTAAGTATTCAACATCCAGGTTAGATACTATGTCGTTGATGAAAATGTTGAACAATAGCAGCCCGAGAATCGACCACTGTGGTACACCGGAACTTTGTAAAAAAACATCAGATTGGAAGCCATGAGTTCTAACATACTGATATCTATTGTGAAGGTATGATGATAAAAGACTCACTAGAGAAGAAGATAATCCATATGATTCAAGTTTTTGAATTAAATGAAAATGGTCAAGTTTATCGAAAGCCTTAGTGAAATCCGTGTATATCACATCGACCTGCCCTTGTGTGTCCATTGCCTCGCTGATAAATTGTGTCTTACACATTAAATTCGTAACAGTTGACCTGCCTTTTATGAAACCATGTTGGTGTACTGAAAACGAGTTGCAAACATGATTATATATTTTATCATGGAGAATAATTTCCAGTATCTTGCTGAAGATAGAAATTATCGCTACAGGTCGGTAGTTTATAATATCATTCCTGTCACCCTTCTTAAAAACAGGATTAACTCTAGATATATTCCAGCAATCTGGGATTGTAGATTGATTTAGTATTAGATTGAAGATATACGTCAATGGTTTTACAAAAGCGAATGAACAATCTTTTACAAGAAATGATGGAACTGAATCTGGACCCATAGTGGCTTTAGATTTAAGTTTATTTATTGCCGATGAAACATCTTCTTCAGATAGCGACTCTATGTGAAGGATAGATGGGAACTGGTTAGCAGAGAATGTAAAAGTATTATTGTTGGACGCTGTAACAAAGGATTTTGAAAAATAATCAGCGAAGCTATTAACTATGGATTGTGGATCGTCGATGACATTATTGTTATAAGTCAACACACTGGGGATAGACGTGATATTATATATATGAAAATTAATGCCACTTCCAGTCAACCTAAGCGATAGCATCATGTTAAATACCATGATTTGTAAGCCCCTAAGCCTCGTTTAAAAATATACATATAAAGAAAATTAAAAAATAATTATAAATAAAACAGTTATATTGAATGACCCGTTTTTCTGTTCGTAGTTGTACTAAAAAATCTGGTATGGCCAATACAATACCTCCCGCCATTTACAGTCCGAGTCACAGTCAATTTTACTCTAATTTTGGCAGTTTATTTCATAAAATATTGTCTAATTTAATCCAGTAACTACCTTTTTATAATAAAATGAAGATTTAATTTTTATTAATCTAAATACATACCTACATATTTACTTATGCTGGAAACTGTATCGATTTCCTTTCCTATTATTCTATTTACTTTTTTTCTTTTTAAACCTTTACTATTATTAATTTGAACTGATTCATTCTTTGACAGTGACATTTATCTGTCAGTTATATACGTTTGAATAACTGCGTAACCAAGAAGTTTTGTTTGTTTAAAGCGTAGGCTCGGGGATTTAAATTACAGATAATTTTATAAATTTATCCGTAAAATATGTACAAAAAGTATTAATTCAAATCAGTAGAAAATTTAATAATCTTTAATTTTTGTAATAACATTAATCTCAAACAAATAGCATTTAAAGGTATTTTTCGAAGAAAAACTATTTTAAGCTTCAAGTAAAGTGCCATTTCGGGTTATCAGATTTGCACGAAAATCTAATACAAGGTTTCAAATTTATACGAGTGTCGTATTTGAGAGAGTGGAGGATCCACATATACATACACACACAAACAAACACACACACACACACACACACACACACACACACACACACACACATACACACACAAACAGACACATACACACAAACACACACATACACACATACACACAAACACACGCACACACTCATGTATATGTATATATATATATATATATATATATATATATATATATATATATATATATATATACAAACATGCACACGCACGTACGCACGCACACACTCTCACAGTCACACACACACACACTCACACACACACACTCACACACACATATACTGACACACACACATATACTCACACACACATACACTGACACACACACACACACACACACACACACACACACACACACACATATATATATATATATATATATATATATATATATATATAAACTGGATTCTAGGGACCTTAAAACGTGCTCATTTACCAATATCTCGATATGCGACTTTTAGCATGATCCCTATGCCTCCCTTACCAATGGTAGCTGGAGGTAAAAAGTCACGGAGCCACTATTAATTCTTCAAGATTTTCATTATATTTTTTTAGAAATTCTGCGCAACGGGTCGTCAAGGACTCTACGGTATTCGGAGGGTTAACACCCTTGTTGAAAGTTGCCATAGTACCTATTTCAAAAGAGATAACTTGTATAAAGTGAAACGTATTATTAATTTAATTTAATAGTGTAAAAGCAACGATTGTATAATTTATCCTGTACACTTGTACAGTACCTATTATTTAAATGCAAGTAATAACTTTACTTGGATCAAGATAATTTTCTTATCGGAAATACTGAGAACTTAATGTTATTCTGTATTACTTATCGAATAAAGTAGTAATTATTGTCTTATTGTGAATTAATTAACAGCAAAAATAGTGCATATTTATTGCGAATCGTCATGTCCTCTGACAAACCAAAACAACAAAATTATAGTAACAAACAGTAGTAGTCTATTATCTCTGCTCTCTGCGACCCCTGCCAATGTAAAGATTCGTGAAATGCTGGAATGTGTTTTCTTCGAAATTTTCTTGTAATTGTATAAATTATACTGTTTTTGCTGCCATTACCTTGAAATGCTTTATATATCTGTAAACTTATCTGAAAATAGAAAAAAAATAGAAGTTGCAGCAGAATTTTATGAACTAATATAATTATTTGTATAAAATATGTAGGAGCATGTATTTAATTTTAAAAATTAATATATTTATATACGAAAAATTAATAAATATACGATAACATAAATACATAAACCAGAAATTATAATAAAAACAACATGTGCTCAGCTGACTCAGTCCATGTAGTACGGATGCGGTATTTTGTTACCGAAAATCGGTCACTTTAGTATGTAAGGAGTGAGAAATATTTGTTGTATGGCTAATAAAAATCTTGTAATGTAATATATATTTTTGTAATGTGTATATTTAATTATTGCTTTATAATATATGGTTTGGACACGAATAATAATAATAATAATAATAATAATAATAATAATAATAATAATAATAATAATAATAATAATAATAATAATAATAATAATAATAATAATAATAATAATAATAATAATAATAATAATAATAATAATAATAATAATAATAATAATAATAATAATAATAATAATAATAATAATAATAATAATAATAATAATAATAATAATAATAATAATAATAATAATAATAATAATAATAATAAGACTAGTGTAAAAAAAATTAATAACGTATTCTTGAGATCGTTTTGAATAAGTAATGTTACACGAAGGCCCGGAAACTTTTTGTTACAGAGTTACAGCCCTGTAAAAGTGCACCTCATCGGACATAGTTATATTAATAAAATAAAAATATGTCTGATGAGGATGAGATGCACTTTCGAAGGGCTCTAACTCTGTAACGAAACTTTTTCGGGCCTACCTTCATATAACATTTTTTACTCAAATTAATCTCAGAAATACGCCATTAGTTTTTTTTTACACTAGTTCTAATATACCCTGTATACAGGATGTCTCTATAAGCTTACTCGCTAGGTACGAGCACCGACTATACACTTTACAGACGGTACAGTATCAAAATATATAGTTTTTCTACTCCCATGCGTGAAGTGGGTACTTCACGTATTGATTTTCATGTGTGAAGTTTGATTTTTTAAACACTGTCCGTGAAGTGTTACTTCACGCATACTGTGCGTGAAGTAAATAATTCAGCTTAAAGACACACAATGAATATCGGTATATATATACGTAAATCATGTGATGGTAAATGGTCCGAAGAAATAACAACTTCATGAAAAATGTGTAATTAATTTATATAAATAAAATAAAATTTGTAATTCTAAATTTACAACTTTGTGTTAAATATAAATCTAAGTCCAATAAGCATTCAAAAGCAATAAATAAAAAATTTCTAAGCAATCTAATACAAATTTTATGATATTACAGGTTATAGCAATTACAAAATATAAAATTATTATATTTCCTTTTCATTATTTTAAATATTACAAAATGACTTGTGCTTTAATAAAACAAAGCTGTTAAACCCCCGTACCGTTGATAAACATGGTTACACAAGTCGATAATGCAGAGGCTTTACGTTAAAAGGATGACAATGTGAAGAAAAAATTATATTTTATTGCAAGGTCGTAGAAAAAGTATAGTATGTAACACGTGTGTGAAGCCTATTTTACATTCGGGTGGTTTGCAACACTCGCCTTCGGCTCGTGTCGCAATCTCCACCCTCATGTAAAAACTTCAGCTTCACACACTTGCCACATAATATACTATTTTGGCACCATCTTAGCGTTGCCAATCCAGGACTAAAATTAAAATCGCAGCCAACGTGATTATTTATTTATTGAAATTGTACTTTCGTTTACTGAAAATTTGAAATAAAATAAAAAATTACATGATTATTACGTTAAATATTACAAAATTTTATTAACAAAATTTTGTACATAAAATTACATAAATTGTATGACTTTCTTTGGTAAAATGTAAGCTGGACTATTTTAAATTTACACATTTTGTTTCCTGTAATTTCAATTTCAATAATAAAAATACATAATGTTCACAAGTAATAGGGTAAACCATACAGTTGTTGGCCCCCGTTAACGTTTTCTAAACCTTTACTATGCTATAATTTTTCTATTATTTATCAATTCGATATTTATACGTAAACAGTGTATGCTCAAACATTGAAAGTTTTAAAGTTTATATATATTTTTATTAATAACTTACCTTGATTTAGTGAAATTAATAATTAGAAACAAAATATGTGAAAATCACAATTATTGGCCTTTTAGGTATAGTTATTGGCACTTATTTATACAGTTGGCATAGCTTGATATTAAATAAAAACAATTATTAATATGTATTTGTTAAGTTAAGTTCGAAGGACCAAGTCGCTAATGGACTAATTGTATGTTGTTATTTGCAATAATCGCGAGTGGACTGTATTATTAAATTTGTTTGAGGTATCACAAGCAAAAGCAAGAGTACTGACCTTGACTTAAGGAGACTTTAAAAAAGGGGCAGGGACTTGGGATCTAATGACAGGAAACAGGAATGGGAATCGCTGGATGCGTCTTGAAGTGGTGACGAAACAGGAGTAGGAGACGCTGGTTGCGTCTCAAAGCGGTGATGGGTTCGGATGCGTGAGGAGATGGACACGCTGCGCTTGCATGTGCGCAACGGCAGTAGGGATCTAGTTGAGACGGCTGAATGCCGCTATTCTGGTTGATGATGCGTTGCGCTTGAGGGCACGCAACAGTAGTGGAGATCTGGTTGAAACGGCAATCCTTTGCTGTCCTGGTCGATGCTCGTTCTGGCTCGACTTGAAGACGATTGCCGTTGTCCTGGTCGACGCTCAAATTAGCTCGACTTGAAGACAGGGTTTGAGCTCAAATGGCCCACTGCTGGCGAATACAATACTATTCACAAGCACGAATAAACACTTACACTTTCACTATTTCTGAAAGGAAAAGATCCCCACTAGACAATTAAACGACGATATTCAATCAATAATATTTAATTATTCAAATTTAAGATTATAAGGTGGAATTCAAAGCCAAGATGCAAAAATTAATAATGAATTTTTGATTTTTTAAAGAAAGATTCAGAGAGAATGAAAAACACGAGTGAACCCTCACTTGGTTCGTCACCGACTTTTTTGTTTATATATTTTTTTTCATCGTTAAGGGTTTTTTAATTGTTGCATCTTTGCTTCTTTACAGATGACTATGATTACAAAATATGAATACAGAGTTGACTTGGTTTTTTAAACAATAATAATAACATTTTTATAATCGTCAGTAACTCTGATCTTGCTTGTCACACCTCATAACAAACTTAACATATTCCCGGGCACAAGAAATTTGCGTGGTGCATAATAATTAATTCGATTTGGCGAAAAAATGCACTGCAACTAACAATTGCTTGGAAAAAACAAGTACGAACAGAAAAAACAAAAAATAATCAACTCGACAGAAACATCGAGTGACAGTTAACAAGTGACATTATGTCTATCTGACAATATGTCAGAGTGGCATAATGTCAAAATGACATTTTGTGTCAAAGTGACATTTTTACAAATTAACAAAACAACAATAATGAAAATTGACGACAATTAAGCTATCTATTGAGTTGGTAGTGGACATAATTTATTAATTGGGCGTTTGATTACACCGTTTTCTGTTTTTACCAACGCGACGCGAGCTATTTTGTCGTTTCCAAAGTATAATTTAGTGATAATTCCTAATGGCCATTCTAATGGTGGTAATCGAATTTCTTTAATTATGACTACCTGCCCAATTTTTACTGTGTTAGTTGATGTTAGCCATTTTTGGCGTATCTGTAGAGAAGTTAAATACTCTAATTGCCATTTTTCCCAATATGATTTTATTAGTGAGTCTAGTAAATATTTGCGATGTACCAAAGTGGATTTGGATTTGAGTGGTTCAGCTATAGGCAATCGTTTTAATGGGGTTTGAAGCAGAAAATGGGCCGGTGTTAATAACTCTGGATTGAGTTCTGCACCTTGTACACATAGAGGACGAGAATTTAAAACTGCTTCTATTTGTGTTAAGAGCGTTATCAGTTCTTCGTAGCTTAATAATTGTTTACCTATGACTCTGAATAAGTGTTTCTTACAGCTTTTTATTACAGATTCCCAAATCCCTGCGAAGTTAGCACTGTATGGCGGGATTGTTTTCCACTCTATTCCATTCATTGCTAATTCGTTGGATAATGTTTTATGAAATGTAGTCGACTGCACAAAATTATACAGTTCATTAAACTTGTTTCGAGCCCCTATGAAAGTAGTGCTATTATCGGAATATAAATGTGAAACGGGGCCTCTCCTTGATACAAATCTTTTAAACGCGTTAATAAACGAATTTACTGTTAGATCTGAAACCAATTCAATATGAACAGCCTTTATAGTTAGACAAATGAAAATGCAAATGTATGCCTTTTTTGCGTGTTGGCCTTTATGTCTTGATTTTATGAATTTAATTGGGCCTGCATAATCTACACCTGTGTAAACAAATGGCTTTGAAACAGTTACTCGATAATCCGGTAAATCCCCCATCTTAGGTTGTGTGCTAATCGGTCTTGCCTTAAAACATTTATTACATTTGTATAAATTTCGTTTGATTGCATTTCTACCGGCAATAATCCAATATTTCTGACGAATTATTGCTAGTAACAAATCTGTTCCCGCATGACAATTTGAAATATGATAATAACCTATAATTAATTCGACTATGTGATCAGATTTTGGCAGCAAAATTGGATGTTTAACTTCAAATGGCAATGTTGCATTGAATAATCTTCCGCCAACTCTTAATATTCCGTTTTCGTCTACAAATGGGGAAAGTTTTAATATTTGTTTGTTTTTTATTGACCGATTATTTCCCTCTTGAAGCGTTTTTATTATTTCATAGAAGTATACAAATTGTACAGCCCTTAAAATATATATTTCTGCTATGGCTAAGTTTGACGCGGATATGTAACCTTTGAAAAGTAATTTTTTGCCAAACTTTAAAATGTAACTTGTTACCCTTAACAATTTGCTCCAAGAGGATATATTTTGTGCCAAAGTGTATAAAATGGGATAATGAATCACAGATGCAGTGGTATTAAATGTTTTCGAATTAATTTCCGGTAATTGGTCAACAGACAAAGTATTTAATTGATGAATAGGCCAATTTTCGATTGTTGACTGTAACCAATCGGGGCCATTCCACCATAAATTACATGTAATTAATTGGGCTGGGAGCATCCCTCTAGATATTAAATCGCTAGGGTTTTCTTTCCCTGCCACATAATAAAAACAACTTGGATCTAAATTTTCTTGTATTTGCGCAACTCTGTTGCTTACAAATGTTGTCCATCTATGCGGAGATGATTTTATCCATGATAATGTGATCATAGAATCAGAAAAAGCATATATTTTATCAATTGGGTATTTTTTAATTATATAATCTTTAACATGTTTTACAAGTTTTGCCATAAGAAGAGCAGCACACAATTCGAGCCTGGCTAAAGTGATTATTTTCATAGGAGCTACCTTGGATTTTGAACATAATAGTCTAATTGTGACATTATTTAAATTTACTACTTGAAGATAGATGACGCAACCATACGCCTTTGTACTAGCATCGCAAAAGGCAACCAGGTTTACTCGGCAGCCTTCCGAAATGCCTATATGTCTAGGGACCGACAATTTCTCTAAACAGTTGAATTCTGCGATCAATTTGCAAAAATTCGAGGTTATGTTTTTGGGTGGTATGTCATCCCAATCAACGCCGGCTTGCCATAACTCCTTTATTAATAATTTGGCATATAATATTACAGGTGAGACTAATCCAAGCACGTCAAATAATCTGGCAACTGTTGAAAATATAATTCTTTTTGTGCAGTGTGCTGTGTCAAAGTTTGACGTTTGGAATGTGAAAGTGTCAGTGTTAGGATTCCAAGATATTCCTAAAATCTTTAAGTTTTCTCCCTTTGACAAGTCTATACTGGTTTTGTGTGAGGTTGGTAAACTCTCAATGAGTGATGTATTGTTACTCGCCCATTTTATCAAATCGAAACCTCCAGCTGACATTAAATTAATTAAATCCGTTATAAGACTACTAGCTTCAGTTGAATTTATAACAGATACGACTAAGTCGTCCATATATAATTCAGTCTTTGCCCGATTTGTCACATTTGGATAATTTTTACTTTCGTCTTCCGCTAATTGTCGGATAGTTCGCATTGCTAAGTAAGGGCTAGATTTTATTCCAAAACAAACACAATTAAATTGAAAAGTTTTTATCGCTTCAGAGGTGTCAAATCTATAAAGAATTTTCTGATATTTTCTATGTTGTTCTGACACTAATACTTGTAAATACATCTGTTTTATGTCAGCTGTCAAGGCTATGGGAAATAATCTAAAATTTAACAATAAATTAAATAAATCTGCTTGCAAATTTGGGCCAGAGTACAATAAATCATTCAGAGACAGTCCAGTATGAGTTTTAGCGCTAGCATCCAGAACTATTCTAACTTTTGTTGTAGCTTTGTCTTCGCGAATGACAGCATGATGTGGAATAAAATAGCCTTCATTATTCGTCACTTCTGACAGATAATCTTTTTGTAAATATTCATTTATTATGTCATTGTATTGACGTTGCAAATCTACTGACTGACTAAAACGTTTTTCTAAATGTAAGAGCCGACGTTCGGCTATTAAGCGAGAATTTCCCAACAAATTAGGATCTCTCTCAAATGGTAAGTTTACTATGTATCTGCCATTTTCTAAACGTTTAGTGGTTTCCGTAAATATTTTTTCACATTCAGCGTTTTCAGGACTCTTTATTGTGTGACTTGGAACTTCTTCTAGTTCCCAAAACTTGTGCAAACAAGATACTAAATTATTTTGTGCAAATGCAGAAAATGATGAAAAGGATTCAGAAGGTACAACTTTATTATTTATTTCTCCGATTAGCACATAACCTAATGTTGTATCATAGGCTACTGGTGCGGTTCCTAATCGATTCGATAGTATTAAAGAGGGATATATTTGAGCCCCTAGAATTACGTCAATTTTTCCCGGTACATTCCAGGAATTATCGGCTAAAAGAATGGATTTTAAGGACCGAAACTTTGAAGCATCTAGTTTACACGAAGGTAAATTATCAGTTATACATTCTACTACTAATGCATTTAAATTGTACTTATGAGGCGATACTCTCGATTCTATGTCAAAATTTACATACCCATAAACTGGGCGACTTGTCATCCCGATCCCCCGAATTTTTGAGTTTTCGAGCGGTGTGATCGGTAATTTTAATTTTTCACAACAATTCTTTGTTATAAGATTATTTTGTGACCCATTGTCTAATAGACATCTAATCATTAGTTTCTTTTTATTTATGTTCGTTGCATAAACTTGTGCTGTCGACAACAAAACATAACCATTATTATTTGTGGATACATGACATGAAGTGTCAATTTTCTCCGGTTCCGTTATTTGTTTGGTTGGAGATTGAGTAGAAGATGAAAAATGCAAAAATGTATGATGTTTTTTGTTACATTCCCGGCATCTATAGCGTGATGGACAGTTTTTTACTGAATGAACATTGGATAAGCAATTATAACATGCATTTTTTGATTTTATAAATCCAAATCTGTCTTGTACTGACATTTTATGGAATTTTTCGCAAAAATACAGATTGGAATGTTCCGCACTGTTGCACAAAATACAAGGTATTTTACAAGGTATTTTTTGTTTTGGTTTTTCATCTGCCGCCAAAAATGTGCGTGAATGATTCGCCACTTTTGGCGATCCCTTTACAGATGAAAAACGCTCCAAGATCTTTGCCTGATCTCTAACAAAATCTAAGAAGTTTTTGCAAGTAGGAAATTCCGTTTCGCGGAATATCGTATCAAATAGCAATACTATTTCTGGATCCACCTTTTTGGATGCGCAGTTTAATAGCACGAAATCCAGAATGTCTGGAATATTAAGTTGCTTGATAGCCTCTACGGAGGCGGAAAATTTATTGACAAACGTTGTCAAATGACTTGGGTTTTTTGAACTAAATTTTATATTGAAAATATTGTCTAAGTATTGCTTAGCCATTGTTCTTTCATCCTGGTATTGCTTTACCAGGCCGTCCCAAATAATGTCATAGTTTTCAGGTGTGGGCAATATCCCCCCTGTTGTTTCTAGAGCATTGCCCGTAAGTTTGCCTATTAGATAACTAATTTTTTGTTCGTTTGAGAGCGCCTCGTTTTCATGTACATTTGATTTGAATGATTGATAAAATAACGGCCACATTTCTACTTTCCCATTAAAAGATGGCAATTCAATAGCGGGCAGTTTTTTACATTTATTTAGTGCAGTACTAGATTTTGACGGCTGCGCTTTGGGGGCCAACAAGGACAGCTCACTTCTCGTTCTTTTTATTTTTGAAAAATACATTTCTATTGTCATTAATGTATCAAAATTTGGATTAAAATTAGCATCAATAGATAGCTCAAGGTCATTTATACGAATTAAGGCATTTTTAAATTCCTCCCTTAACAAATCGACTTCTTGGGATTCGTCCAAGAAGCGTTCATTGGCGCATGTGTCCGTTGGAGTGCACTTTTTCGCGAGATCGTGTATTTTTACAATACGGGATTCGTAGCCTCTTGCTAGGGCCTTTAACGTTTTTAAATCAACTTCCATAGTACTAAAATTGACAGTGGAATATCCGGCTCGAAGGACCAAATTTTTATGTTAAGTTAAGTTCGAAGGACCAAGTCGCTAATGGACTAATTGTATGTTGTTATTTGCAATAATCGCGAGTGGACTGTATTATTAAATTTGTTTGAGGTATCACAAGCAAAAGCAAGAGTACTGACCTTGACTTAAGGAGACTTTAAAAAAGGGGCAGGGACTTGGGATCTAATGACAGGAAACAGGAATGGGAATCGCTGGATGCGTCTTGAAGTGGTGACGAAACAGGAGTAGGAGACGCTGGTTGCGTCTCAAAGCGGTGATGGGTTCGGATGCGTGAGGAGATGGACACGCTGCGCTTGCATGTGCGCAACGGCAGTAGGGATCTAGTTGAGACGGCTGAATGCCGCTATTCTGGTTGATGATGCGTTGCGCTTGAGGGCACGCAACAGTAGTGGAGATCTGGTTGAAACGGCAATCCTTTGCTGTCCTGGTCGATGCTCGTTCTGGCTCGACTTGAAGACGATTGCCGTTGTCCTGGTCGACGCTCAAATTAGCTCGACTTGAAGACAGGGTTTGAGCTCAAATGGCCCACTGCTGGCGAATACAATACTATTCACAAGCACGAATAAACACTTACACTTTCACTATTTCTGAAAGGAAAAGATCCCCACTAGACAATTAAACGACGATATTCAATCAATAATATTTAATTATTCAAATTTAAGATTATAAGGTGGAATTCAAAGCCAAGATGCAAAAATTAATAATGAATTTTTGATTTTTTAAAGAAAGATTCAGAGAGAATGAAAAACACGAGTGAACCCTCACTTGGTTCGTCACCGACTTTTTTGTTTATATATTTTTTTTCATCGTTAAGGGTTTTTTAATTGTTGCATCTTTGCTTCTTTACAGATGACTATGATTACAAAATATGAATACAGAGTTGACTTGGTTTTTTAAACAATAATAATAACATTTTTATAATCGTCAGTAACTCTGATCTTGCTTGTCACACCTCATAACAAACTTAACAGTATTATTGGTATTTAATAATATCGTTTATGAGTAACAATTTACATATATTTATTGATTAAATATAATTAATTTTTTTTAATTATTCAGATATTTACAACATTTAATTCCAGGCCTATGTTTGCTGATATTGTTGCAGCAGATGTAACAAACTCCTTCATATAGGTAGTCGTAATTCTTTCAGAGATATATCAGTCTTGTGGTTTTCGTCAGAGGTACATGCTTCTCTTAAACTTCAATTAGAAATATCAATCTTCGTGTTCTCATCAGGTTTACATGCTTTAGTTAAAATTGCATTAGAAATATCAGCCATTTGATTTTCCACGGGTGTACTGCTTGCCTTAAAATTACATTAGAAATATCAGTCGTATGGTTTTCGCCAGGCCTACTTACTTGGCTTAAAATTACATTAAGAATATCAGTCTTCTGGTTTTTTGTTAGGTGTACTGGCTTGTCTTAAAATTACATTAGATATTATTATTGGTTTCTTCGCTTGTTATGTACTAACAATTTTTGACTTCTTATTTGCTTGTTTTTTATTGCCATTATTTTCTGCTATTTTTCGTTTTTTAGGTTCATTTTTTGCCTATTTTCTCTTGTTGCTTTATTTGTTTCTTTGTTTCTCTCTCTTGCTTTCTGAAATTTTTAGCTTCTATTTCTTTCTTCTTTTCATTAGCTTTCTTATCTTTCAATTCTTTCCAGTTCTCCGATGTTATGACCCACAGCATTTTTTCTACAACTTTTTTGTTCTTCTTTTCAGGTGTGTCCTGCCAGTACAAATGTTCAGACAAATTTCTTCTTATTGTAGAATTGAACTTAATATATTGTTCTATTTCATGAGCATTCGCGCAAATTATAGTAAATTTGTCATTGCTAGTTTCTACTAGACTTATATTTTCTGGTAATTGTGAATCAAAAATTACAGGTTTATTTAAATCTAAAATTTTCAAGGCGCTGTATGACAGATTCAAAGAAAATTTAGCCGCTTCATTTTCTAAATAATCTTTTACAGACGATTTAATACGAGTATCTTCTTTTCGTTTAGGGAAACCTTTCCTATGATTTTCTTTTACGCAATGGACTAATGTGTCTTCTTCTTACAAGGTAAGAATTGGAGAAGGTCCATAAGTATTTTTTTTACAAATTTGTCCGATAATCTGAATTGAAGGGTGGCCCGCGGAATATTAAATATATTCGCAGCTTCTCTTTTAGTAGTTCCATTTTTTATTGCTTGAAGAGCGTTTTCTATATCACTTTCGGTGTATTTTTTGTTATATTTCGTTCTTTCTAGTTTTTTGGCATTCTTAAACCGAATTTGACATATGGACAAAAAAAATTAATAATAATAAAATACCTACTGAAATAAATTTTATGAATGCAAAAAAATTAAAGAAATTATATTACAGTAATTGGCATACATAAGTTACAGATATTGGCTGGGGCCAACTACTGTCAGTGCGCCGAAATACTCAAGAATAATAGCAAATTTGGAATTAACGTATAAAAGTATATTAAAATTAGTAGTAAACGAGCAAAATCCATCCTAAACAAAAAAAGTACAGTCATTGGCAGGCGGCCAATAACTATGAAAATGTAATTTTCAAGAAGCAGTAGTTGGCCCTCAAATATATTCTATATACCAATATATAATGATCGATTTAAAATCATTTTTTACACAAGAAAGTAAAGTAGAATCATAAATAAACAATTACAGTAATACTCAAGGCATATTTGTGAATAAAAACTATGTATGAAATATAGTGTTGCTTACCTTATTGAATACGTTTAACAGAGACTGGAATATGGTCGAAGTTTAACTCGTACTAGAAGCAACAACGTAGCCAACATTCAAACAAAAAAAATATGTAACATTTACAGAAATAAATAAATAAAACAGTTTTCTTAATAAAAAACAAAATATACTTAGAGGCCAATAACTGTCTGACGGCCAACAACTGAATGGTTTACCCTATTGAAGTATAATGTGACTTAATGTTTTTTATTTACGGTCTTCCTGGTAGGTTTTCCAAAAGAAATTATTATAAAAATTTGTAAATCTGCATTATACCTCGTTCACATATACAAATGAAAAAATTATTTGAATTTTAAACGTTTCCTTTTCGCGTATCCAAGATAAATTCAAACAGTTTTGTTTCACCAGGAAGAACAGAAGCCGAATTTATACGTGATACGAAAATACCCGATAGCGACTAGAGCGACTTAGTATACACAAAAAGTACAAAATATAACTATAAATAAAATTCAAGAACACACTAAAAGCATCCGGTGACGGGTACAATCAACTGCAATAGAATTCCCTTCTGCAAGGTCCTTGGAGGTGCATCTACATGGAAGGTTTGGGTAAATGAGGAGATGGTTCATTTTGCGGTACCATTCCGAAACTGCAATTGTGAAATTAATCTGTAATATAATTGTCAGTCCCCTGGGTACCAGGTTGGTTAAATGAGAAATATTGTGCCATTTTGAATAAGAAAATTGATGATATCCCAAAATATAGGACAAAATAAAAAAAAAATAATCAGAACCATATATTTTTTTATTTTTTGGAAAGAGTATTTTTTGCTTTTCAATAAGGTCTTGTTGTTTCTGTACAATTCTTTCAAATAAACGAGTTATTTACGTTTAAAAATAAATAAAATTGTATACTGTTTCTAGTTCATTCAGCCAAGTAAGCTTTGGAAACTTTTTTTATAATTATTAGTTTATTAAATTTTCCAGTAGATAATAACAAAATATTCAAAGTAAATTTTCTGATTAAAACCTATAATTTCTCAGGCACATTTCAGCTCTTTTGGGAATAGTTTTCTCGTAATTCTACAAAACTCTTACTGCAAATTAATAAATAATATAAATAAATTTACAAAAAAAATTGATGTAACCAGCACATTTCCTTCCGTGAGTTCTATGTATTTTGTATGTCATACAAAAAGTTCTTTGCAAAAGATTATTTTTCTTCTATATTACCTTAAGGCAGTTGTATGTATTTTATACAAATTCCATATAAAAAGTTTTTAGCTGAAGATCCTATATTTTCAGTAAAATTATAACACAAACATACTCTCAATTGCACTTGACACTGACACCTTTTAATAAGAACTTTCTTAATATAGCAGCTGTTTCCAGAGTTATAGCATAGCTGGCTGCTTTATAAAATTTAATTTCTTTATAATTTTTTAACTCAATATCCATTGAATATGAAGTGTAAAATATAATCAAATCATATAGAAAATCAAATATTCTTTAATATTTATAATAATATTAAATGTAAAAATATGATATTTAACATCGTTTTTTTTTCAAGAAAATCTGTTAAAACCTTCAAATTCGAGTACTTCCGGTTGACCAATTATAACCAAAATCTAATCAGCTCTTTACATGGATGTAACGAAGAGGGATACGAAAGAATTATAATTTTTGAAATTGTAGTATTAGAGTTATCGCATTAGAAAATTTTGTCACACACAGACACACACACACACACACACACACACACACACACACACGCACGCATCCATATATACGTATATATATATATATATATATATATATATATATATATATATATATACGGGGAATTTATTTTAACATGCAACATATTGTCTATCACTTCCATGGTTACACACTATCTCTGTCAAAAAATAACACCAATGTAATTTTTGTCCATTCTAAAACGTTGCATTTTAAAATAAAATCTCTGTATATATATATATATATATATATATATATATATATATATATATATATATATATATATATATATATTATATATACATCTTAAAAATAGTAAACTCGTATTCTAGGGACCCTAAAACGTGCTTATTCATCAAAAACTCACCACCGAAATTTTTGACCAAAGACAATACCTTCCTTACCTAAAGGTGACGGAAGGTAAAAAAATAAATACAAAATTTTCATTTTCATTTTTAGACGAGAATAACTCGTTTATTTGAAAAAATTGTATATAAACAACACTATCTTATTGAAAAGAGAAAAAAATACTCTTTCCAATAAAATAAAAAAAAATATGGAATTCCATTTAAATAATATATATTTTGCCCCATATTTTGGGAACCGCTGATAAAATTTCTTTTTTACTGATACAACCATTTTTTTTATTGAAAATTGCACGATTTTGCTTATTTAACCAACCTCGTACCTCTTCAAATAAAAAAGTTACCAGTAGTTGTCATTCTATATAAAAATGTGAATATCTACTGTTTTTGAAAAAATATACAAACAGTTTTACAATATTCTGAGGGCCAGCTTTATAAATCCCAGTTCCCCCTCAACTGCGTTTAAACTATAGATATAAGATTACTAATAAATTAAATAGCCATTTGTCCCTATTTTTTTAATCATTCTGCATACGATATTTATTTATAATAAATTCATATCAGTGCTATAATATTTGTTCCTGATTTAAAATCTTTTATTTTGATATATCAATTTACATACTCATTCATCAACATAAGTAGAACTTATTACAAGTTTTTAGAAATTAAATATCTGTTTACAATATATTTGCATTGTCATTATTTATTAAGATAATATTATGTATACTGCTTGAAATTATTACAAATCATTATGACAAGAAAAATTCTTACTCACTGCTGTTTACGCAATGTACATTATTTTGTGACTGAAATTGTTGATAGAAATATAAGACGTTCATGCAGTTCAACCCTGTGTATCAGTGTCAAGTTGACTGTGATTGAAAGCAAATGAATAACTAAAAGTGTTTGTTTAATATAGCAGATCAAGTAAGTAAGTGAATAAATAATGAATACATGAGTGCATTAACCATCCGCTTTTGATTCGGATGGCCTGGGTTCTAATTCAACTGTAATCAAACTTTAAAATTATTTACAACATTCAAGTAGAACAAAAGTCACCTCCGAGGTGTAATTTTATAACTCTATACACACGAACACGCGCGCACTCACACATACACACACATACACACACACATACACACACACATACACACACACATACACACACGCATACACACACACACAAACGCGCGCGCTCGCGCGCGCGCAGATATCATCGTAAAAATAGTAAAATCGTATTCTATGGACCTTAAAACGTGCTTATTCTTTAAAAACTCACCACCGAAATTTTTGACCAAAGACAATACCTTCCTTACCTAAAGGTGACGGAAGGTAAAAACGTAACAGTGCTATACAACTTAGCAAACTAAAACAACAAATTTAGTAACAAAAACAACTTAAAATGTTCAAAATTATGACCATGTTCTGTAATACAAAAATTCAAGCGTTGAACGTGATGTGTTCGAACATCTGCCAGCATGTTTCGCGAAATAATCTGAAAAGCATTTCGAATACGAATATTTTTTTGTTTACAAAATAAGTTAAATTAAGTAACAAACAAATGTATACTTTTTTGACATTAATTTAATTGTTTTAGATTGTTACGTTTTGTTTATTTTTACATAGCCACCTATAATATTTGTTTAAAAATTATTTCTAATATTTCTAAATTATCTCATTTTTCTCGAAATTTTTCAAATACATTAATAAAAAATAATACATCGTTGAAAAGAGACAAAAAATGGCGGTTTCTATTTTATTAAAATAATTATAGGTTGCCATTTGAAAAATAAAAGTTCATAGACGTATCTTGTAAACCTGACTTTATAAAAAATATCTACATCTGCCATCAAATAGCATATGTAAAACAATAAAACTTTTATATGAGCCATTTTTTTCTATTACTTAAAATAAAAAAGTTAAAGGGGGGGGGGCGTCTTCCCATACTCACCCTGTATACCTAGATTCTGAATTCAGTCATAAATTGATATTTATTATATAATTATTGTAATAACATGTAATCAATGCCAATATATTAGCAAATTAATGTTACGTTTGCTAACAAAACGTTAATTGTATTATCTTATATCGAATGTTTCACAGCTAATTAAAAGAATAATTTCCACGCGTGAATTTAACTATTGAAAATTCATTTTCCGATCAAAAATTTGTTTATCAAAATATAAAAAAATATAAGGAATTGTCAGTGTCATACCGGCACCCTACCTCATTTAACATATCTTTCGGTTTCATACTAACGCATGGAGTATCTATTTGGCATAGCATCATAAATTCAAACAAGTAATATTTGGTTTACTTCCGTTGTGTCATTATTTTCTTCATTTCAAATGGATTTCGTATTTCAAAACGGCAATAGCAGAAGTGGTGAGAATTTGGAATAGAATACATGTGTGATGTAAATATAGATAAGAAAATGATTATAAAAACTCGGATATTTTAATAACTAATTACGTTTTTTATTATTTGGTAGTCCTTATAAAACAATTTCGTCTGGTTAAATTACGCATGTTCTAATTTATTTCTACTGTTGAGAACCCCAATACAACTTAACAAGCAATTAATATATTTAAATATTTAACTTAAAAAAAATAATATCATTAGGAATTATTATACATTGCCAAGTACGCCATCCTGCTTTTAACAGAGGGTGTTTACTTATAACTAGTGTCACTAAAATGAAAACTATTGTGGAGCGTGCATCACAGGGGCCAGTTTTCAAAACGTTGAGGTCGATTGGAATCGAAACTGAGTCATCAAAACCACGGTCAGCTACTTAAGAGTAAAGGTTACCTCTGTACTAAAATATGAAGCGCAAAATTCAAATATATTGACCCTGTACAAAACTATTAACATTTTAAAAATTCAACACTACACATACATATTTTCGATATTAACCTGCATTTAAAAAAAATATTGAAATCTATACTGGACTATAATTTTAATTGCAAAAACAAAATTCAATAGAGTTTTTCGTTTTGCCATTAAAATCAAAGTCAATTACCAATAGATCTCAATATTTTATTAATGCAAGTTAATATCGGAAGTATGTATGTCGTGTTGAATTTTTAAAATGTTAATAGTTCTAGTACAGGAACGATTTATTTGAATGTAGGCCTCATATTTTAGTACAGGGGTAATCTTTCCTCTTAACGCACTCAACCACACAGTTCATTGGTCCTCCTGTGTAGAAGTGCGTATATTGTCTGAGCAATGTCAGCATTTATTTACTGGGTTTCTCAAAATTTTGATATTTTTTGCCTTAAATTTTTCTAAACATACCTAAACATATAACTTAACCTAACGCAGAAATTTCACATCCACAAAACTTCCGTTATAGTTGTTTTTTGCATTTCTCGAAAAACAAAAAATTCAATTCAAAAAACTACGGTCCAAGTTTTCCAGGACTTAATTTTGTTGTTTAGGTTAGTGTATGTAAGATATATTTAGAAAAGTTATATGCTAAAAATTTCCGAATATTATCTTAAGTTTTTCTTGTTAATTTAATTTTCCAATTACCATGTTACAATTTTTTAGATCTTCAAAATGGGGGCTTATTTCGAATCCTTTCTCACCGATCTTGTATTAGCATCTATAATATTTGTTACAACCATCTACGTATACTTAAAATATATTTACCAATATTGGGCCAGGAACAATATCGCTCAACTTAAACCTTCGTTTCCATTCGGAGATACAACAGACCTTATGTTGCGCAAAGAATCCATGGCAACAATATTTTTTAAAATACACCAAGAATTTAAAGCTAGAAACGTACCGGTTGGAGGTTATTACTTCATTTACCGTCCTGAATTGATGTTGCTGGACTTGGACATAATCAAACAAGTTTTAGTTAAAGAATTTCATCGTTTCACTGATCGAGGAACGTTTACTGATGAAGAGAATGATCCAATAACCACACATTTATTTTCACTTACTGGACAAAAATGGAAGAACTTAAGAGCTAAACTCACGCCTACTTTTACTTCAGGAAAAATGAAGCAGATGTTCAATACTTTAGTAGCTACTTCAGATGAATTAAATAACATCTTAAATGAAAGTTTCAAACGAAGCGATCCTTTAGATATTAAAGATATCTTAGCAAGATTTACCACAGATGTAATTGGAAGTTGTGCTTTTGGTTTAGACTGTAATTCCTTAAAGAACCCAAATACAGATTTTAGAAAATATGGTGTACAAACTTTCGAACCAATTAAATTTACTGATAAATTTCGAGGAATTTGTGCATTTTTATTCCCTGATATATACAGGGTCTTTAAAATTAGGGGTGTTAATAAAGATGTAAGCGATTTCTTCATGAGTGTTGTAAAAAAAACTGTTCAATACAGAGAGCAAAACAATATCTACAGAAAAGATTTTATGCAACTTTTAATTCAGCTCAAGAATGGAGAATCGGTATTATATATTTGTTTTTTATTTGAATTCTGTACCTAATTTAAATTTTTGTTAGGTTTTGAAAGATGAATCCACAACTGTTAGTAATGGAACAACACATGATAAAAAAGGTTTAACAATTGAACAAATTGCGGCCCAATGTTTCGTGTTCTTCTTAGCTGGTTTTGAAACATCTTCAACTACAATGACATTTTGTTTATACGAACTTGTCAAAAATTCAGAAATTCAAGAAAAACTTCGTGAAGAAATTGTAAGAGTTTTGAAAAAATATGACAATAAATTATGTTATGATGCTATCTTGGAAATGCATTACATGGAGAAATGCATTAATGGTAATTATTTTATGATACATAATTAATAGTTTACTAATTTTTCTATATAAGAAATAATTAAACGATGTATAATCAATATTACCAGAACACACAGTTCTAATTTTCTAAAGATGTGAAGGTATCTAGAAATGCTCAGTTATGTGCGTGTAATAAAGAGGATGGCGCACGTTCGATGCTTTCAGGATGTACTTGGATAAAATACATAACAAAGCGAAACAGTTTACATTTCTATATTGTTGAGTCACAAACAATATTTTTTAAACGGGAAGCTATGTAAAAAATAGTCTCACCTTTCTTCTTATTTTATAAGCTTAGGACACAGGTCACCAACCCAACGATCGCGAGCTACCGATAGCTCACGTGGATACTTTCAGTAGCTCGCAGGTACATCCCAAAAGAACAAAAATTTATAGAAATTTCTGCAAATTCTCATCATGTTTCGTTGCACAATCAAGCAGACCATCGTTGCTTTGTCCTGATCTTGGTACATCATTAATAAATATTGGTAAAGGAGGCAAATTAGTTAAATATATACTCTTTTCTAAAGTGTTCTGTGATCTGGCAATTTATTTTTATACATGCAAGGGGAAAAACATGCAGCTTCACATTCCTTGAAAAAAAATTTTTCGCCTGCGGCGCCTTTCTCGGTAGCTCACTCTCTGTTTGAAAATTATTAAAGTAGCTCAACACATTGAAAATGTTGGCGACCCCTGGCTTAGGATAACATTTTTTTATTTCAAAACATAGATAAAACATTAATTATTAATTTATTGTGGTGAAAACAATTTAAAATAATTATGTAACAAATTAAATAATTAGTTGCTTCTGTTTATTTTGATTCTACCTAAAATATCTATTAATTACGCTCTCAAAATTATTTTATGTATACATTCACACACATTTCATTGAGACTTTTGCTGTATTTTATTAATATACATTATTAATATACATATAATAGTATTTTCAATTGATTATTTAATTTATGAGTTGCATTAGGTAAGTTATAAATCGTGTTAAAATTTAACTTAGGTTTCTATATTAATGAAATTAGGCATCAAGCATAAAAATAGAGGACCTGCCAGGCAAAAAAGTTTATAAAGCTGGCTCAGCATTTTCATCTCACACCAATAAACATAGTTCTAATATTTAGAGCTCATTTATTGCTAATTTATTGCTCATGTTAAATATGCCCTGGTTTAACACGCAATATGCGTTTTGGGAAAACAGTTTTTCCTTGCGCAAAAGTGGCCTATTTTAGACAATAATTCTCCAAATATATGTTGCGGAGAACTAAATTCTGCATCTAATTCTGTTATCACATTTTATTTTGCGTCTCATAATTGTGCAAATTGAATTTAAAATTTTATAAAAGTGACTTCTTTATAGTGTTAGTCATGGTATTGAAATAAAATCACAAACAAATGTAATGACATTTCACCTGTCAGAAATTATAAAATATAATTTGCATCGAAATATATATATATATATATATATATATATATATATATATATATATATATATATATATATATATATATATACATATATCCAGGATGTTTATTTTAAATGGGCCACCATTGCTATCTCTAGAACTATAAGAGCTACAAAGATTGTTATATATAAAGAAGTCACTTTTAAATTCCGTTTGTACAATTATGAAATGCGCAAAATAAAATGTGATTTTCGAATTAGATGCAGAATTTATTTCTCTTCAACAATTATTTTTTATTGTCCCATATTAAACGCCTATGACCTGGTTTTCGTGTTACACCTTGTATAAATTTATAGTTCATGTAACCAACATTGTGGGTAATTACGAGATCACTTGAGGGTCATTTCAAATAAACATACATTTTATATGACATTTGTAAAATGTTTATTTTGCTGAAACACTTCGGAAATATCCACCTTTGGCTTTCCTGATCCGTAAATGTAATGAGGATTATCCGCTTCCAAATTCGAATTATATTATCCGTAAAGGCGATATGATACGTATTTCCGTTCTTGGTATCCAAAGAGATCCAGAAATTTATCCAGATCCAGAAAAATTCGACCCAGAGAGATTTAGTGAAGCTGAAAAATCTAAAAGGCACCCAATGTCTTTCATACCTTTTGGTGAAGGTCCAAGAATATGTATAGGATTGAGATTTGGTTTAATGCAGACAAAAGTAGGATTAACAGTTCTTCTAAAAAACTATAAATTTACATTAAATAAAAAGACTCTTGAACCTATTGTTATGGATCCTAATAATTTTATTTTGTCATCCAAAGGAGGTATTTGGTTAGATGCTCAAAAAGTTAATGCTTAAATTATTTTTTATTTATTCTACTTATAAATATATTTTAGTTGAATGGTTGTATAGTCACATCATATATATTGTATTAATAAACATATTTAAAAAAACTATTCCTCCACTACTTATTTTTTAGAATACCTAGGTAAGTGCTTTATAAGATCAATATACTTTCTATATAATTAAAACTTTTCGAATGTAGTACACATCTCATTCAAAATTTGTTTGTTTTTGACATATCAAAGTTTAATACAACCTGCAAGATTAAAATTTGCAATGACTTTTATAGGCGAATTGAACGAAATTTACATTTAGTTGAAACAACACGCAGCTACATTGTAACAAATCAAACCATTTATTGTACAAACCAAATTAAAATTTATAACATTTTTCTACAAGTTTCACCTATATTTTATACATATGCCCATATCAAAAAACTTAACGAGCCATTTTGAAACTTTACTATTATTTATGAATACTGCTATTAATATTTTATTTTAAAAAGTAAATTTATATTGCAACAGCATAATACAATACAAGATAGTTAAGTTTCTTATAACAAGGCGAGAAAAATTTAAAAATCGAAACCTATAGACCGAGTTTTTAAATCCTGTTGTGCACTTACCGATCGAGTCTTTAATTAGTTATTTACGATAAAAGTAAGTAAAACCAGTTTTTAGTCATAAATAGGTCAGTCAAAATTAAAACAAGAGCGCAGCGTGAGTTTTAAGACCCATGAGTGACTAAAGATGCTTTATGTATGCATGCATGTGTATCGCATTATGCGATTCGTACAATATTTTATCTACGATAGAATCTAATAACCCAATAAATTTAAAATAGTTATTTGTTTAACTAGGCACTGAAATACCAGATTTACTGCAGAGGCTGCCTCTCGCTATGCCTCGGCAATGAATGCTGTTGAAGCTGGAAATCTATATTTAGTGCCGTGTTGAACACAGGACAAAGCTTTGCAATTTTAGTGTGTTTCAAAATTTTAATCACTTGTTGGTCGGCAACCCGTGACTAATGAAATAGTGTGTTACTAAAAAACCGTTTTACAAACTTGAAACTGACAACAAAACATCAATTTTACGCACTATCGAAGATAAAAAAATCAAACCGCTCTTATTAAGTTTTAAGACACTCTGGGCCCTATTCTGTAACTCGGTGGTTAATTTTTAACCACTGGTTAAAATTTTTAACCAATCGTTATTGATTTGACAACTAAAAATCTATTTTTTTGTTATATGTCAACATACTTGATTGGTTAAAAAAATTAACCAGTGGTTAAAAATTAACCACTGAGATACAGAATAGGCCCCTCTGACAGTTAAAAACATCAAAATTGCATAAATAACAACGATCGTCATCATGCTCAGACTACTAATTGATTAGTTTTTTATTTGTATGAATATTACATTAGTTATTCCAAAAAAGCATACGTTATTCTCTAAAAATGTTGCACTTTTCGTTTTTGCAGTATGAAATACTAACGATTTGTGATTTACACTTTATTTTAAATGAGATTTATTTTACTTCCCATTATATAGGTATAATGTATCCATGTTAATTTTTTCAAATAGAAAACATGTAACAATTATTAGTATTATATAGTAAAAGTAACGACTGTATAATTATTTTTACAGTATTATTTAAATGCAAGTAATAATTTTTCAATGAGCAAGACAATATTCTTATGGAAAAATACCGAACTGGATCTTATTACCCCGGTATTATTTAATAAATATAATATTAATATTGTGCAAATTCATCGTGAATCATCATGTTCTCTGATAAACTAAAGCAACAAAATTATAAGATCAAAATATAGTAATCTATTATCCCTACTCTCTGCGTACCTTCCGTCTGATGAATCATAAGATCCGCGGAGTGTGTCATGTAAAATTGCGTGTTTCCTTCAACACTCTCTTGTAATTATATAAATTAGATCGTATTTGCTACCTTTAACTATGTGAATAAGTTATGTTTGTGTAAATTTATTTGAAAATAGAAAAAATTAAGTCGTGTAGATTATTATGAACTAATAAAATTATTTATATAAAAATTATTTAATTTTAAAAATTAGTATATTTTATACAGAAGATTAATAAATATACAATTTATTATTAAAATGTATTTGCCATTCTATATAAAAATAACATGATATTATAGGTATTGTTTTTGAAAAAACAGATTAAATTTAAATTCGGACCAATTCTACAATTCCTATTTAAAATCTTAACTTCCCGATAAGTAAACAATATTAATAGGTTTATTCTGTAATATATTCGCTAAACAAATCGTTATCATAATGAAATCGCTATTATATAATTCGTTATGTCTACTTAACGACAATCGTTATCTTCCTATCCATATTGTGTAACATTTTAAAAATAATAACCAAGAAGCAAGTTAGGAACTTTATTTCCTAAATTCAAATTACTATTTTAAAATAAATAAAAGCTATGGATTTTACTAATTTTTATTAATCTTTTTCATTTATTACTTAACTAGAATATATGGGCGATAATACATGCAATAATCTAATATATACAATTCACATTCCTTTTTGACTTGTTATCGGTGTCCTCTTCTACACGCGTCAGCGACGGACTGGCCCTCTACGACGCGTTCCCCTAAGTGGGATAAAATACACATTGTCATTCCAATTTACAACAGTTATCACAGGCGTGCATTATCATCTAATAAGATAGACAAGAGGGGGAGCAGGAATAAGGTTGCTCCCAAGTCCCAGATTTGGGCAGGTGCCCCGCATATTAAATGCGGCCCAACACCTTGTGGTTTCCGGTACCCCTATCCGCAAAAGTATACACCCAGTGCATTGACGAATTGCTGGAATACGGCTCTCGTGAATAATCATTTCTGAGCCACTAGCGGTACCGTAGCCACATACGCATGTCCCAGACATGTTGAGCTCCCAGAGCTCTGACCTCCCAGAGGTCAATGGGTCCCAGACCCATAATGAGAGTTTAGCTTACGATCACACGTGTGTAGGTCCCAGACCTATCATGACAAATCCCAGGTTTATCCTTAACGTCCCAGACGTTCTCGTGGATCTCAGCCTCTCATGTGCATGTCCCAGACATGTGAGTTCCCAGAACTCGACCTCCCAGAGGTCAATGGGTCCCAGACCCATTATGAGAGTTTAGCTTACGATCACACGTATATAGGTCCCAGACCTATCATGATAAACCCCAGGTTTATCCTTAACGTCCCAGACGTTATCGTGTGTCTCAGCCTCTCATTTGGTGTCGTCACACCTCGAAGCATAAAGCTCCATGGACCCAGAGTTGTCCCAGACAACTCTTCGGATAATTAGGAAACTACTATGTTTGCGGCCACAAACAAATAATACAAATGTATACTTCACATATACCATGCATATCAAATACACAAGCAGTGTATAACATATCAATCAAGCATCTGGTGATCCACACCAAACTATACCTGTATAATAATTAGAATGACTGCGAGTTCTACTACTCACCTATAATAACTGCAAGCAGCTAATCTTTTCTTATGGACACTTTCACTCCCGCACGGCACTGTGGTTATACCCGAACTAAAGGACGGGCGGGCGCCAAGGGGTAAGACATGTTCAAGTGTTTATGCCTTAAGCTAGCGCTTCTAAACCAGTGGCGCCCAGTCGAAAAGTGAATCTTACATTCGGCCTATCCTGACAATCTCCTCGTCCTCGAGGAGGCGTTTAAAGTTTATAAATAATTTAATTATCGGTATTTGAACTATTTTCTGTATCCAACCCTAAGTCTTCATCACTTTCACCGCTTTCACACGACGAGTACGAAGACATACCTCCTGGAGAGGTCCACGGCTTTAACTTGTTGACGGTCACTGTATTTTCGTATTTAGCCCGGCGGCTTCTGTCTGATCCAGGGAGGTCGCAAATTATATATCTGTCATTCGGCAATACTTTCTTTACTATAAAAGGGCCCGCGTATGGTGGTTTTAATTTCTTACTAACGCCTTCGCCAATAATTTGCTTCTCGAATACTACTAAATCATTTTCTTTATATTTTCTAGCTGGCTTTCGTTTATTTTATCGAATCGTTCTTTTTGCAACATTGAATCAAAAAGTATTTTTTTTTTTTTTGCCGCCTCGGTGGCCGAGTGAGTTGAGGCAGTGTGCTTCTGCAGCGCTCGAAGCGACCTTCACCGCTCGGTTCTTGGGGTCGTGGGTTCGATTCCCACCAGGGGCTTGGATGTTTGTGACTGTCCTATCATCTCATCTCCATCAACGCAACGTAAAGTAACAAAAACAATGTAAAAAAAAAGGTAATAACTGATTCACCCTCATCAAATATCAATTGTAATACTTAATAAGTTATATACAATAAAGAATTATTATTATTATTATTATTTTTTTTTTTTGGCTACTTCTTCTCGGCTCTACATTAATATCGCGCGGATGTGATTGCTCTACTTGTATTTCCGCCGTTAATAATGAATTTGTTATTGGACGCGGTTTATACCCGAAAAATAATTCACTTAGTGTTTTACCTGTACTTTTATTGTCATTGCCATTTATCAGCATCTTCGCAACTAGTCGACAACGCCGATAAAAGAGTTCTATTAAATCGCTAAACTTGACCATTACTTCGTGGTGTAGCCACAGCATTTTTAATATGTTTTATCCCCGTGTCTTGACAATATTTTAAGAATGATTTTGATGTGAAAGCAGTACCTCTATCTGATATTATTCTTGTAGGTACGCCATATGTTCCAAATAATTTATTTAAATATTTGATAACCTTTTTACTATTGGAAGATTTACCGCTTTGACAAAGACAAATTTTGTGAAAGCATCTACAACAACGATTAAATGCGTGTAACCTTTAAGTGATTTCGGGAATGGGCCTAAATGATCTATATGTAAAGTATGAAAAGGTACTGGAATTTTCTCAATTGGATTTAAATATCCTTCTTTCTTACCCGCCGGTATTTTATTATAAATACATGAAATACAGCACGAAATGTATTTTTGCACGTACGTTCTCATCTTTGGAAACCAGTATGTTTCACATAATTTCTTTAATGTTTTCTCTACGGAAAAGTGTCCCATTTCATCATGTGCACTGCGGACAATTTGTACACGTAACCCTTTTGGTACCACCCACTGAATACCTCTCGTTGTAATTCTATATACTCGCCCCTTACGTAAAGCATAATTTTTATAATTACGTTTCTCGTATTCGGTTTCAGGAGTCCTCGAAAGTATATCATGAATTGCGCGAACCTTTTCATCGGTTAATTGGGCCGATAACACCCAATCAGCGGTTTCTGTTTTAAAACGTTGTACTTTTTCCGCCGGTTGCTCTGTAGTTTCCGGATTACGGCTCAAAGCATCCACATGACTCATTCGCGTACCAGGTCGGTATTCGACGGTAAATATAAATTCTTGGAGGTCTAACCACCAGCGTGCAATTCGCGGCAATAAATCCCGTTTCGAACATGCAGTTTTTTAAAAACATTACACTCAGTTACAACTTTGAAATTTATACCGATTCAATATACTCGGAATTTCTTTAAGCTTTCAACTACTGCCAATGTTTCCAGTTCAAAAGAATGAAATTTTGTTTCACAACCGTTTGTTTGACGACTGTAGTATGCGACAGGCTGTAAACTACCATTGTCCTGCCTTTGGAGTAAGATACCTGCTATACCCATTTTACTCGCATCGGTATGTACTTCCGTTTCACTATGAGGGTTATAAATAGCCAGAATCGGACGCTGAATTAAATTTTGTTTTAATTTCTAGAAGACATTTTGTTGCTGCTCCGTCCAGTTTTACGTTTCCGTTTTCTTTAATAATTTTGTAAGTGGCTGTGTTACTTCGAAGTATTTATTTACAAATTGTCGGCAACAAATTGTTAATCCGATAAACTGTCTAATATTATATACATTTTGAGGTACTGGGAAATCTTTTACAACCCTAATTTTTACTGCACCCGGCCGTATACCGACACGGCTAATTTCAGATCCTAAATAATCGATTTTGGTTGCAAAAACTAAGTTTTAATGTTAACCCTTCCTTTCGCATTATTTTCAAAATTATTTCCAAATTTCTGATTCCCTCCTCTTATAGTCCTAGATAGTATTAATATATCATCGATATACGCCATTGCTATATTATTTTATATGTGCCTAAAATCTTATCCATCATTCTCTGAAAAATACTGGGAGTGTTTGTAAGACCAAGAGGCAGCCGATTAAATTCATATTGTCCATCCGGTATTACAAACGCTGTTTTCAATTTTGTTTCTTCCGCGATGGGTATCTGATAATAACTAGGAGTAAGGTCAAAATATTTACATCCCCATAACCGATCAAACTGATCATCTATTCGCGGTAACGGATATTTATCTTTAACAGTAACATTATTCAATTAGCGATAATTTATACAAAGGTGCATATCATCCGTTTTCATTTTCACTAATAAAACATGAGAAGCATATGGTGAATATGAATCTTCAATAATGTAAAATAAATAAAATAAATATATCATCACGATAAATTACCCATTGCTGGGTGCGCCAATCCGCCCTGCACACAGACCTCAGTAATGATGATGACATATCTGTACCGTAAGGGGCGCTTACCAGGCGTCACCTCACAGACACTCATTGCTGGCGCGGAGAGCGCACCATAGACGTTAATTTTGTGCCATTTAAAATTTGAAACATTCGGCGTCGGTCGGGATCGAACCCGGTTACCCAGATTCGCGACCAGACATTCAGGCACGCGGCCACGAGACCTCCTAATAATGTAATTATCAAATAATTATTTAATTATTTCTTTTACTTTTTCCTCGTATTTTGATATGCGACAGGGGTGATATATTATAGTTTATTATCCTGTACATTAATTTCGATTTAGTACACTTTATTTCAGTTAAATTTTAAATAAAACAATTATAATGTATTTATTTAAAAATGTCAGTAAATTTTGCCTTCAAAATTTAGTTTTAACATTACTTGTAGATCATTGCCTGGTTCGGCATAAAAGGAGTGAATCACACAACTTCTTTCTTAATTTAGTTTTACAATAAAATCGACATCTACAAGATTTACAATTACAATCACTATTGTAATATCCGAATTACCGAATCTTGTTAGACTTCTCTGGAACAACTTTGTTCCGCTAATTTCACTGATCAAACTAGTACTATAAATTTAATAATTGCATTGTAAAATATTTTTATCATTTATGTCCGATGTGAAATATTTTAACATATCTATACAGGGTGAGGCAAATGAGAAGCTTATACAATTCAACAAATAATATTACTTAAATTTATGTGCCTTTCGGGTTGACAGTTTTAGGATGCATTTTTTCGTTACTCAAAACTGAACAGTGCCCATTAGTTCCGCTCGACCTAAACAACTGAGTCAAGTACCACTCATAGGGTTTGACATTTTCAACTAAATTTATTACTCTGCACGTGTGATGCGGTGGTCAGACCGATGGGTTTATCTTACGGATTTATGTTTCTTAAGTGTTATGCAGTGTAAACTTTTAACAGTCATAAACATTATACATTCCTAGAAGGGTTGCAAGATAAACAACATATATGAAGACAACGATAACGTCAAAGTTTTGTGAATTGTATATTTTTCAATGACAAAATATGTCTTATGTTTAAACAATGCCCAACGTGATCCTGATTCAGATCCCACTTTCTGAGATAAAAGCTATGGTTTTTACTAATTTTTATTAATCTTTTTCATTTATTACTTAAATAGAATATATGGGCGATAATACATGCAATAATCTAATATATACAATTCACATTCCTTTTTGACCTGTTATCGGTGTCCTCTTCTACACGCGTCAGCGACGGACTGGCCCTCTACGACGCGTTCCCCTAAGTGGGATAAAATACACATTGTCATTCCAATTTACAACAGTTATCACAGGCGTGCATTATCATCTAATAAGATAGACAGGAGGGGGGGCAGGAATAAGGTTGCTCCCAAGTCCCAGACTTGGGCAGGTGCCCCGCATATTAAATGCGGCCCAACACCTTGTGGTTTCCGGTACCCCTATCCGCAAAAGTATACACCCAGTGCATTGACGAATTGCTGGAATACGGCTCTCGTGAATAATCATTTCTGAGCCACTAGCGGTACCGTAGCCACATACGCATGTCCCAGACATGTTGAGCTCCCAGAGCTCTGACCTCCCAGAGGTCAATGGGTTCCAGACCCATAATGAGAGTTTAGCTTACGATCACACGTGTGTAGGTCCCAGACCTATCATGACAAACCCCAGGTTTATCCTTAACGTCCCAGACGTTCTCGTGGATCTCAGCCTCTCATGTGCATGTCCCAGACATGTGAGTTCCCAGAACTCGACCTCCCAGAGGTCAATGGGTCCCAGACCCATTATGAGAGTTTAGCTTACGATCACACGTATATAGGTCCCAGACCTATCATGATAAACCCCAGGTTTATCCTTAACGTCCCAGACGTTATCGTGTGTCTCAGCCTCTCATTTGGTGTCGTCACACCTCGAAGCATAAAGCTCCATGGACCCAGAGTTGTCCCAGACAACTCTTCGGATAATTAGGAAACTACTACGTTTGCGGCCACAAACAAATAATACAAATGTATACTTCACATATACCATGCATATCAAATACACAAGCAGTGTATAACATATCAATCAAGCATCTGGTGATCCACACCAAACTATACCTGTATAATAATTAGAATGACAGCGAGTTCTACTACTCACCTATAATAACTGCAAGCAGCTAATCTTTTCTTATGGACACTTTCACACCCGCACGGCACTGTGGTTATACCCGAACTAAAGGACGGGCGGGCGCCAAGGGGTGAGACATGTTCAAGTATTTATGCCTTAAGCTAGCGCTTCTAAACCAGTGGCGCCCAGTCGAAAAGTGAATCTTACATAAATATATAAAATAAATCAATATCACACACAAAACTTTTAGGTTAGATTACTTTTGGCGAGATTTAGTCATCCTATAAGAATAACTCTGTAGCCAGACTTGTTACATAGGGAGTTACAGAATAGGTAATTTTACTATTCTGTAAGCTGTCGTCTTACAGAACTCTATAGCTTATAGAGCCTATAGAGTTACAGTCTGACAGAGCAAAGTTACAGAATAGCACCATAAGCTGTCAACCTGTCAGTTGCCAGACTCTTCTTCTTGTTGTGGGCTATGCTAGAGTAGGGTACCTTTATAACCAGGGTATGGCCATGGGCCAAGATTGCCGCCATTGTCGGTAATTCATTTCCTTATTTATTTGTAATAAATGTGATATTATATTATAAAAGAATATTAAATTATCACACTGCGAATTTATAAAGGTAATAAAAATTTATTAATTTAAAAGATACACAATTATTATTAATATTTACATTTAGAGGTTATGTACAATATATGACATGGGTTGTTATTATCATATCCAATTTAATATCTGTAGTTCTTATTTACATAATAATTGTATATTCTAAACTTACCTTTTAAAATTTAAATGATTGTGCTTAATATTGGTAATTTATAGTTGTTTTCAATATGTCAGTTATCGTGGTGGGAATCTTAACAAAATACACAAGTAAATAAAATAAAATATATTACTTACACTATAATTACGTATTAAAATGATAAGTAAATGTGTTTTTCATTAAAATGAAACAAATATCCACGAAAATACATAATAATTTGCGCAAGAACAACACATATAACAGATGTCCCGGTAATGGCGGACGAAACGTGAGCCACGCCATGGCCATACCCTGGTTATAAAGGTACCTTATGCTAGAGCTACTACTATCACCATCTGTAGACAAATATATACAGGGTGTAAATAAAATAAGTGCATTAAATTTAACCAGTAATGTAACTCGACGAGAGCAACAATATTTCTTAATAACTTTTTCTCGAAGCATCTATGCACCCCAAAAAAAATTAATCGTGCATAAATGCTACTTTCAGGTAGCATCTATGCGGCCCAAAAAAGAAATTAATTGTGCTAATTTCAGGTAGCGTCTATGCACCCCTAAAAAAAAGTAATTGTGCATAGATGCTACTTTCAGGTAGCATCTATGCATCCCAAAAAATTAATCGTGCATAGATGCTACTTTCAGGTAGCATCTATGCGGCCAATAAAATTTAATCGTGCATAGATAATACTTTCAGGTAACATCTATGTACCAAAAAAAAAAAAAATTGTGCATAGATGCTATTTTCAAGTAGCATCTATGCGGCCCAAAAAAAAATTTATTGTGGATAGATGCTACTTTTAGGTAGCATCTATGCATATTTTACCTGGTTGTACGCATAAAACAAAAAATATTTTTAAATACAAATACATATATTCATGTCTCACTGCAAAATAATTCTCACATATATTTGCAAAACTTATGGGATATTTTAATAAAAATTATGTACAATACATACATTTTCTATATATTCAATATCCTGAAATTTTCTTTTTTTACTTTCTTTTTCTTTATATTCGTCCTTTTATATTCTTTTTTACATATATTCTTTTGCGTTCTTGACTTTTTTTATTTTCGTAATGATGTACAAATATTTGTGACAGTGGCATACAAATATTTTTGACAGTGACATTTATGTGTCAATTACAAACATTTGAATTTTTTGCCTTGAAGTAGTTTGATCTGAGATTTTTACATCAAATTATTCTATATGCATTTCTTTACCTCTAAATCTATAGAAGATATAATAATGAATTTATATTTATCGAGTAAAGAATTTAACGTTCTTTAATATAAGCATTTACATAAATTTTCGATAAAAAATATTTAGATGATTTTTTTCTTGTAACTACTATTTCCGGTTGTCTTGTTACCAAAACTTAATCAACTCTTCCCATTATTGTTAGATTGAGGAATCCGTAGTTAAAAATGTCTTTAGTCTTATAGTATTTGAGAAATCGTTGATCCAACATACACACACACACACACACACACACACACACACACACACACACACACACACATATATATATATATGTGGTGGCGGTAACACCCCTGTGGGGTTGCGCCGCTTCTTTGAAGCTCTCTAGATCGGGTTTTTTTTTCCGGGGGATCAGTCCCTGTACTCTTGGCCTTATATCTTCATGCTTATGCTCCTCCATGCTTTCCTATTTCTTGTTTTTTCTTTCCAATTTTTTATTCCTGCTTTTTGCAAGTCTTCTTTGACTTCTTTAAACCATGTTGATTTCGGTCGTCCTATCCTTCTTCTTCTTGGTTCCCATTCCATTATACTGTATATTGTAGCTTCCCTTCCTGCTCTCCACGTATGTCCAAACCATTTTACTCTTTGTAGTTTAATTTTTCTTATTACGTCTTCCCCATCCAGCATGTGTAGTATTTCGGCGTTCTTTCTTATTCGTATTTCGTTATTGTCTAGTTTAATCGGTCCTAATATTGTTCTCATTATTTTTCTTTCCACTATTCTTAGCTGCTCTTCTTCTTTCTTTGTCATTGTTAGGGTTTCTGCGTCATATAATAGTATTGGTCTTATCATTGTTTTATAGATCTTTATTTTTGTTTTTTTACTTAGTATTTTGCTCTTGAGTAAGTTTTTGTGCATGTGGTATGCCTTATTTGCTGTGAATATTTTCTCTTTTATTTCGATTTCTCTGTCTCCATTGTTTGTTATCATTGCCCCTAGATATTTATATTTTTCTACTTCTTCAAACTCGTATTCTCCAATTTTTATTTTGTTATCTTGTCTTTGTTTTCCGTATCTCATCATTTTCGTTTTGTTTTCATTGAGTGTAAGTCCAATCTTCTTTCCTTCTGTCACTATTTCTTCTACCATCTTTTTCATTATCTCTCGTTTCTTTGTTATGATGACTATATCATCTGCGTAAGCAATCATTTGTCCTCCATTTGTGCGGATTGAGTATTTGTTTATTCTCCTTGTCACGTGTTCTAAGGCGATGTTGAAAAGCGTGGCTGATAGAGAATCTCCTTGTCTTACTCCCTTGTTTACTACAAATTCATCTGTGTCTCCACTATGAGCCCTTATGCTTACTTTTGTTTGGTTCAAGGTCATTGCTATTAGTCTTCTTAGTTTCGGTTCTATTTTTAGTTTTTTTAGTGTCATTAATAGCTTTCCTCTTTTTATTGAGTCGAATGCTTGCTGGAAGTCTATAAAGATCATTTCAACGTCTATTTTGGCCTCATGTACTTTTTCTGTTATCTGTTTTAGTGTGTGTATCGCATCTATTGTGGACTTTCCTTCCCTGAAACCACATTGATATTGACCTATTTTTTTATTTGTTGCTCTAGTTAGTCTCTTATTTATTATTGTTGATAGGATTTTATATGCATTGTTTAATAGTGTTATTCCTCTATAGTTTTTGCATTCTTTGGGGTCTCCTTTTTTGTGGATTGTTATTATTTGTCCTGTTTCCCATTCCTTAGGTAACTTTTCTTCTCTCCATATCTTGCATATGATATTATGTAGTTTTACAGTGAGTATGTCTCCACCATATTTTATGAGTTCCATGTTTATTCCGTCCTTACCTGGTGCTTTTCCATTTTTGCTGTTTTTAATTACATCTCTTACTTCTTGTATTGTTGGTTCTTGTACTAGTTCTTGTTCTGTTTCTTCTTCCTCCACAGTCTGTTCCTCGTCCTTATCTTCCTCCTCCTCTTCTGTATCTGAGATATTTTCCGTGAGTAGCTCTTTAAAATATTCTTCCCATACTTGATTACTTTGTTGATCTGTTTCAGTTAATTTTCCATGTTTGTCTTTCATATTTGTTGTTTTGGTTTCATTTTTAGTTTTCTGTTGTTTTAATTTTTGGTAGAAACGTTTCGTATTCCTATTGCTTCTTTCTTCTATTCTTTTTATTTTGTTTTCAGTCCATTCTCTTTTATTTCTTCTTAGTACTTTGTTGCACTCTTTCCTTATTCTTTGATATTCTTCTCTGTGTATTTCTCTGTTTGTCTGTATCCATTTCATTCTTGCTTTCTTTTTCCTACCTGTATATTCTTTGCATTCCTCGTTGAACCATTCCTTTTTACTCTCTATTTCCTTTGCTCCTAGTTGTTCCTTCGCTGCTTTTATTATACACGTTTTTACTTTCTTCCATTCTTCATCTATGTTTTCTTCCATTTCCTCATTTTTTGTTAAGTATGTGTCTATTTTTTCAGCATAATCTCTTTGTTCTTGTTCATTATTCAGTTTCTCTTTGTTCCATTTTATTTGTTTCGTCTTACTCTTTAGTACTCTTTTAACTTTTTGTTTTAATGTTGCTGTTACCATATAGTGGTCTGAGTCAGTACATGCTCCGCGGTATGTTCTCACGTCTCTTATTGATGACTGTCTTCTTTTGTCTATTAGTATGTGGTCTATTTGGGTATGAGTACTTTGGTCTGGTGATGTCCGCGTTATTTTATGTATCCACGGGTGTTCGAATCTTGTGCTGCTTATGTCCATTTGTGTTCCTATTGCAAAATTACATAGCCTCTGTCCGTTGTCGTTTGTGTTTTCATGTATCGTGTGTTTTCCTGCTACTTCTTTAATATATTCTTCCTTTCCTATTTGGGCGTTCATGTCACCTATTAATAGTTTTAAGTCTTCGGACGCTATCTTTTCATATTCTTCTTCTAACTTTTCGTAGAATTTCTCTTTTTCTTCTTTCTTTGCGTTCTCTGTAGGTGCATATATATATTCATTATTGAGATATTGAAAGGTTTAGCTTTTACTCTAATGTACGCCATACGCTCATTTATTGTGTTAAATTGTATTATGTTGCTTTTCATTTGATTCATCACCATGAAGGCTACTCCGTATTGTCCTTGTTTTTCGTTTCCGGAGTAGTATAAGGTAAAGTTATTTTTACTTATTTGTCCTTTCCCTTCCCATCTTGTTTCTTGTATTCCCGCTATATGTATCCCATATTTTTTTAATTCTAGACTTATTTCTACCATTTTCCCTGTTGTTAGCATTGTTCTTACGTTCCAAGTACTTATTTTAGTGCCTTTACTTTTATTTTTTTTCTTTTTATTTTTTCTAGTTTTTTTGTGATCCTCAAATTTTTTTATTTGTTTATCCTTTTCCGCCCCTTTTTTTAGTTTTTTGGAATAATTCCTTTTTTTGAAGCATCCCATACATATGTTTTCCCTTCTATTGTTATTTTTTGGTACCCTATTCTGACTTCTTTTCCTGTTCCTGCGTATTCTTTTGAGATTTTGGCAAGGCTTTTCTGTATATTTCTTTCCTCTATTGTTAAATCATTATTTATATAGATTTTTTCATCTGCCAACTTGGATTTGTTTTTCAGTATTTCTAATTTCTCTGCCCATGTCCCCACTTCGGCAATTATCATGTCTTTTTGTTGTTTTATTACATATGCTGCTTTTATAATAATATTAATTTCCAATTTTTTATTTATGTACTCTTCTACGTTTTTGTTCAAGTTTGCATTGTCTATTACCGTTTTCAGTCCGAGTATCACAATGTTATTTTTTCTTTTAACTTTGTCTTGTTGTTCTAATTTAGTTTCCATTCTATTTATTGTTTCTTTTATGTTTATCATTTCCTCATTGTATACTACTTTCTGCTCCTTTGTTTTCTCGAGTTCCTCCACTCGTTTTTTTATGTCATCACTTTCAGTTTGGCGTTCTTTTTCTTTTTCCTTCATTTCTTGTATATCTTTGTTTATTTTATCAATGTTTTCCTTAATATCTTTATAGAACCTTTCTACTTCTTCTTTTATTTCTTCGTTTCCTCTTTTTACTTCCTCTACTTCTTTTTTGATTTCTCCTACATTCTCTGCTAGGTTTTTCAGTGATTCCTGTATCCCTTTTAATATTTCATCCATTTCAGTTGTATTACTTTTCGTTTTTTCCTGTTTTGTTGAACGTCTTATCAATGCGCTTTTTTTGAAAATTCTTTCTCCTATCTCCTCTTCTTCTGATTCTTCACGTTTTCTTGTTGAATTTTTATTTTGTCCGCTCATCAGTTCCCTGTTTTGGTGTCGGTATGTTTAATTAGGCTAGTTGCTCATACGTGTCGCTACTGTGATTAGTGTTTCTTCAGCCGATGTTTGTTTATTTCTTATTGTTCTACTGTTTACCGTTAGGTGTCGCCCGTGGTATTGGATTAATGTTTTTAATTACCGGTGCTTGTTGTTTCACTACTTTCCGCTGTGTGTCTCTGTACTGTTATCCGTGAGCCCGTGTTTTGTATTTATCTTTATAACCTAAAATTACACTTAATGTCTATATAACTTTGTTTTATTTTTAAAGTCTTTTGTGCTCTTGTTCTCCTCGTTCTGACTTCTTTGTTGTTCTTCTTGCTGCTTGGTTTGCCTTTCTCTCCTCCGAGTCGGGGTTTAACATGAAATAGAGTTGAATAATTATTTCCTGAAGGTATTTATTTATCTTTCCTACCGTGTTAATTTCCCAGGAGTTACTTTCTCTGGGTTTCTTATCATTTGGTTATATCACGTCGCTTTGGGTCTTTTCTTTGGTCTATTTTATCCTGTTTTTGTTTTCTTGTTTGTCTCAGTTGTCAGTGCAGGTATGTATATGAAAACAATATTTGAGGTTATTCCCTGAAATATTTTATTTTCTTTTCCTACCGTGATTTAATCCCAGGGATTATTCGTCACTGGGTTCTTTAGCGCTTTTTTGATTTATTTCCTTTTCACCTCTGATTTATTTTCGTCTTTTATCGTGTTTATATATATATATATATATATAAACACGGACATCATCATAAAAGTATTATAATCGGAATCTAGCAACCTTAAAAAGTGCTTATTCTCTAAAATCTGGATATTCGACTTTTCGCATGAATTCAAGACCTCTCAGAGGTAAAAAGGATAACGATTTCGTTATTTATTAACGACTGAAAAAATCATTCGTTACATAAACGTTTTTTCCTACAACCGTGCGTGAAAAGTACTTTTCACGCACCTATTACAGTGTGTAGTGTCACTTTTTAAGCACTAGTGCGTGAAGAGTACTTTTCACGCACTAGTGCTTGAAAAGTAAATAAGCGTTGTTAGGCAACATTAAAATTCGGTTAATTTACCTGTCAAGTATATAATTAGGTAATAAATAATAATAAAAGTAATAAAATTTATTAAGAAATATGAATATACACTGTAAATGAAACAAATCTATTTTTTTTAACAGATTGAGTACTGATCTAATTTTTAAGAACATTAACATTTTTTTGACATGTATTCTAACCTAACTTAATTTTTAATATTAATATTAAATGTACAATTTGTACATTATAAAAGACTAATTATCGTCTGTCTGAGATTCTTCCAAGTGTTTAAGTTACATTTTGTACAGTGTTATGAGAAAGAGTACTAACAGGATTTGAAGCTGCTGGATGCCTGTACACTCAGTATTATGAGAAACATCAATACCATTTCGGTTGTAGGAAATATGTTGTATGCAACACGTGTGTAAAATAGTATTTTTTGTTTTGTGCTTCAATTTCCGCATGAGGCGCAGCCGAATGCGTAAAACATCGCAGTCGACAAAAAAAGTACTACTTTACACACTTGTTGCATAAATAACTATTTCAATAATTCAGTATTTTTATTCGTGTCAAAATAAAATTTCTACTATGTTGAATAGTGATCTCGAAAACCCGTCATATTATAATGTTTGCAAGGTATTATTAAAATAATTTCATAAGTATATATACATACAGGGTGTAAATGAAATAATTGCATTAAATTTAACCAGTAATGTAAATCGACGAGAGCAACAATATTTCCTAATAACTTTTTTTCCTAAGTCTTTTAGATTTTGAGTTAAAATTCTTTAAAGATTTGCTGCATATTTCGTTACCCGCCCATGGAGAAAAAATGGCTGCTGCCGTATTCAAGTGGAATACAAACAACTCAAAAATTGTCGGTTACCGGTTACACTTGCAGTCACAGTAAACGAATCAACGGAAATAACATTTATTATTGATTAATTCGTAATAGTACAATTTTTAAAATAAAGAAATTTTGGATGACAAAACTATAAAGTTGTGTATATAACCAGGCTTTTAATCACCTGTGAATAGAGGAAGACAAGCAGGAAAGAGGGGTACGAGGTATCGAGGAAAAGCAAAAGCATAGTTATTAGGTTATAAGATGATTATTTATCGTCGACAAATCATAATAGTTTAAATACGTTATTCAGAAAATGTAACTACAATCTTTTGTCCATTTAAACGAGGTACATGAGTACCAATAATTAGTCGTCCATTTATTATTCCCGCGCAAACATTTTTTAATGAAAATTTTTACTGCATTTTCGTCTGTTGAAATGTGTATTGTGCATAATAAATACACCTTCCCAAGTAAATTCAGTCTCATTAATGAACATTATGAGCCATTCCCAAAATCGAAGTCTGCTGAAAACGTTGATCTTTTTGCGCATGATATAGATACAAATGTCACATGTGACACTTCGTATTGTGATAAAGATGTACAAGATTAACAAATGTGCGAATATTAGGAACAGTATGATTGATATATATATGTTAACATTATCGGTGCTATCAACGCGGTAAATATTGCGAAGTGCTGATGCTGCAGAGCATGTGGAGGTGTCCATCATCGTTCGTAAGGCATCGGAGGCGATCGCCCTGGAGCCGACGCAGAACAATGGCATCTTTCATTCTTTTGCACAGTAAGCAAATATAAATATTTATCAAAAGTTAGTTGTATATTGGATTGGAGAGTGAATACACGTTTTTATACCTAAACTCAATTTCATTTTCCTTATTTACCCGAATTAACAAACAATAGTTAACACCAGAAGTGGGATATGAGATTTGCGCGATTTAGTGAAATTCGAATTGTGAACAGTGAAAACTAAATAATTGTGTGTGCATCAATCTAAAAATGGCGGATGAACAATCTGATCATACAGAGAATGCGGCGGAAGATGTGGATGAGGAATTATCGCCGACTACCTCCCCTTCAAAACGAGCACGAGTAACTTGGCAGGAAACTCTATTATCCCTTGTTGCAACCCAACAAGAACAAATTTTACAATTGTCACGACAATCCAACATGGCTGCTGGACCAACGCCTAGTGCCGCGTCATCAAAGTCGTCGGCGATTGCGTCATTTCGTTTAGCAGAGTTTAATCCAGATACAAGTGACTATGCTATAGAAGAATGGCTAAATATTGCTACAAAACTTAAGGAAGAGTTACAGGCAGGTGATGCGCTTATGATAGCAAAAGCTGGGGAAGCACTCAAGGGTCGAGCTCTTCGTTACTATTGTGATTGGCGACCGGTAAGTCGTACTTGGAATGAATTTTATACAGATTTAATTGTCGCTTTTCCTGATCAGGAAACGCCGGGCGCAAGAGCTTTTATTGCAGCTACTCTAAGAAGTCGCGACTGTGATAATTGTTAGTATGGTGGAATATGGTCTAGATCATTCTGAAGCACAAGCCGCCATTCGTATTCAGCAACCAAGTGCTGATCGGGAACTTTTGAAATTATTAAGCGAATTTGATGCACGCCCGCCGAAAAAATTATTCAATCCTAAGGCCGTATAACGCCAATACTGCTAATGTTAATGATAATCTAACGCGACGGGACATATCCACTCTCAAAGGGAAATGTTTTCGTTGCGGACAGAGAGGTCACCAACAACAACAATGTCATTCTTCACGGAAAGACAAAAACGAGCAGACGAAAATTGAAACAGACATGAACAAACATAATGAAAAGTCATCGATACCAACTTGGACTCATTGTAAATAAATAGGTCACACAAAAGAATTGTTGGTATAAAAAGGGAAAACCAAAGAAAATTATGCTTATCAAACGAGGTCGAAGTCTAGATACTTCACCAGTCGCGACAGTTTTATGTAACAATAAAGCTTTAAGTTTCACGTATATTCTTGATACTGGTGCCGACATATCAGTTTTAAGTGAAGATGCCGCTAAAAGACTAGGTGTTGAAATAAAGACAGGCCAACGTTCTTTGTTTGGCCTCGGAGGAAATTCTGTATGTAGCATTGGTACTTGCACTGTTGTAGCGATTTTACCAAACGTGACAATAGAAGTTTTATTTACAGTAATACCTACGGCATCAATTCCTAGTACTGATGCTTTAATCGGCTGGGATGTTATTGGGAGTCAGCATTTACGTATCAAAAAAGATAACAACGGACTAGAGCTGCATTACGACCTTGCCCGCGTACCAAAAGTGATGACGAACACGGTTGCAGATATCAGTAATCTAAATAAAATTAAAGTGGCAGGACTGGGCGAGCCCAATTTGATGAGAATAAAACTGTTATTATCAACTTGCGAAAAAAGAACACCTGACCATATTTTAACAGGTAAACTCACTATCAGACTAAAAGAAAACACCCCAGTTGCGTATCGACCAAGACGTTTAGCTTTTTCTGAACGGATAAAAGTACAAGAAATTGTCAATGATTTATTACAAACTGGAATCATTCGTGAAAGCCATTCGGAGTATGCTAGTCCTATCGTTCTTGTTAAAAAGAAAAATGGTGAGCTGCGGATGTGTGTCGACTACCGTCATGTGAACACCAAGGTTATTAAAGAACGCTACCCATTACCCTTAATACATGATCAAATTGACCAACTATGTGAAGCACGATACTGCACTATTTTAGATATGAAACATGGTTTTCATCAAATGAAAATAAATGATAATTCAAAGCATGTAACTGCCTTTATAACTCCAGATGGTTTGTATGAATACAACCGCATGCCTTTTGGTAATGTAAATGCGCCAGCTGTATATCAGCGAGCTATAGATAAAGCATTGGGTGAAGTAAAAAGAAAATGTGCTCTCGTCTATATGGACGATATATTTGTGCCATCTAAAACAATAGAGGAGGGAATGCAAAATTTGGAAAAGGTTTTAATAGCTTTATCTACAGCAGGTTTCCGCCTAAACCATAACAAGTGTTCTTTCTTCTCTACCGAGACTGAATATCTTGGCGTTGTTATTAGTGACGGCACTGTACGTCCCAGTCCCCGAAAAGTGGCTGCCTTGACCGAAACACCCCCGCCGACCGATGTAAAAAGTGTACGTCAATTTATGGGACTTGCAAGCTATTTTCGTCGTTTCATTGAAAAATTTTCTATGATTACGGCCCCTATCACGGCTCTGTTAAAGAAAAATGCTACGTTTGCATGGTCCGAAGAGTGTGAAAATGCTAGACAATTAATTATTAGTAAGCTAACTAACAAACCATTATTAAAAATTTTCAATCCCAAATTTAAAACTGAACTACATACAGATGCCAGCTCCATTGGTATTGGAGCTGCATTATTACAAATAGAGGAAGGCATAGCGCGTGCAGTCGCATATTTTAGTAGACGTACCACGATATGTGAATCAAAATATCATTCATACGATTTAGAGACCTTAGCGATCGTCGAGGCAGTCGAACATTTCCGTGTCTACTTGTATGGATTGCATTTCACTATTTTCACAGACTGCAATTCGGTTCGAGCAACCGCTCTGAAGAAAAATTTACACCCACGAGTTGCACGCTGGTGGATAAAATTACAAGATTACGATTTTTCAATTGAGTATAGACCAGGCAACAAAATGTCACACGTAGATTATCTTAGTCGAAACCCTGTTGATACAGTGTATATTGTGAAGAGTATACAGCGATCTAGCCCTTCGTCAACTGAAACATTAGCAAATTTTCAGAAAAATGACGATTTTTGTCAAAAAGTTATTCAAAATCCTGCTGAGTTCGATTACATGATACACGATGGTATTGTAGTAACAAATAGTGAAACACCGAAATGTTTTGTGCCTGTTGCTACTCGATTACATACAATGCAGTTATATCACGATAAATCTTCAAAAATGGGCCAGTGTCTTAAAAAAATACATCAGGAACTGCAAAGCATGTGTTTTAGGAAAATCACATACTGGTCGACGTAGCGGTCTATGGCAAAAAGGCGAAAAGCCGAAAAACGTATTAGACACTTGGCATATAGATCACGCGGGTCCACTGGTTAAGTCGCGGATATGTACACAAATCCTAGTGATAGTAGACGGATTCTCAAAATACTGTAATTTCAAACCATTAAAAAAGAAAACTGCAGAAGACACAATATTAGCATTATCAGAAGTATTTGAAGAGATGGGAAAGCCACGGCGTATCATTGCTGATAGGGCAGCGGCATTTACTTCCATTGTATTTCAAAATTTTCTAAGTGAGCAAAATGTGGCACTACATCATATTGCAACAGGAATGCCACGGGGCAATGGGCAAGTTGAACGTGTCATGCGTACACTGTTTAATCTGTTAAGAGCAACCCTGACCAACGAAAAAAAATGGGTGACAGCAGTAGCAAACATTCAAAATAATATGAATTCTACATTACATTCCTTCACAGGTTTCGCACCTGCGGTATTGCATTTCGGAAGAAATGATAGGTTACAGGCAACTCAGCAATTTTTGGGTGACACGATAATAAACAAATGTATCATTGACCCTGATAAAGCCGTGACTCAGACGCAAGCACGCTTATCACGCATGGAGAACGAGCGAGCACAAAAATTTAATCTATCTCGCTATGCTGCAAAACTGTTTTCCGTAGGTGATGAAGTCGCCGTGGAAGATTCACAATTAGCAGGTGGTGGGAAATTGAAGCCAAAATATAAGGGTCCGTATACTGTAAAGAAAATTCTACCCAATGAACGTTATCTTCTAACGAAGAAGGGGAAGCCTGATACAGTAGCGGCTCATGAGCAGCTTCGAGCATGGCCTATGTCAATGTAATCACATAAAGCTGTGAGTATTTACTTATTAAATGGCAGCGAACCTGCACAAAATAATCATAATTCTTGCATACAATTTATAAAGTTCCGTGTGTGTTTAAAGCACAGAACGGAATTAGTTGAAATTTAATTTCAAAATTTTGTTAAATGTGGCAACCCTACAATAATAAGATTATGACAATCTCACTAATTGTTAAAAATCAAATAACTGTGCGGTAAACGTACAAAAAATTGTAAAATGGTTGTGGCGACCCCACAAAATATAAGTAAACGAAAGTTAAATTATATTGCGCGGCAGAACCGCTTAATAAAATTAAAAATAAATACAGTACAGTGGCTAACCCACGAAAGCGGCAGCACCGCTAATAATGTTATTTAGTTAAAAATTGGAAAAAAGTGACAATCCCGCTAAAAACTAAAAAAAGCGGCAATACCGCTAAAAACTAAAAATAGCGGCAATCCCGCTTAAAAACTAAAAAAGCGGCAATCCCGCTAAAAATTGAAAAAAAGCGGCAATCCCGCTAAAAACTTAAAAAAAAGCGGCAATCCCGCTAAAAACTAAAAATAGCGGCAATCCCGCTTAAAACTGAAAAAGCGGCAATCCCGTTAAAAAATGAAAAAGCGGCAATCCCGCTAAAAACTTAAAAAAAGCGGCACTCCCGCTAAAAGCTGAAAAAGCGGCAATACCGCTAAAAACTGAAAGAGCTGAAACTAAAAATTAAAATAAAAAGAGAGCGGCAACCCTGCTACGTAATTTAAAAAAAGGGCGGTGTTTCCGCCAAGAGAAAGAGGGAATAACACTAAAAAAACCCTAGTGATATTTATGTTTACTGTGTTTTGTAGTTGTTTATTTGAGGTACGAGGACGTACCACTTGCAGAATGGCCGTGTTAACATTATCGGTGCTATCAACGCGGTAAATATTGCGAAGTGCTGCTGCTGCAGAGCAGGTGGAGGTGTCCATCATCGTTCGTAAGGCATCGGAGGCGATCGCCCTGGAACCGACGCAGACCAATGGCATCTTTCATTCTTTTGCACAATAAGCAAATATAATAAATATTTATCAAAAGTTAGTTGTATATTGGATTGGAGAGTGAATACACGTTTTTATACCTAATCTTAATTTCATTTTCCTTATTTACCCGAATTAACAAACAATAGTTAACATATATATATATATATATATATATATATATATATATATATATATATATATATGTAAGATTCACTTTTCAACTGGGCGCCACTGGTTTAGAAGCGCTGGCTTAAGGCAAAAGCACTTGACATTCTTAAACACAATAACAACCCCCGACCCTTGCATGGTCAGGACAGTTAGTTACTGTGTGCTAGCAGTCCTATACAGATGTGGGTGAAACTGTGAATAATGTCAACAAAGAAAAGACTAGATGCTTGCAGTAATTATAGGTGAGTGATAAAACTTGCTGTCATTCTAATTATTATACAGGTATGGTTTGGTGTGGATCACCAGATGCTTGATTGATATGTTATACACTGCTTGTGTATTTGATATGCATGGTATATGTGAAATATACATTTGTATTATTTGTTTGTGGCCGCAAACGTCGTAGTTTCCTAATTATCCGAAGAGTTGTCTGGGACAACTCTGGGTCCATGGAGCTTTATGCTTCGAGGTGTGACGACACCAAATGAGAGGCTGAGACCCACGATAACGTCTGGAACGTTAAGGATAAACCTGGGGTTTATCATGATAGGTCTGGGACCTACATACGTGTGATCGTAAGCTAAACTCTCATGATGAATCTGGGACCCACTGACCTCTGGGAGGTCAGAGCTCTGGGAGCTCAACATGTCTGGGACATGCGTATGTGGCTACGGTACCGCTAGTGGCTCAGAAATGATTATTCGCGAGAGCCGTATTCCAGCAATTCGTCAATGCACTGGGTGTATACTTTTGCGGATAGGGGTAACGGAAACCACAAGGTGTTAGGCCGCATTTAATATGCGGGGCACCTGCCCAAGTCTGGGACTTGGGAGCAACCTTATTCCTGCTCCCCCTCCTGTCTATCTTATTAGATGATAATGCACGCCTGTAATAATTGTAGTAAATTGGAATGACAATGTGTATTTTATCCCACTTAGGGGAACGCGTCGTAGAGGGCCAGTCCGTCGCTGACAAAGTTGCGTGTGTGGAAAAAGACGCCGATAACAGGTCAAAAAGGAAAGTGAATTGTATATATTAGATTATTGCATGTATTATCGCCCATATATTCTAGTTAAGTAATAAATGAAAAAGATTAACAAAAATTAGAAAAACCATAGCTTTTATATATATACTTATGAAATAAATAAATAAATAAATATATCATCACGGCTTATTACCCATTGCTGAGTGTGCCAGTCTGCTTTGTACACAGATATTATTTTAATAATACCTTGCAAACATATTATAATATGACAGGTTTTCGAGATCACTATTCAACATAGTAGAAATTTTATTTTGACACGAATAAAAATACAGAATTATTGAAAAAACGTTTATGTAACGAATAATTTTTTCAGTCGTTAATAAATAACGAAATCGTTATTTTTTTTACCTCTCGCTAAGAGAGGGCTTGAATTCATACGAAAAATCGCTTATCCAGATTTTAGTGAATAAGCACTTTTTAAGGTTCCTAGAATCCGATTATAACACTTTTATGATGATGTTCGTGTATATATATATATATATATATATATATATATATATATATATATATATATATATGTATATATATACATATATATATATATATATATATATATATATATATATATATATATATATATATATATATATGTATATATATACATGTGTGTGTATCTATGTGTGCGCGTGTGTGTGTGTGTGTGTGTGTGTGTGTAGATGTTGGATCAACGATTTCTCAAATACTATAAGAACTAACACATTTTTAACTACGGATTCCTCAATCTAACAATAATGGGAAGAGTTGATTAAGTTTTGGTAACAATTGGACAACCGGAAATAGTAGTTACAAGAAAAAAGTCATCTAAATATTATTTATCGAAAATTTATGTAAATACTTATATTAAAGAACGTTAAATTCTTTACTCGATAAATATAAATTCATTATTATATCTTCCATAGATTTAGAGATAAAGAAATGCATATAGAATAATTTGATGCAAAAATCTCAGATCAAACTACTTCAGGGCAAAAAATTCAAATTTTTGTAATTGACACATAAATGTCACTGTCAAAAATATTTATATGCCACTGTAAAAAATATTTGTATATCATTACGAAAATAAAAAAGTCAAGAAGGCAAACGAAACGTAAAAAAGAATATAGAAGGACGAATATAAAGAAAAGAAAAGGAAAGTAAAAAAAGAAAATTTCAGTATATTGAATATAAAGAAAATGTATGTATTGTACATAATTTTTATTAAAATATCCCATAGGCTTTGCAAATATATGTGAGAATTATTTTGCAGTGAGACATGAATATATGTATTTGTACTTAAAAATATTTTTTGTTTTATGCGTAGAATCAGGTAAAATATGTACAGATGCTACGTAAAAGTAGCATCTATGCACAATTATTTTTTTTTGTGCCGCATAGATGCTACTTTTAGGTAGCAACAATCAATGTTTTTTGGGATGCATAGATGCTACCTGCAAGTAGCATCTATGCAAGATTAATTTTTTTTTTTGGGTGCATAGACGCTACCCGAAAGTAGTATCTATGCACGATTAAATTTTTTTGGGCGCATAGATGATACCTGAAAGTAGCATCTATGCACGATTAAAATTTTTTTGGGGTGCATAGATGCTACCTAAAAGTAGCATCTATACACGATTAATTTTTTGGGATGCATAGATGCTACATAAAAGTAGCATCTATGCACGATTAGAAATTTTCTTTGGGGTGCATAGATACTACCTGAAAGTAGCATCTATGCACGATTAAAAAAAAATTTGGGGTACAATTAAAAATTTTCTTTAAGGTGCATAGATGCTACCTGAAAATAGCATCTATGCACGATTCAAATTTTTTTAGGGGTACATAGATGGTACCGGAAAGTAGCATCTATGCACGTTTAAAAAATTTTTAAGGGTGCATAGATGCTACCTGAAAGTAGCATCTATGCACGTTTAAAATTTTTTAGGGTACATAGATGCTACCTGAAAGTAGCATCTATGCACGATTAATTTTTTGGGATGCATATATGCTACCTAAAAGTAGCATCTATGCACGATTAAATTTTTTTGGGGTGCATACCTAAAAGTAGCATCTATGCGCGATTAAAATTTTTCAGGGGTTCATAGATGCTACCTGAAAATAGCATCTATTCACGATTAAAATTTTTTTAGGGGTGCATAGATGCTACCTGAAAATAGCATCTATGCACGATTATATTTTTTAGGGGTTCATAGATGCTAGCTAAAAGTTGCATCTAAGCACGATTAAAAATTTTTTTAGGAGTGCATACATGCTACCTGAAAGTAACATCTATGCACGAAAAGTCTAAAAACTTTTCCATTTTTGGGCCATATCTCAAAAACTGTCATTTGTACACCATTAGATTCTACGAGCAAAATTACATAAGCGTACCAATTTTCATAATGTTTGAACAACTATTACAATCTCCGGAAGGAAAAGTCTAAAAATTGAAAAAATCCGCGAAGAAACTGAATGTAGATGACAGCATCAGCGCACACAAAATGTTCGTGTACGTAGGAAAACAAAGTTCCCGTCATATGACATATGTGGTGCAGTAAAGACGTTTTGCTTTGTTTATATTTATAATTTTTAGAAAAAATAAATAATTATTTACAACACCTCATATATGTTGGTGGTAGAATTCTTCTAATTTTGGCAAACTCCCTTCTCACAAAATAAAATGTCACTTTTAATTTTTATATTACATTATAATAGGACCGTTAACATTAACAATAATTATCTGATTGGGTGTTGCCAAACAATAACGTTAAAATTTAGTTTAACGTAGTTAATGCAAAAACTCCCTGATATGTATACTATAGAATATCTAAGTCAACAGTCTAATGCCCGGTTGCAAGAAACTATTTAATGATTCAGTAACGCTTAGTGATTCATTAAACTATGCAATAGAGTTATTGACTGTTGCAAGACCGTTCATTACCGTTATTCATTCCCTAAACGAGTCCCTAACTTAGAGGTCCGATTTCTAACCTTTAAAATATTTATTGGTTGTTTAAAGTTTGACGTTTAGAAAATATTGACAATGTCATCATCTTCAGATATCGGTATGTATACATATGAAATGAAACTATATAAATGAAATAAAATTTGTTATTTTGAAGACATTATTTTAATTTAAAAAAATTGTTATACAGATATTTCTTCATCATCCGATGAGAAGATGTTATTAGATATTGTGGACCACCTTCCAAGACCGCGAGTATTTCGCGACAGATCGAATCCACTGGAAGAACTAGATGAATTTGATTTTAAATGCCGATTTCGGTTTTCCAAAACAACTTTCATACATATTTTAAATATTATTGGACCTGAATTTGAAAAACAAACAAACCGTAGTATGGCAGTTTCAACAAGTAATCAACTTCTGATCACTTTGCGATATTATGCGACAGGTGCATTTCAGCAAACTTTAGGAGATCATATCCATATTCATAAATCAACTGTTTGTCGATTAATAAAACAAGTAACAATGAGTATTGCAGGATTAAGAGAGCATTTTATACGAATGCCTGACCAAGAACAAATATTAACTATAAAACAAGACTTTTATTCCATTCGAAATTTCCCTAATATTATTGGTGCAATAGACTGTAGTCATATGCGGATTCAAAGTCCTGGTGGAAATTTAGGAGAAATGTTCAGGAATAGAAAATCCTACTTTTCAATTAATGTACAAGCCGTTTGTACAGCAAATTTAAAAATTATCGATATTGTTTCACGCTGGCCAGGTTCTGTACATGATAGTACGATTTTTGATTCTTCGCGGTTACGTGCAAAATTTGAAAACAATGAATTTCCAGATTGTTTTTTATTAGGAGACAGTGGCTATCCATGTCGAACGTATTTATTGACACCACTATTAAATCCCGTAACAGAAGGGGAAGTACGATATCAAGAAGCTCAAATAGCTACAAGGAATCCTGTGGAAAGATTGTTCGGAGTATGGAAGAAAAGATTTCCTTGTTTATCTTTGGGAATGAGAACTAAAGTTAATACAACTGTAGCAACCATTGTTGCCACGGCAGTTCTTCACAACCTAGCTGTGCAGCATAATGAAGAATTGCCACCAAATGATCCTGATGTTGATCTACAAAATAATTTTGATATCGATGTTCCGAATGTTCCTGCGCAAGTTATAGGAACAGCTGGAAATGCGATTAGAACATTAATAATAAACAATGTATTTTCATAAAAATTTGGCTTTTATTTAAAGAAAAAAACAATCTTGTCATTATAATGGTTTAAAGAAATATTTTTTTATTATATTTATTATATATTATATTATAAACTATGAACTGTGTTATAAACTATGAACGAATATAATCAATGAACACAACTATTTATTTAAATTAAGATTTTCAATTAGTTAAATTTTCCACTTTTTTCTTATTTATTTGCAAATTAATTTTTGCACTTTCTAATTCTGTTAATAATATTTCTTCTCTTAATTTTGCTTCTTTATCATCTGCGTCTTTTTTTCTCCTTTTGGATTCTAGCTCTAGTTCCGCAGTTAATAATTTTGTTGAATAAATTTTCTCGATATAATCCTCCTTAGTTTTAATTTTTGTTAAATGTTTATTCGTAAGATTTTCTAAACCCTCATATACGTTTCTTATTTTTCTTCTTCTTTTAGGAATTAATGGTATTTTTCTCTTAGCCTTAGGAGTAGCAGTTGCAGTTGTTGATGAGGGTCCAGCCAGATTTTCAACTTCAAGAGTAGCTTTAGAAGTGATGACAGAAGAGATTGTAGAGATATCATTAGGAATGTTTATTAAAGCGATTTCATTAATTGTTGTATCTTCATGTTCAGTAGCATCAGGACAAATTTCTAATAGTACATCTTCTTTATCTATTGGAGAATTTGTAAATTATTGTTTTATTAATTAAAATGTTTAATAATTCATTATTTCAGATAAAAATTAATTTACCATTATAGCCTGCATCACAATCAAATATTGTAGCGAGCGGTGTCAATTGCGGAGCCAACATATCGATCACTTTCTCACTTATGGGGTCTTTTTCAAAATTTGGTTCGCCGCCACCAGTTTTATATAATTCTACCTAAAATATTAAATAGTTATAGTCAAATCTATATACATACATGAATAATACTATTGCGGTATCTCTATTTTATAGTATCTGCTTACTTTTTCAGTGCTTCGATCCTTCCGTGCTTTTCTTTTCATGGTATCATATATATGTTTTAACTGATCAACATTTCTAATACCCGACGTTTGCTGTGCATTATACGCATTGCATATTGTCTGCCAGGTATTATACTTTGCACTATTACTTGTTCCATCCGTTTTCTTATTTTCGATTATTTTTTTCCTTTCGTTAATAAGTTCCAACAGTATCATTTTTTCTCTCTCTGTGAAGTTACTACTCCGTTTTCTTTTGTTATCCATAGTAAGGTTCTTGTATGTATTATAAATTAACTTTATGTTTGTGTCTATTCATAAAAATACAAAATTATATAGTCTAACCTAAAATATAACTAAACAATAACAAACAAAACGGATCTGAATGGTTGCCAACTATAGAGTGGGTAACAGTTAAAATGATTTCAGTATTTTTATTTCATATTTCATGTAATTGCATATACATCATGTTTATAAAACATTAAATAAAAATAGAAACTGGAAAGAATATAATCTACAATAATAGACACACGAAAACAGCGAAACATTCCACAAATATTATAAAACTTTACAATGTTGGCACCAGTGCTATCTTACGGTGATTTTATAGAAGTGTTTTACTAGTGAACTGCACATATTGCTTCGTGCAACGACCAATCGCTAAAGAGTCCTCTAACGTTTAGGGAATCATTAGCTATTCATTCACTATTTTATTTATCGAACGATTTTCATGCAACCCAGCATAAGTCTACACTTCACTCCATTAAAAGTAGTTAGAAAGTAACTTAAGCTAACTAATTTACTTTTAATGAGTAACTAGTAGATAACTTAGTTCTTTCACCAAAGTAACTGGAACTTAAGTAACTTAGTTACTTTTTTTTTAGGTAACTGAAACTGTAACTAGTTACATTTTAAAAGTAACTTGCCCAGCTCTGCTCCGGAGGCTGTGGTCACAAAGGATAATATATATTGTAAAAAGTACATAGTATCTTAAATATTTTTCTTATTATTATATGTCTTTGCGTGAAGGTGCATTTTACCCACAGAGCTTATCGTACCAAGTCTAAAATCCATTAGTAAATACACTTCATATGTTATATATAGAACATCCTCCAGTTTTCTCTGTCTTTTTTGGTACAGGGATAACATTTAACATTATTAATAAATCTTTTCAAAATTCGACAGCCTTTTTTGTGTGTAAAAGTAGAATGAAATTTTCCACGCTCTCATAATTATTATTTTTGTTCTTTAGAGAAAAGAAGTATACTTTATTTCGGCATTTTTCTCATGTTCAAATAAAATTGTAGGTTTAGTGTATATCAATGTCAAGATGTCAAATTTTGACATTTAATCAAACGCATGGAGCGTGGTGCTGTTGTCTGATTGGTCCATTCACAAATGAAAAAGTCTAGTGGAACCGTCCTTTAGAAAGCCAAACGTATTCGAATGCAAATCAAGCGAGGCAAACGTATACCATTGGAGAATAGAATTTTTGAAACGTATACGTTTAGAGACTACACGTTAATGAACGCATACGAATGGCAACGAATGATTTGGATAACAGAGGCCCAGAGCTCATACGTTTTATATCAAAAAGCAAAACCGGATAATAGTGAACTCTTCAATGTGTTGTAGGTAGTTGTCATCACGAAAATTAACTGTCAAACCGCAACATGTTTACGTAGTATCCCGTAGCCGGGCCGCACCCGCATCGGTGTAGACACATTCATTTAAAACAATAACAGGACGGCAACCCGATTCGATCAGTGTCGATCCCAAATTGTATACGTTTTCTATTAAAAAACAAAACCTGACAATTGTGAACGCTCGCATTATCTTAAGAGGAATGAAGCGAAAATTCAAATAAATAAACTATTACCTTTTTCAAAATTTGAACATTAGACGAACGTAATTCTGATACGAATCTGCATTTAAAAAAAAAGTTTTATTGAAATCTATTACTATTTGACTTTGATTTTATGGGGAAAATGGCATTTCTCGTTTTTCCTACAAAATCAAGGTCAAGTACTAAAATATTTCAATAATACTTTTTTTTTAAATGTAGGTTCATATTAGAAGTATGTTCGTCTAATGTTGAATTTTTAAAATTATTAATAGTTCTAGTACAGGAACAATTTGTTTTAATTTTCGCTTCACACCTAGTACGCAGGGGTTGTATTCCTCTGTTGTAGTTGTTATGGGAAAAATTGTCCGTCCCGCCAAACCGCAACCTGTTGCGGTAGTATCCGCAACCGCATCAGTGTGTACACATTAATTTAAAACAATAAATTTTTGTCTTCCCGGTAAACCGGTCAAGTTAAAACGCATAGTGTCAAGTGTGGTCCAAGCCTAAGTCATAAATCTGTAAATAATGAACAAAATCGCAACGAAAGTTGCCAATCCTATGTATAATTTTATATTAATCTACAAAAATAGATGTTTTTGTAAGTTTTCTTTTAGAGATTTAGACTCAGTTTTGACTATAATACAGCCATTGGGCTATATTGCTACATAAATATTTAGAGATTAAAATTCTGAATATTTCAGTGCCAAAATTATAAATATACGGCTTTAGTGAGCGTGTAAACTTAATTTGACATCGCATACTAATACTAAATCCATTTTTACCACGTCTTTATATTAAATTTAGTCGGGCAGCAAAAAAGATATATTTGAAAAAAAAACTGTTATGTGACGGATTCTATTGTTTATGTAAAATAAAATGGAATACTCTGCCACAATAAATTTTTCTGATATAATATATTTTCAAATTTATCAAAATATATGCTCGTACATTGGACATAATTTGAATTTAATAGGTATATCTTTATATTTTGTTATCATTTTAACAATTATACATTTATTTAGATAATTGTAATGTATACTGCTTAAAATTACTACAAATCAGCATGACAAGAAAAATTCTTATTCGCTTCTTATACTCAGAGCAATTATCTTGTGATCCATAAGACGTTCGTGCAGATCAAACCAGTGCCAGTAATGCCAGTGTCAGGGTAACTGTAACTGTGGTTCAGAGAAGATGAAGAACTAAAAGTTTTTGTTTACTGTAGCAAAACAAGTAAGTAGAAGAATAAATAACGAATAAATGAGTGTATTAAACAACAACCTAAAAGGAGTCACTGGTTTATTTTCTACGAGTTCAAATAAAATCACAACATTAATGAACAGTTTACTAATTTTCTGTAAATAAATAGTAAAATAAAAAAGACATCCTGAGCCCTATGAGACACCGACAATTAATACTGAAGTAAAATTAAAAAATAGTTCTCCAGTATCCGATTTGTCAAGTTCAACACCGGCTGCAATATCCGGCTCGTCAGCCGGACCAATTTGAATACATAGTATCCGATGGTGGCATCGCCAGCAGCTCCGGCTTTGCAGAAGTGTGTGAAAACGACTTAACGCGCTCATCCCCAGGATTTATTGTTCCTGTGTGAATAGTGAATAAGTGTATTGCAAAGTAAGCAATATGTCAGCATTGTAGATCAATATTAGATTTTATTTATTGTTTTTCTCAATATTTGGACATTTAAATTTTGTAATTTTTCTAAACATACATTTAAAAGTTTATTAATTTTGTCGTGCAGTATCAAAAATACAACTTATACGAACACTCAAAATTCGTTTCTGCAAAACTAGAACTGTTAAGTTTTTATATTTCACAAAAAACTCGAAGTTAAACAAAAAAATCATTACTACGGCCCGAATTTACGTGCCTGAGTTTTGTGCATTAGATTAGGTTATACTCGTATTAATATATTTAAATAAGTTGCAAGCTAAAATTTTCAAATATTATGAAAGTTAATAAATGAAATCTAATAGGGTTGTGCAGTACTACTATCTAAAGTTATATATACGAAAATACATTCATTCCTTTAATGACCAGTTGCACTGCATGCATATACACACGGTGCTCATTTTAAAAGTTCCTGCCTGAAAATTCATGAATAGGCATTCCATGATACATTTCATAAGTGACTTGGTTTTTAAAATTTTGTTTTGCTCTTAACCTACTGTAATTATTCGATTATGAAATATATTCTGTTTTGCCAATTCTTAAAATTTCAGGCGGGAACATATACAATAGTCATCCTGTGTATATATATATATATATATATATATATATATATATATATATATATATATATATATATATATATATATATATATATATATATATATATATATACATTTATTATAATGCTTCTGCCCTAAAGCCAAAGACCTATTACAGGGCAGATACAAAATACAAAACATACATACGTATAAATAAAAATATAGAAAATGAAAAAAAAATGCTCATTATATATCGTTAAATATATCACTATCATTATATAGCCTAGTATATGCACTGCACATCAAATAAATAGGTGAAGACATAAGTATATTAAGTACGTGCATTAGGTAGGTAAAAAGTATCATTGTATCGAGTGTTTAATGTTGGTATACGGAAACAATAGATTAACGATCTCAACTTTATTATTTGCTAATTTAAATAAATGAAATGACAAAATTTCATCACGCCTTTTTGCAAGGTTTATAATTTAAACTCATTACACAACATATACGTAATATTTACATCAGGGTAAATGCTAAATGATTTGAAATATAGATATTTTAGAAATCTTTTTTGTATATTTTCAATACTCTTTATGTAAATATCATCTATAGGGCTCCATATGATACAGCAATAATCCAGTTTAGATCTAATATAAGCAAAATACGTAGTGATTATGGGTTCTATAGTAGAAAAATTACGACAATTCCTGATAATGAATCCAAGCATTTTTTGTTTACTTAATGGACATAAATTTTTAACCTTAACGTTAAGTGACACTAGATTCAAAATTAATTCCTAAGTCTTTTACATTGTTACTTCGAGTCAGAATTTCATTATCAAGAATATAATCAATTTGATATAAAGTGTGAAAAATTGTCAGCCGAAAACCCTACCTTGCCAGGACGTGACGATTAATAATATCCTCAGCAGTTTTACGATTTTAAAAGTGAAAGATCTTTAGCCATCGAGAGGAGAGCAGCCAATAGCTTAGTTGGTGTCTCGGGTTCGAATCCCGATGGCTGACAATTATTTACAAATATTTTAAATATATAAACAGTTAACTCATTGTTAATATAAAAATATAATCAATTTTAATCGGATTTAATTTTCCAGAATATGTTTTATTACATTTCTTAAAATTCAAATGTAGATCATTTGTGTTGCACAATGCGACTACTGAAGTTAAGTCAATTTTGAAGAGATTGTCAAGTAGTGAATATTTTTAAATCATCTCCGAATAATAAACTTTCACGTTTTATGACAGATGTTATATCATTTATAAAAATTAAGAATAACTGGGAGCCCAAGTTAGAACCTTGAGGAACCCTTGATATTACTTTATATAATTCAGATTTTTGCCCTAGGTAATTTACGTAGTAATATCTATTTAGTAAATACGACTCTAGCTAGAGTAGAATTGAGTCAGAAATTCCAAATGTGTTGAGCTTATCTAATTCAATAAAATGAATAATACAATCAAAAGCTTTGGCAAAATCTGTATAAATAGCATATCTTGGCCCCGATTATCAAGGACTTGGGATAAATATTGTTTAAAATAGCAAAAATCAGTTGCTTTTGATCTATCATGCATGAAACAAAGCTGTCTCGGTAATATCAAATTGGGAATACGCGAAAAATATATTATACTCGTATATAACACATTCAAATACTTTACTAAAATTACAAAGTATGACAACTGGACGATACTTCTTGATATTAAATTATAGTAGTGTTCTAGTTGAAGAGGAGTTTTGTCTGGATTTATATAAATATTTAGAAAGTCAGTGAGCTCGCGAATTTTTTGGAATTACTAATAATTTTTATTGAGTCCTCGCTGTTATGTAATGTGAATTTGATGATGTGAGATTTACTATTATTCTTGGGCCTACCAAGAGGCTTAATTCTTATATTTTCTGTATTCAAAGACGAATCGATTTTATATATGAGTGATAACATTATTTTTCATTGTATTTAAATCAGAATTTGGTATTCCTTATATAATAACTTCATTTTCCCGACTCTTTCTATCGTTTATTTCCTTTATGACCAATTCGTCTGAATCATTTAAAAAAAATTGCATTTGTGATTCTAATGTTGACTCTATATCTACCAGATTAGATTGCATATTCAGAATGAATGCCTTCAGAGTAGATACGGTATCAAGGTTAGACAGACATTGCAATAAAGTCGAATTGATCTCGTTGCTTTTCTTGTAAGTCTGCCTGCAAAATCAGTATTAAGATCTACAAAAGAGAGATGGACATGTTTAATAACTCATTTGGCATTTCGTTTCAATACGATATTGTTAAAGTTAAAATTTAACTATAAGCGGTGCAACTGGCCATTAATCTTTAAATTTTCCCTGATTTTTACTTTTTCCGATTACCATGGTACCATTTCTTTTCAGTTCTTCAAAATGGGAGTATATTTCGAGTCCTTTATCACCGACCTTGTTTTAGCATCTGTAATATTTATTACAACCATCTACATTTACTTTAAATATATTTACCAATATTGGGCCAGGAACAATATCGCTCAACTTAACCCTTCTTTTCCATTCGGAGATACAGCAGATCTCATGTTGCGTAAAGAATCCGTACCAATTACATTTTTTAAAATATACGAAGAATTTAAAACTAGAAACGTACCTTTTGGAGGTTATTACTTCACTTATCGGCCTGAATTAATGTTGCTGGACTTGGACATAATTAAACAAGTTTTAATAAAAGAATTTCATCGTTTCCCTGATAGAGGAATGTTCACTGATGAAGAGAATGATCCTTTAACCGCACATTTATTTTCACTTGATGGACAAAAATGGAAGAATTTAAGAGCTAAACTCACGCCTACTTTTACTTCAGGAAAAATGAAGATGATGTTTAATACTTTAGTAGCTACTTCAGATGAATTAAATAACATCTTAAATGAGAGTTTCAAGCAAGGCCATCCTTTAGATATTAAAGATATCTTAGCAAGATTCACCACAGATGTAATTGGAAGTTGTGCTTTTGGTTTAGACTGCAATTCCTTAAAGGACCCAAATACAGATTTTAGAAAATACGGTATACAAAGTTTCGAACCAGTTAAGTTCATTGATAAATTTCGAGGAATTTGTGCATTTTTATTTCCTAATATATTCAGATTCTTTAAGATTAAGGGAATCAATAAAGAAGTCAGCCATTTCTTCATGGGTGTTGTAAAACAAACTGTTCAATATAGAGAGCAAAACAATATATACAGAAAAGATTTTATGCAACTTTTAATTCAGCTCAAAAATGGAGAATCGGTAATATATATATTTGTTTCTTATTTGAATTCTGTACCTAATTTAATTTTTTGTTAGACTTTGACAGATGACGAATCAACAACTATTAGTAATGGAATAACACATAATAAAAAAGGTTTAACAATTGAACAAATTGCGGCCCAATGTTTCGTGTTCTTCTTAGCTGGTTTTGAAACATCTTCAACTACAATGGCGTTTTGTTTATATGAACTTGTCAAAAATCCAGAAATTCAAGAAAAGCTTCGTGAAGAAATTGTAAGAGTTTTGAAGAAACATAACAACAAATTATGTTATGATGCTATCATGGAAATGCATTACATGGAGAAATGCGTTAATGGTAATTATTTTATAATGATAACTTAATTTTTCTAAACACGGGATATGAATGCTCTGAATATGTTAGCGGAAACTGAATGTATCTTTAAATTCTCAGTTTAGAGTGTGTACGAATATAATAAATAGATTGTTTATGCCTCTATTATAATGTACAGGTATCTTAGTTTCGATGTTTTTAGGATACCTCGGATAATATTAATAACAGTTTGCAAATTTCTCAGGTCAATTTTTTAAGACAAATAAATCAATGGCTGCCGACACTGCTTCCCGTAAAGGCTGCATACTTACTTAGCATGTATATGTCTCTAAAAATAACATATTACGCACAAAAATCACGCTTGAAAAACTCGGGCTAAGTTTTGTGCGTTAGGTTAGGTTATTGTTGTGTATTGCGAAATATACCATTTATGTCGTCACAAATGAGTCGTCATAACTGAAGTCGCGATCAGACTGCGGTCCCTTTGTCAGGAAGCAAGGCACACAGTTAGATGAATAATGGTCACCTACTTTCATTGTTGACGTAAATAAAAAAAATCATAAATAACGTTACCGGCGCAGAGGTACTGCAAAAAAGTTTAGATAAGTATTGTATGATTTTTTGCCAAAATAACGTGGTGTCATTAGATTTTTGAAAACATAATGTTTATTGCACGATCCGGCTTTTTTAAATGTTTCCAGATAAAGTTTTTAAGGCAGTAGGTTTTATTTACAAATTACTGATCGTTAAGTAATTCACATCACAAATAAAAAACAACGATCAAAGATTACTTTAAAAATGAAAACGAGAAATTTTTAATATGCCAAATAACTTTCATAGCTAATTTAAAAAAAAATGTGCGTCGTTCATGCGAAAAACATAATAGCATTGCTGTTACTAAGTGCTCTTCTGCTCCGTGTCAATTTCCAAAACCATCCTCAACCAGTAGGAAGCACTTACTTATCTTAATACTTTAGAACCTATGTAGAAAATAGTATCTTAATTTGCCTCCTTACCTGCTGGATTCTTAAACGATACTATAAATGTATGATGTTGGGTTAGTAAAAATGTTGTTGAAAGAGAGACTGATTTTTTTTTGATGATGTTTTTTTTTATTCTTTCGGGTTTGTGCTAACCCACTAAGTGGGAAATGCGTAATTTTATGTATGTATGTATAAATGTATTTTTCTACAGTCTATATACAAAGTAGCCATTTGCGCTCTCTTTTGTCAACGCAAAATGTCACTTTGCCGCTCTAGAGCGACAAAGTAGAAAAAACGCTCGCTCCTCAAATTTCTAACTATACAATGTTGAGAAATGTTACTTGGCTACATTCTTAATGGAAACGTTTAGTCAGGAATTAATGACACTGTAGTTACACATTACCCACTTAACAAGTCAATCTGACATATAACTGCCCTGTCGGTATGTTACATAACCAAACAAAATGCCGCACTGCTGTGAAAATAAAATAGGGCATTCATTTACAAAAACGAAAGTATAAAATGCTTAGATTAGATTGAAGCAATAGCTCAAGAAGAATGGAAAATACCGATAAGTAAAAATAAATAAAAAATAAATTTTTGTTATGGTGGAGGGCCCCATTGTGGCGACTGTAGAAAAAATCTTGTGTGTGTTTCGAGCGCAAATGGACATTGTCGATTTTGAGAGAATGCCTCGCTCCTGCGTCGCGCGGCAACAACCTCTCAATCGACAATGTCCCATTTTGCGCTCTTAATACACAAATAGCTATTTCCTAACACCGACCGGAAAAGTCATTTATTTCAATATTTATATAAGTTAGAAAAAGTATTATTTTTCCTCGCTCAATATTCGCATATTTTAGTGTACTTTTCCACTCCCCAAAAATAGATTTATTTATTGTAACAATAACATTCGACCAAACATTGCTCGCCAAAATATTACATTTTCTTGCAAATAGCTATTTCAGCTGAATAGTTAATTTATGAGTGGCATAGGTTGTCAAGCGTGTATATTACTACATGATAATGAAAATTTACCATGGATGAAAAATTGAAAAAGCATAAAAATAAATGAGATATGTGCTCTGTGTATTTAGATGTGTTAGGAGAAGAGAGCTCATATGAGGATTCATTTAGTATATAAAGAATCTATGATTAGTATTAAGAAGAATACTGATGAATAAAGAATAAGTAATAGTGAGTCAATTGGGTAGTTCAATCATTTGAATGACGAGTGAATGGTTTGTGAAATGTGATTTAATGTAATGAGATTGAGGGGGTGTGCGTTTATGATAAATACCATAGAAATAGAATAGAAATAGAAAAATATATGTGACAAAGGATAATTGTTGCAGAAATATACACGTTTTGGCAACCATCATTTTCACGTTGCCAGAACGTAATTACTATATGTTTTAGGATCTTCTCAACTAGTTTGTTATTTAAATGTATAAAATTATTTTACAGAAACGCTACGAAAATATCCACCTTTGGCTTTCTTGAACCGTAAATGTAATGAGGATTATCCACTTCCAAATTCAAATTATACTATCCGTAAAGGCGATATCATCCGTATTTCCGTTCTTGGTATCCAAAGAAATCCAGAGATTTATCCAGTTCCAGAAAAATTTGATCCAGAGAGATTTAGTGAAACTGAAAAAGCTAAAAGGCACCCAATGTCTTTTATACCTTTTGGTGAAGGTCCAAGAATATGCATAGGATTGAGATTTGGTTTAATGCAGGCAAAAGTAGGATTAACAGTACTTCTAAAAAATTATAAATTTACTTTAAATAAAAAGACTCCTGATCCTATTGTTATGGATCCTAATAATTTTATTTTATCATCAAAAGGAGGTATTTGGTTAGATGCTCAAAAAGTTACCTCTTAACCCTTATTAACCTAGAGTTGCCATATGGCAACAGAATTTGCAGTTACTTTTTTTAATATCTGTATAGATGTCTCTAACGTTTATTTGCAATTGGTTGCGTGTATATGTATAAACAGATGTCAATCAACAAGTGTTGCTTGAATTTACATGTGAAAAAACAAATTTGTTAGAAATACTAGTGTTTAAAAATCAGCTTCCCTCAAAATGGAACCTGACATGGATCAGTACGCACGGTAAGTACTTTTTTTATTATTCTGTGAATAATTTTCTTACTTATTTTATAGTATCCTGCAAAGTAATGTTAAGACATTAAATTTTTGTTTATAGATATGAAATTGAACTTTTCATTTTTGTTTATTTCTTTAGTAAACATTGATGTTGCCATATGGCAACACTAAGCTGTTTGGCTGATTTGTTGATTATATTTACAGGGACATGGGTATAACGTTTTCAAAAGGATTTAGTGTGAAAGAGGCACTGGATTCGGGAGAAGAAAATGAAGGTGAGCTGGATAACTTGTGCCGAAGGCAACTTCTAGCAGAGGCTGAGATTGTAAGACAACATACCGAAGAAGAATCAAACAAGTGGGAAAAAAATACAAACAAAACTTGGATAAGAGGTCAGTTTGAATCTAAAGTCAAAGAATTTGTACCTTCTGAACATATAGATGTTTCTAACATGTCAGCGATAGAAATATTTGAATTATTCTTTGATGACAATATTGTTGAATTTATAACAGATTCTACTAATAAATATGCCCAATTTATAAATTGTCCTAATCCTTCAATCACAAGAGAAGAAATTAGAACATTTGTAGCAATTCTAATTGTTAGTGGGTACAACGCATTACCAGGAAAACGTTATTACTGGGATTCGGAAAAAGATATGGGTAACGAAATAGTCAAGGATAGTATGCGTAGAAACAGATTTGAACAAATTTTACGATTTTTTCATTGTGCAGATAACAGTAAACCAAATTTAGATGACAAAATGTGGAAAATACGACCCCTAATAAATATGGTAAAAAATAATTTTCAAAAATATTTCGTACCAGAACCTCAACTCTCCTTTGACGAAAGCATGATAAAATATTTCGGAAAACACGGATGTAAACAATTTATTCGTGGAAAGCCAATTCGATTTGGTTATAAAGTCTGGTGCATGAATACCGCTTTAGGATACTTAGTCGACTTTGAAATTTACCAAGGAAAAAGTGTTGTGGGAAATGAAGAATATGAAAAAATTTTTGGAAAAGCTTCATCTCCTTTATTATCTATGCTAGATTTGCTACCTGAAGAGAAAAAAAATCTACCTTATCATCTCTATTTTGACAATTTATTTACCAGTATAGATTTATTGCGTTTTTTGAGAGAAAAAGGATATTACGCAACGGGTACAATAAGAGAAAACAGAATTCCCAGAAACAGTATCCTGCTATCCAAGAAAGATATAAGCAAGAGGGAAAGGGGTTCACATGATTCTGCTATTTGTAAAGAGGACGCCATAATTGTCGTAAAATGGGTAGATAACTCTGTTGTAGCGATAGCCTCTAATTGCCACGGTGTTGATCCAATAGCGACAGTAAAAAGATATTCTCGAAAAGAAAAAAAGAGTATTCATGTTCCTAGGCCATTCCTATTCGGAGAATATAATAAATATATGGGTGGTACGGATAGAATGGACGAAAATATCGCTAAGTATCGTATAAATATTCGAAACAAGAAATGGTACTGGCCAATATTATCGTGGATTATTGATGCATGCATAAATAACGCATGGATGTTGAAAAGAAAATCTAAAGATATTCCACAGTTACAGTTTCGAAGGGATATTGCACAAGCGTACCTCATGAAATACGGAAAAGGATCTAAAGGTGCAGGACGGCCACGTTCTTCTACTAGTACATTTGGTAGGGTTCAAGAAGATGTTAGATTTGATTGCCTTGAACACTTTATAATAAAGATCCCCGACAATAAAAAATGGCGATGTCAGGGAGAAAAATGTAATTCTATAATGAGAACAATGTGTAAAAAATGTAATGTTGGTTTGTGTGTACACTGTTTTTATGATTTTCATGTAAAAAAAATAGCAATACCTTCATATTTAATCTAATGTTCCCAATAGTAAATATATTTTGCAATAAACGTATAAAAAACACGTATTTTTCTAAGTCCTTTAATGCATGATTTAAAACATACTTTTATTAGTTGGAGTGCTTAGCGTTGCCATATGGCAACAGGATAAATCTAGGATTGTAAAGGGATACATATAAAAAATCATTTATTTTCTTCTAAATTATGTCCAAAATAAAAGTTTTATGGGAAAAAGTAGTCAAAATATATAAAAAAAGAAATTCAGGTCATTAAGGGTTAAATTATTTTCTATTTAGAAGTTTATTTTAGTTCTACGGTTGTATAATTAGGTTTAAGTATGTTTTATTAATAAATATTATTTAAAAAAAACTATTTTTCTACTACTTTTCAGAATTATTTACAACGCTTAAGTGGTACGAACCATACATTTGAAATTTATCGAATTTATTGAGATGTACAATGTACATTTTTGCTTTGCAAAAAATCAAACCCATTGTACAAAATCAAGATTAAATAGGGTTTAATTCAGTAAAATATTGAACTTTCGTATATTTAAGATAGCAGTATAAATTACATTTTAAAGATAATGAGCAATTATGAGGCAAAGCCTGAGACAATAATAGTAAAATATTTTTTTTTGTTTCATTAGTTTAGAAACTGCACTATTGCGAGTATCAGTAAGACAAGTTTTTTAAATACGAGCACTCGCAATGCTGTTTCTGGACGTGTGAAAATACTTATCTTTTTTGTGCCGACTTATCCATAAATTAATTAATTTGATAATTGTTTGTTAATTAAGTTTTTTTTTTACATTGGTAACATCAGAAGATTTGAATTATTTCAAATGACATGGATTTATGAACATAACCTGAAAATTTTACAAACATTTTTTATTGATTTTTGCATTCCCATTATAAATATAATTATTTATAAATTTATTGGTATTACTTGAATGTTAGTATGATGTTAGGGATGATGAGAAATAATTGAAGATGTAGTCTCGGTAAACAGTGTTTATTAAATAGTTATTTGCAGGCCCGATCTTAGCGGGTGTTCATTTTGTTCCCAGAACAAAGGCGGCCAAGCATGGGGGCGGCAAAACCATTCTAACTTTTTATAGAAAAAAAAAACATTATTTAAGAATTAACAATTTATGATATAAACGTATTAATAAAGCATTATTCTTTTAAATACTTGGTTTGGCTGACAGGTAACATATCTATCCTAATAGGTATAGTTTATTTTATTAAAAGACTACGTATACTTATGATGTCAATTAGTGGCGTTACAAGAAATCTTGCGCCCCTATGAGAAAATTTCGTGAGCCGCCTTCATTTACAACGCTCCAAGAAAAAGTTTAAAAGCAAAAAAAAATATTAATTTTTACTTTATACGGTGACAGTAATATTATAATCAATTTTTTACGTAATTATTAATTAAACTTTTTCATTATTGTAATCAAATTTTCTTTGTTTTAATCAAGCTTTTCTCTGTTGTAATCAAAAAATCTTTAGAAAAAACCGTAAGGAATATAATCAAAGTAACATATTTTCATTAAATTACCCAACTCTTGATGCAGATATACATAGGTACAGCGTGTTAATCAAAAAGCGGGCCATAGGCGTTTAACATTGGAAATCAGTTTTTCTTTGCGTAAAAGTTCCCAATTAATTTTAGACAAAAATGTTTTAAATAAAACTTGTAGATATTAAATTATACGCCTAATTCATTTTTATTTTTTTACAGGTAAATGATTTTATTTCTAATTCATTGTGTGCTATTGTTTAGAACTATGCTGTTCCATTTAAGCCATTCAGCAGATGGTGCTCGCATCAGCGCCAGTTTAAGTAAACTTGCCTCTTGTCTCGAATTTCAGCCAATCAGACAGGTCAAAACTATTCCCTATTCTCTGCAATATGAATGGCTTAAATACATGAAAAAATAAAATGGGGGAGGGGCATTTTTATATAAGTACAAAGGCGACTGATAGGTTAGGATCGGCCCTGGTTATTTGATTAATTTTCCTACGCTTCGATTCCAAATGAATCATGAATCAACTACCCCTGATGATGATTCATTTGGAATCGGTAGTAGGAAAGTTAATTAAATGACTATTTCATAAACACTGTTTACCAAAATTGCATCTCTAATTATTTCTCATCATCCCTAACATAATTATTTAGATTTAGCTTAATATATGTTCATTCAAGTTATAATTAACGATTTAATCTTAAAATTTGTAAACATTTGCTAATTGCTCTGTTGAATATAGTTAAAAATTGACATTTCACCTGAATAGTAATGCCAACTTATATATAATCTCAAACTTTTCACCTTTTAGGCCGCTAACAAAGTATTTCTGGACGATTTAGTGGTATATATTATTTTTGTATCACTGCACTTTTGCGAGTGTGGAAACTAACCTGATATTTCAACAAACATTTTTTATTGATTTTGCAATGTAAATTCAAATATTACTACTTACATTTGGCTTAAAATGTATTTATTTAAATTACAATTAACGATTTAATCCTAAAACACACATTTTCTAGTTCTTGTTTTGGAAATATCAAATCGACATTTCACCAAAATAGTGTAATACCAACTTGACCATAAAACATAAAAGTCCCTACTTATTATCGGCCTAATCCCAAACCGTTAAAGTGTTTTCATGCGATTTGGAGTACTAAACGTAGGTATTCATATGAAGCTGCGTACACATACGAGGCAAAATACGAATGAGGCAAAGCGATTCCGAACGATTCCTCAAGTGTGGACGTTAAGCAGGGTACACAGGAGGCAAACCGTGAACGAGGCAAAGCGAGCCCGGATCTCGTTCGTGAACTGTTTCGTTGCGAATAAAGCCACCTGAGGCAGCGAACGAGGCGCCGAACCAAATTGTGCGCGGTCCATTCGAGGAAAGGTCTGCGCATGAAAAATTGTCCACGCCGAACCGAACTTTCTTTCTGTATCGACTCTGGATGGATAGCATTCGTACGGCCACGGCTTATTCGCCGAACGAGCTGAGGCAATGTGCCGCGTTTCAGATCAACGTCTACATCCGAGGAATCGTAAGGGCTCGTCTTGGTTCGTTCGCGTTTTGCCTCCTATGTATACCCAGCTTGGGGCAGTTTATGGCAGTCTATATACTGGGTATCTACTTTTTTTCGATCATTAGGAAATTTAATGTTAAAATTTTAATTTAGCGATTTCTGGTGACCTATTAATTTTAGAGAAAAAGTAACACTCTGACAATTAGTGATGCCGTCTAGATCTAGACTTTCTAGACTCTTGTCTTTTCTTGTCTAGATTATCAAGACTAGACTGGCAAGAGTCTTGTCTTGAAATTTCAAGACAAGACTTTCCTATTCTAGATCAAGACTCTTGACAAAATTCTAGACAATTTTCAAGACTCTAGATTAACTAGTAACATAATATACAATGTAAAAAGAAAAGCTAATTTATTATTTTTTTAAAATTAAAAATGCGTTACAGTTCAAACATATGAACCAAATACAGGGGAAAATAGCGAAAAAAAATAAACATATCTCTCAACTAATTCAAAATTCTCGAAATATAAATATGCGATGCTCATTCTACCCGAGCTTGAATAGTTGGATAAAGGCGGCACGTAGTCCAAGAATTTAAGCATAATAACGATCTGGCTGATTCCGCTTTCAACCTATTTCTATGCTTACGAATAGTAAGGGCGGCTCTAGAAAACAGCCGTTCGGCTGGTACAGATGTAGCTGGGGTGCTGAGTAGGTCTCTGGCCATTTTGGCTACTGTTGGATACGTCGATTGGTGTGTACGCCACCAATTAAGTATATCTTCTTCTTTACAGGCACTTTTAGCCGAGAGATATTCATCAAGTTCTTTTCTCCAATATTCATGACTCCCGTCAAAATTTTCGTTATTTAAGACACTACTTTCAAATAGGGAATTCACGTTTATGGCGTCTTCGTCATCTTCTCTTCCAGACATTTTAGTGTCATCTTGGGAACTAAAAGTTGAAGTTTCAGCACTTCTTGCTTTTGGACCGTAGTATGTTTTATACATTTCTTCCAATTTCTTTAATGAACTATCCAACATTTCTCGACCCCAGTTAGTCAGCTTGAACGTTTCAACTTTATGTCTGGGGTCAGTAATCAACACCACACAATAAATCCAATTACTCTTTCGGTAATGTTTTAACAGTTTATCACGGGCGGCTTGAAGAGCTAACAGAATATTTTCATCGATTAGTGACCTATCTAATTTATTGTTCAGTTGTTGTATATGGGTTTCTAATCTGTCCACTAACATATTAAAGCCCAAGACCACTAACGGAAGCGTTACATAGTTCTCTCCTCCAAGAGTTGTAGAAAGAACTTTAAAATGATGTAAATATATACAGATTTGTTTTAGCAAAGCCCATTCTACATCACTTATGCGTATCACTTTTAATTTTTCATTATTATCGCAAAGTGCGTTTAGTGCTGGCTGCATTTTCAATGCAATTTTTATCATGTCGAAAGTTGAGTTCCATCGCGTCGGAACATCAATTGTAAGCGACATAATCTTTATATTAGTTATGTCGCAACAATTTTTTAATTTTATCAGCCACTGTTCTGACCGTCTAATCTTGATGGACAAAGATCGTATTTTAGAAACAACAGGACAATTTTCATTACTAGCTTCCTCTTCGGTACTTTTTGATAACTCATCGTCTTCATCGTCATCAACTGTGAGTACTTCCATATGGTTGTGAATTCCCAGTATTTTTAATAAATCTCGTACCGCCAAATTTAATACGTGAGCAAAGCAACGAAAAATGTTGATCTTCCGTATTGAAAATCTCACCGTCGCCATGCTCTTGGTTTATAATATTTGAAAGTTCGGATAAAAATGTAGTGTTAGCTGATACATTATCTACAGTGATTCCTTGTATTTTTTCGTGTAAGCCATACTTTTTCAGAGAATTGTAGAACACATTGGCTATATCTCTGCCATTATGTTGGCCATGGGACGGAACAAAATCTATCACAAGCGATTGAAGCGTCCAGTTGCTGTCAACAAAATGGCAAGTTATACCATAGTACGATTTGTTGGACACCGATGTCCATCCATCAATTGTAAATGAAAACTTCGATTCATTATCCTTTAAAATACTCATAACAGCATCCTGCATTACCCAAAATCGAGATCGCACTTTTGATAGCATCGAACTACGTTTGGGTATTACAGCTTTGGTATTTAAAAAATGAAAAAAATTCTGGGTTTGGTCGTCGTCAAAAAAACTAAACGGTAGATACTTTGCTGCCAGCCATTCAACTAACATGTCGTCCAGTTTTTGTTGGCTTATGACTAAGGACGTCTTATCGACCATATCCTCCTGAAAATAAATAATATTTCCTTTAAACGTCATATAAAACTTAATTACTTGATTTTGATTTGATTCTCAAAATAAATGTGTTATTTTATTGCTTAGGCATATAAAATAAGTACCGTAGAGTGTGGTTACTTTGCATCATTGCGGGTAACTGCACCACTGCTGTAAAAGTATATTTTTGGTCAGAGTAGTAGTAGTAGTAGTAGTAGTAGAGTGCCTTGCAATGATAGATCACTTTTTAATTTGTCAAAACAACATACAACATGTTGTACCAAGGATTTAAGCATTAGTCATCAAACAGAAGGTGGTTAAAATCTAACTTTAATGGACGACTTTTCCATTATCTATACAATGGCTGTCAATACTCCGAAAAAGCAAAAATTACTATTAAGACGTTTTTCACAGGATATAACAACATTAAAGTCAAAAACATGGTGCAAAATAACCCGACTTTACGGTAGCTGATTTATATGCTTAGGCATACAAAAACAAAATAAATCTGACTGTCACAGAGTAACTGTAATAGTAATAATAGAATTTAGCAATTATCTACCTGGTCCTTTGAAGAGAACATTTGGGTTATGCTTCGTTGTTGAGGATCTTTGTCAATATTAATATTAGACGGGGGAAATAATTCAAGATATTGTTTGTTATGCCGTGCACGCAAATGCCTTTTTAATCCAGTGTTGTTAGCATTTTTCATTTTAATTTGTTTCTTACAAATACTGCATGTTCCCAATTTATCATTATTTAACAACGTTTTAATTTCAAAATACTTTTGCAAACGCTTGCCGGGTTCACCAAGGGATCGACTTCTTGATTTCAAAACTGCAACTGCTGATGATTTGGAACTGGAAGTTGAGGCCATATCGTGATCAGTTGGTGTTGGTGCCATCACATTGCGGTTGGTGTCGCTTTCGACATCTGACGATTCGCTTGTTTGGCGAGTTTGGGGCTTATAGTTTTTGTCATCACTGGAACTACACGCAAAGGGATCTTCAACTTCGTCTTCTTCACTTGTTGGAGTTTGAGTTTGTTGAAAATGGTATCTCTTGGTGGCATGACGAGGAACACTTCTTCGCTTCATGGTGTTTTACTGCACTTAAAAATGTGCTCACGGTTAACAATTTTACCAAGAAACATGTACTAACCTGTCAACAATCGACTCAACGTTGCGTAGAGATATAAGAATAGACTAGATACGTAAGCGAGCTGAAACTGTGATGGTGAAATAGAAAGAGAACGCTGCCGAAGAGTTATCCCTGTCCTTGTCTAATGCGCAAGCGCAGGTTAATCTAGAGTCTTGAAACAATCTAGAGTCTTGATATCTAGACAAGACTTTAACTAGACTTTTTAATCTAGACTTAGACTTAATCAAGTCTTGTCTAGACAGCAACACTACTGACAATTGTCTGAAATCGTGTATTTTCTTTTGCTTCTAATTCGTACATAAGAAACAATTGAACAGCAAACTTGGTACCTACTCAATCGATGAAGATTTCATTCTGAGCATTTTTCTTCATTACACTTTTTTACCTCCCATCATACCGAAGGTAAGGGAGGTAATGTTATCGGTCCAAAAATTCAATGGTAAGTTTTCAGTAAATAAGCACGAATTAGGGTCTCCACAACATGTTTTTACTATTTTTACGATGATATAAGTGTGTGTGTATGTGTGCGTGTGTGTGTGTGCGTGACGATTTTTTCGTCCACGATAACTCTTACAACAAACTTCCAAAAATTTATATTTTCCGTATTTAAGCTTTCTACATTCATATACAGAGTTGATTAGATTTTGGGTAAATTGGACAACCGGAAGTGATACTTTACTTGAAGCCCATAACAATTTTTAATGAAAAATTATATTAAAACATAATCTAAAACTTCAATTTTAGTATTTGAGACTTTGATACCAAGGGCAGTAACATATTACATTTTGGCTAAAATTAATAAACCGGAATTGATTGTTTACTTAAAGCTCTGAATAGATTTTCGTGAAATATATGTTATGATATATTCAAAAACTTTTTAAATTTAGTATGTCAGACTTTTATATGAAAGGCAACAACATATTATATTTTGGCTAAAATTGATAAACCGGAAGAGACATTTTACTTGAAGCTCTGAACAGATTTTCGTGAAAAATATATTGTGATATATTGCAAAACTTGCCAAATTTGGTATTCAAGACTTTTATATGAAGGGGAGCAACATATTAGATTTTGGCTAAAATTGATAAACCGGAAGTGATACTTTATTTGAATCTCTGAACATATTGTCGTGAATAACATATTGATACAATCCAAAACTTTTCAAATTTGGTACGTAAGACTTTTATATTACTGAGAACGACATATTACATTTTTTTCTAAGATTAATAAACCGGAATAGTACTTTACAGAAAGCTATAAATAGATTTTCTTGAAAAAATATATTAAAATATGATTCAAAACTTATAAAATTTGATATTTAAAACTCGTGTATAATTTGAAACATCATATTATATTTTGACTATACTTATATGATAAACCGGAAGTGGTATTTAATTTGGACCTTTTAACAGATTTTCGATGAAATCATAATAAAATATAATCCAAAATTTCATATTACAGATTTTTCTATTTATTGGTACAACAAATTAGATTTTGTCTACAAACATTCAATCGGACAGAAGTGATACTTTACTTAAAGCTACTTTAAACATGGAATTGACGGGAGGTTATTTGCTGGCCACATTAGATTTTTTTAAATATTAATAGGTAAACAGATATTAAAGTAAAACTTTAACACCGAATTTCCTATGTTCGGGAAAAAGTAGACACCCGGTATACAATATACATACAAGAGGCTTATAATTGCAATTATATAAAGTCAGTAGAAAACATTAATTAAGTAAAAATTAATTATGAGGGATTATACGTTATGGCTGACGATCAAGAGCTTGTATGAGAATGAAAAAATCGACCAAATTCAGTTTTCCGTAATTATTTAGTAATGTATGAGAATTTTTGGCAAAACAAAATCATATCTAAGATGGCCCTTGACATTTTCCATTTAACGAAGTCGTATCTATTATAGTATAGTTTCCGATATTCCAATTATGGCCTTGAAATTCGGACACATGTATATTGATTTGGCTATATTGCTAAGAAGATTTGCTATCATTGGATTAATCAATTCTTTTGTTGCGGTCTCGATATAATTTTTATTTGCTGCCTCTGCCAATCGATCAACGGCAGTATTGTAGCTACAGCGATGCGATTAATATAGTCATAATTTCAACAGGTAATTTTCTTATGGTAAAAATACCAAGAACTGAGTGGTATCCCTGTATTATTTATTAAATAAAGTAGTAATCTTAACCAGTAGTATCTTATTATGAATCAAACAACACCAAAAATTGTGCATATTCATCGTGAATCAGCATGTTCTCTATTCTCTGAGATACCAAAACAACAAAATTATAGGAACAAAAACTAGTTATATATTATCTACGCTCTCTTCGTCCCTTCCGTTTCATGTATTTTACGGTCCGGGGACTGTGTTTTGTAAAATTGCATGTTTTTGTCGACACTATCTTATAATTATATATTATACTGCATTTGCTACATTTACCTTGGCATAATTAATTATCATATGAAGTTATATTTCTGTAAGTTACTCGAAGGTTGAAAATTGAAAAAATAACCGTTTTTAATTTTTTTGTAAATTAATAGTTATTTGTACAAAATATGTACATATTACGTTTAAAAATTAATACTCTATATTTTATACGTATGATTAAATATACGATTTGTTATAATAATATATTTACAAATATATAAAAATATATCATCACGGTATATTGCCCATTGCTGGGTATGCCAATCTGCTTTGTACACAGATTTCGGTAATGATGATGACATATTTGTACCTTGCGGGCGTTTACCAGGCTTCACCTCATGGGCACTAATTGCTGGCGTGGAGAGTGCACCACTCAAAATAATTTTTTGACATCGGTCGAGATCAAACCTTGTTCTCCAGATTCGCGACCAGACATATATACTTAAACACATAGGCGTGCGCACGCTGGGTGTCATGGGTGCCACGGCACTCCTAATATATTAATATGAGGGCTGTTCTCTTTCCACTGAGCTTATCTAGCAGGCTACGATATTTTGGAACAAATTTTGTTTAACATTTTAATCTAGTTGTTTACAAGGTTAATTATAGTGACGGTTGTTAAATATAATTGAATGTTGCTTAAATACATAGTTTTATAGTCCAGACCTGGAACCTAATGATTTCTTTTTATTTCCACGTGTAAAGGATATGTTACGGGGTTTACGTTTTACATCGGCCGAAGATGCTGTTGACGCATTTAAAAATGAAATAAAGAAACAAACGCGGGAAGATTGGAGAAAATGCGTTGGAGATTAGTTTTCACGGATGCAAAAATATATTGATTGTGGACGGGAATGCCTTGAACAATTATAAATAAATGTGTTTTGCAAGTAAATTGTGTATTACTTTAGTAGGCTCAGCGGAAAGAGAACAGCCCTCGTAATATTGAAAATATTAAGTTTTAATATTATTATTTTGTTCATTTTGCTATAATATATATTTTATTTATTATTTTTTTCGATATTTGAAGTAATAATGGTAAAATAAATGACTCCATTTATATTTATTACTTTATTTATAATAATAATTATACATATTCATTTTGGCACCCACAAAATTAAAGTTCTGCGCACGCCTATGCCTAATTTATTGAAACCTATAATGTCATACGTAAATTTATTAAAAGTATTGATTCAATAATATTATTAGTATTAACTGATGTTGCAACAGTAGTATGTATTTTATTTTATTTTGGAATCATAAACTTGTTTATATGCCCTCAAAAGATGGCGCAATTTGACTTTTATCACCTGAGAGCCTATAAAGTTGCCAAGCAACAGCTATTCAAACGACATAATCGAAGTTTATAGATAAATATCAGACAACACAATAAATTCGATAAATCATATTTTTGAACTCCGCTACTCGCAAAACTTTTCGTATCCTTTCTCGTATACATCTTTTGACTTCTGTATAACCAATTTGTCCTATGCAACCTCAGATTCATCTAATATTTCTTTTAAATAATTGATCTTCCATTTTCATTTGACACTAAATTAAAATTGGTTGTAAACAAACAATAGAGCTAGAAACCACAGCATTCTTAAAATTCACAACGCCAGCACGATACCGAATATATATATATATATATATATATATATATATATATATATATATATATATATATATATATTTCGAGAACCAAAATAAAATAAAACATTGTATGTACCACGGGCATAATCAAGATTATAGCACTCGGGAAAATTGAAGCTCTCCACTGCGCGTCAAGATTTAAACATTCCGCCCTGCTACAATCTTTTGATTATGCCCTTAAAATATAAATAACTATTATAACTGAGGTTTAACTATTGAATAAAGTATTTATTCCTCGATGGTGAAACGGCTATTTATAAAATATTCTAAATAAATAAATTTGTAGTTTTACGTACGTACAAATTTTCGTACGAATTCGTATCCAATGTATGACCACAGCCTAAGAAAGAGGGAAGTTAACTGAATTGGACCTATTTTAAGGAGGGATGGTATACAAAAAATTATTATTAAATGGTAAATACATGAGAGAAGCGGAAGAGGGTGAAGAAAATTTGGAGTGTTAAATTAAGGACAAACAGAATTACGGGAGGTTGAAGAGGAAGACGCAGGACAGATTAGTTTGGAGACAACATCCGTTGAGACCTGTTCAAGAACAGAATTTACTCAATGATAATGATGATAAGCATGCAAAAATTTTAAGTTTATCTCGCCCAGTTGAGCATCGCCCGGATTTCACGCCGCCCAGGGGCCGTATTCTCGACTCTTCGTAATCGTCAGAGTCGTGCGCGTTCGTACGCATAGCGAACGAAATCAGTAAAACGGTATTCTCGACTCTTCGCATCGTTACGAATTCGTGCAATCACTTTCGTGTTCAAAGCGAGTGGGTAAAAGCATTCGTCTCACCGGTTTTCGAGTTTATTTGCGTCTTTTAAAAGTGACGTGTAATCATTTGTTGTAACAATGCAAATTTTGTAATATTATTAATGAATGAGCAAAAAAAAATTGTTAATGAAGAATTAGATATATATTAGATTTGAAAGAATATGTTAAAGAGATGAATAACAGGGTTATGGAAAATCCTGTAGTTGTTCTAACAGTTACACCATTCAAAAAATTATTATATTAGAGTACTACCTAAGAGATTGTTTTTGTTTTATTTATTACTCAGCGTAGATTGGCACGAAAATTTTATATTTCTACCTATAGTTATATTTTGTGATGCTTTCTCCTTACAAGTTCAGCCTTTTTTAAATAACACATATATCAGACCTCATAAGAAAATGTAAAAGATATCTTTTAGTAAACCTATCTCTTAAATCGTACTGGCTAGTTAAATAATGATATTTGTTTTTAGAACTTGAATTTGTTTTGTTAATAACTTGACAAATTTACATTTTTTTTTTATTTATTATTACACGCTTTTTGTACATTTTATGTATATAAGCGGTGATTTAATGACGATGAGACAATTTTCTTACATATTTTTCATATCTTTGCATTTTGTATTCGATGGGAATGAAGATGGAATTGGGAAAGACATACACCACAACCATACCTTACCCGAGATTCGAACCCGGAACCCTTGGGTCACTACACCACAATATAAGAAAACTTAATGAAATAATATATTATTAAGAATAATAAACATTTTTTTAGAATACATAGTATATAATTTCTGTGTATATATATTTTTAGTAGATCAAATACCAGTACGATTGAAGGAACTCTATAGCGGTACGATTTAAAAAAAAATAGCAAACTTTTTAAAACATCAATATACCATTAAGCGTAGGTACAAAATATTAATTGGTATATATCGATTTAGTTCGGTTTTTTATACCGGGTGTCTTAGGCCGACCGACACATGGGCGATTAACATGTAAAATTAGTTAATTGTGAATAGTATCTCCCCAGTGCAAGATATTAAGATGAAATTTTGCATGCTTATCCGGGGATACTATTTCTATGGATTTCAATTCAAATCAGTCAATTTACAAGTGTAATATTAGAATAAATTAAGAAAAATTGTAGAAGTACCATGAATGTTATTCATATCTTGAAAATAATAGTATCTAAGCAACAGCTCTGATAGAGTAGGGGTAACGTGCGCGCTTCACAATTTAGAGAGTCGGGTTCGAAACCAACCGACAGCAATATTTATTTTTTAATTTTTTCTTTTCAAAATAATTTTTATTATTAATATGTTTTTAATCTTTTATTAATATTTAATTTAATAAAGTGGATACATTGTACGTAACAAGATTTATTTATTTAAAAAATATTAAATCGTACCTACTAATTACATTAAAATTTAAAAATTATAATAAATATTCAAAATGGCCGCCGTTTTGCGCTAAGCAAAATCCGAGACGATCGTAACATTGCTGTCTCACGTTGCTTAGCTGTCGATTAGAAATAAGCCTACATTCATTCCTTATTGCCGCTTTCAGGTCTTCTAAAGTGGTCAATTCATAATGGCCGTAAATTTTTGATTTTAAATGACCCCAAAGAAAAAAATCTAAGGGGCTTAGATCAGGAGACCTTGCCGGCCAATTAATTGGTCCATTTAAACCAATCCAAGAATCTGGAAATGAATTGTCGAAATATTCTTTGACAATTTGCACGTTATGCGCTGGACACCCATCCTGTTGAAACCATATCCTCTCCATATTTAATTCTGTAAGTCTAGGCCCAACTACTGTTTCCAATAAATCTAAATATTTTGGACCGTTCAATGTCCCTTCAATAAAATATGGTCCAATAATGTGTGATCCCAAAATTCCCGCCCAAACATTAACCTTCTGGGGATATTGGGTTCTTGATAAATTTTGAAGAGTTGGTTTATCTTTTGACCAGTGGCAAAAGTTTTGCACATTCGGTTCGTTATGAAGAGTAAATGTGCATTCATCGGTATAACAGAGGGAGTACAAAAAGTTTCTGTTTTCATTGGCTTTATCCATAATTGTTTCACAATAAGTTGCTCTTCTTTCTTCGTCGCCGTCTCGCAATTCTTGATGGTTACCTACTTTGTAACTTCTAAATCCATTTTTCTTAAGTATTCTAGCAATTTTTGTTCTACTTATTCCACATTCCATTTGTAAACTTCTTAAACTAATAGTAGGCTCCACTTCAACCCGCGCAATTATTATTTCTTCAAATTCATTTTCAATTGGTTGTATTTCCTGCTTTGTGTGATTAGCAACACACCCAGTTTCTTCAAATCTGTTAATAATACGCCTTACACGGGATTTATTAACTACTTTTTCTGGATTTTCGGCAGAAAATACATCAGCAGTTTGCTGTAGGCTATTACCAATGTGAAATAATTTCACAATACGAATTTTATCTTTTGTAGTTAAATCCATATTATTTAAATAACACTAGCAACAAATAAAGATAGTACAATACAAATCTGCATTTGACGTTTGATTATTCAAATCAAATGTTCTCGTTTTTTTGTTTTCGTCAGGGCTAACTATAATTTGAAGAAATTTTATTTATAATAAACCAATAAAGCAAATAACAAAATATTTTTTAAATAAATAAATCTTGTTACGTACAATGTATCCACTTTATTAAATTAAATATTAATAAAAGATTAAAAACATATTAATAATAAAAATTATTTTGAAAAGAAAAAATTAAAAAATAAATATTGCTGTCGGTTGGTTTCGAACCCAACTCTCTAAATTGTGAAGCGCGCACGTTACCCCTACTCTATCAGAGCTGTTGCTTAGATACTATTATTTTCAAGATATGAATAACATTCATGGTACTTCTACAATTTTTCTTAATTTATTCTAATATTACACTTGTAAATTGACTGATTTGAATTGAAATCCATAGAAATAGTATCCCCGGATAAGCATGCAAAATTTCATCTTAATATCTTGCACTGGGGAGATACTATTCACAATTAACTAATTTTACATGTTAATCGCCCATGTGTCGGTCGGCCTAAGACACCCGGTATATTGCCATGTCTGAAATACATATTGGATCTGACTTAAAATCACCTTAAAGTAAAGAAAGCGATTAAATTAATATTAGACGATTTTTTATACAACTATTGTTAATTTCTGTTCAGTTACGTAAAGCTAATGGTACGTAAAAATGTTTATTGTATTTTAATAAAAATAATTTGCAAGAATTTAAATATTTCTTTTAGATATTTTACGGCTGTGCACCACACTACTAACATTCATCCCTGAGAGGGATTCAAACCCGGAATCTTTGCTTTGCAATTACGTTGCTCCTACGCTATTTTGCTCGGCTGTCAACATTATTCTTCACTCTTTATTATTCTGATGTAAAAACATTTCAAAAATGTATGCATTTATGTCATGTGCTCCAGATATGCTGCTCTCCGGTGAATTGGGCTCCGTTGATGAAAGTATTATGATTATTACCAAACATTGCAATCATTATGTAACAAACATTTGATGAAATCAAAAAATAACCTTTTTTCCGTTAATTGTGGTCATATTTTATTTAAACGCTTTTCTACTTTAAAAATATAGTGTATTCCAAAGTATTGCGGGTCGTTGGTCCTCCCTGATATTGCCTATATATACACACCAGGTTGCCTACTTCACAATTAGTTTTTCTTCCAAGCTCCAGACGGCGATACGTGCAACATTGTCTCAATTGTTATAGTGGTCGTCGGCTATCTATAAAGGGTATACGAGGTGTGTTCAAAAACTATCGCGAATTTTGAATTTTCGCGGGTTACGTATATTCGAATTTCGATCTTTTTGTGGCTTTATGTTGGTACTCATGTCTCTCACTTATGTCGACAAGCTCGGCCATTTTGAATGTTCACTTAATTGTTGACAGCTGCTTTGCTTGCACGTGTTTTGGATCGTCTTCGATTTTTACCTATTCAAAAAAATGGAACAAAGAACCTGTATCAAATTTTGTGTGAAAAACGAAATTAAGTGCGCGGATGCATTCCGAATGTTGACTGTGGCATACGGAGAAGCTACCTTGGACCAAAGCAACGTTTATCGGTGGTACAAAATGTTCTCAGAAGGCCGAGAAGATGTGAACGACGAAAAGCGTGCCGGACGCCCGAGCACTTCAACAACAGACGAAAAAATTAATGAAGTGGAGAAAATGATATTGGCCAATCGTCGAATCACCGTTAGAGAAGTTGCTGAGGACCTAAACATATCGATTGGCTCGTGCCATTCGATTTTTATCAATGATTTGGGCATGAGACGGGTCGCAGCGAAATTTGTACCAAAATTGCTCAATTGCGACCAAAAACAGCATCGCATGAACATTGCTAATGAGATGTTGGACTCTGTCCGCGACGACCCAAATTTGCTCCAGAGGGTCATAACTGGTGACGAATCGTGGGTTTATGGTTATGACGTGGAAACCAAAGTTCAATCATCTCAATGGAAGCTGCCGCACGAACCAAGACCGAAAAAAGCGCGCCAAGTTCGGTCGAATGTGAAAGTTTTGCTGACAGTTTTCTTCGATTGCAGGGGCGTGGTGCATCATGAGTTCTTGCCACAGGGTAGAACGGTCAATAAGGAATATTACCTGCAAGTTATGCGCAATTTGCGCGAAGCAATCCGCCAGAAACGCCCGGATTTGTGGAAGAACAAAAATTGGCTTTTGCACCACGATAACGCCCCTGCTCACACATCGTTGCTTGTGCGCGACTTTTTAGCCAAAAACAACACACTAATGATGCCGCAGCCACCGTATTCCCCAGATCTGGTCCCCTGTGACTTTTTCTTGTTCCCTAAACTGAAGAGGCCCATGAAAGGACGACGTTACGCTACGCTTGACGAGATAAAGACGGCATCGAAGGAGGAGCTGAACAAGATAAAAAAAAATGATTTTTTGAAGTGCTTTGAAGATTGGAAAAACCGTTGGCACAAGTGTATAATATCTCATGGGGATTACTTTGAAGGGGACAAAATAGATATTCATGAATAAATAAATAATTTTTGAAAAAACACAAAATTCGCGATATTTTTTGAACACACCTCGTATATGATCCGTGCACATTAACATCTATTTTTTATTTTTTTGTTATTTTCTGTCCTAATCCATAGCAAGCTTCATTACAAAAACCAAAAAGTATATAAATTTTAAATTTACATATCTCGCTTATACAAAGGGCTAATTTAATAATACTTGATGTGCTAGACGCAGAATTTAATTCTCTAAAACTCTTATTTGAAGCATTTATTTCTAAAATCAAAATGAAACCATTTTATTCAAGAAAAACTGTTAACAACTTCAGGTAATATATCACTTCCGGTTAGCCTGTTTTAACCAAATTCTGCTATGTTATTCCAATTGATATAAAAGTCTTATATACTAAATTTGAAAAGTTTTGAATTATATTTTAATATAGTTTTTCATTAAAATCTATTATAGGCTTCAAATAAAGTACCATTTCTGGAAATTATGTAATGACCAAAAAGGGAGGTGCACAACTAGATGTTATAGAAGTTCTAAATACAAAATTTCAACTTTCTACGGCCTACCGTTTTTGAGTTATGCGAGATACGTACGTACGTACAGACGTCACGACGAAATGAGTCAGAAAGAATTCAGGAATGGCCAAAATGGATATTTCCGTTGAAATCTGGAAACCGAAATTTTTCGCGAATACAATACTTCCTTTATTTTGTACAAGGAAAGAAAAATGCACTTTTTCGAAAAAAAAATGTTAGATGCAGAAAACGGTTTTGGAGTAGGACATAAATCCTTATAGTAAATAAAAATTAAACAAACTTGGTATTTTCCTTCCATAAAATGCATGCAAATTAAAGGAGTTCGAGAAAAATGAGTTAAATCCATTTATTATTTTTACATTATTTACTGTTTGTGATAATATTTTATCATGTTATATTATAATGACAACTTGTTTCGTTACTGTATAATAATGACATAGGTTTCTAACTTTATTAAATGATTGCATTACCCATGCCAAAAGGCTAAGGATTACCGCTAAAAGAGTGTCCATTTTTATGCTGCTTTAGGGGTTTCAGATAAACGTATTAACAAATTAGCAAAAAATGTAAATAACGAATGAAAATATTTAATAAATTGAGTTATATTTTAAAAAATTCATGCATACCGTAAACATTCCAGTACTAATTTAAGCAAAATGTGATAAATCCAAATATTTATTATGAATTACTCGATATTGGTCAAATATTTTTGATTCAAATTTTCAGTAATTATATTCAATAAATTTCAATTAATTTGCAATTTGCATACGGGGTTCTTGCTACGCTACTGGGCAAATCTCTGGATGAAATTGCCGCTGTGAATTGAATACATATTTGTGTACATTACATTGCATTGCATCATTATGAAGCTATACGTTTGATACCGCTTGTTGCTGCTACCTGCAACTTCTATCTACTGTGCTACTACCTACAATTCTTGTGACTCATGCCGATCGCGGTCATATATGATACATTCGTGTTCGTGCAGTTCCAACACTTCCAACCTCGAGTCTCAGTATTCAGCGTCAAGTTGACTGAATTAGAATAGATGAGTAATTAAAAGTTTCTTTCAACTTGAAAACAAAACAAGTAAGTACGAATAATTAAGTTTATTTATTGTTTGAAAACAAGTGAAAACAAATGAAACCGTATGTACTTGTCAAAAATAAATAGTTTTATCGTATTTTTTTAATCGAACTCGCGGCTGAGTGCTTGTTATTCCTGTTGTGATTTAAATTCAACCGTGATAAAACATGAAATTTATTTGCAATTTTCACATTTATTTCTATACAGATTGATTTTGCTAGTAGCATAGATATATGTATAGGAAACTTTTAACCTTACGTTACTTGCAGGTAAGGATTGTACCCAGGGTTGCCAGTTTTATAAAATCCATGATAGTAGATAAATGGTAAAAATATAGTAGATTTGAAAAAAAATATAATGGTTCTGTAAAAACAATAATAATGCGCTTAATTCTTCATGATTTTTAGACAATGTTTAAAATTAAATTATATAACATGTAACAAACAATAATGCTAATTAAAAAAACTATAAAAATCTAGATAAAACTGAAAAAAACTTCCTTAATCATATTTTTTACTGCTCGAAGTCTCTCTTAAAAGTTTGGTATCATGTTCTATTAAATTTTTAAAAAATAATTACAACTTTATTTTTTAAATAAATAAATAAATATATCATCACGGCATATTACCCATTGCTGGGTGTGCCAATCTGCTTTGTACACAGAATTCGGTAATGATGATGACATATTTGTACCGTGCGGGCGTTTACCAGGCGTCACCTTACGGGCACTCATGCTGGCGTGGAAAGTGCACCACAGGGGTCAATTTTGTGCCATTTAAAATTTGAAATATTTGGCGTCAATCAGGATCGAACCCGGTTCCCCAGATTCGCGAGCAGACACTCAGGCACTCGGCCACGAGACCCCATTTTATTTTTTATATTAAAATTAATTGAGATGAGCAAGAGCGCGCGAAATCGCGAACACGCGCCGCACCCGCCATGATATTCGTATCATTTTAGCCAACTATAAAGTCATATAGCACCCTGCCAGTGCCAACTTGTACAGTAAGAAGGTTGCCACAATCACCAAAAATGCAAAAATATACAAAAACACAAAAATATGAGAATGTAGATTTTGCTACTATACAGGATGTTTCAAAAATACTGTAAAAAAAATTAAGGGCATATAGTAAAACAAGTAAAAAATCTTAATCAACATAGAACTGATCTTCAACTGTTTCCGAGAAAAGCGAAAAATCGAAAAAAACAAAGATAGTGATCAAACAAAATTCTGTCTATGTCAGTAAATAGACTATAAAAAAACAATAAAATTTTATATGAAACATTATTCTCAATTTCTAACAGTTACGAAGTTATTTGAAAATTAAATATTGGCCAAGATCGCCACAACATTTAACATAGTACCTACAATTATTTGATTTAAAAAAACAAAAGTACATCTAAGATGACCTCTGAAATGTAAACAAAAAATCCCATATAATCAAAGTCGTAACTCTTATAGTTTTCGAGATAGCAGATGTAAACCCCGTAAAAACTCATTTTTCACTGCATCACATCTCGGAAACTATGAAAGATCGGACCCATGTTGGTTAAGCTTTTTTACTCAGTTTGGTTAGTACTATATGCTATTAATTTTTTTACAGTATTTTTGAAACACCCTGTATACACTTTTCAATAGAAGATAGTAGATAGAGGTTCAATAATATAGTAGAATACTGTCAAAAAAGGTAGACCTGGCAACCATAGTGGTACCTATAAGTATAATTTTAATAATATACGGTTATGTTACTTTCAACATATCTATAATTAGACCGATTAAAATTTAGTCACTTACTGTAAATTCTTTTACTATCTTTTTATTCAATCCCGACCGACGGCAACATTATTTCGATTTTTAAATGGCATAAAAGTGACCATTGTGGTATACTCTTCACGCCACCAATTAGTGCCTGTCTGTTCACTCCTGGTAAACCCCAATATGGTACGAATATATCATCATCATTACCAATATCTGCGTATAAAGCAGATTGGGACACCCAGTACGAGTAATATGCCGTGCATGATATATTTTTACCTCCCATCATACTGTAGGTAAGGGAGGTTATCGGTCCAAAAATTCTATGGTGAGTTTTTAGCGAGTAAGCACGAATTACAGTCCCCACAACACGTTTTTACTATTTTTATATGATGATATCTACCTGACTGTCTATCTGTCTGTCTGTCTGTCTGTGAGTCTCTCTCTCTCTCTTTTTACTATTTTTATATGATGATATCTACCTGTCTGTCTGTCTGTCTATCTGTCTGTCTGTGTGTGTGTGTGTGTACCGATTTTTTCTGCCACAATAACTCATATATATATATATATATATATATATATATATATATATATATATATACAGGATGTAAATCGAAAAGTGAAACATAGGAGTTTAACATGGGAAATCAATTTTTATTTGCGCAAACGTTACCTAATTATTTTATGCAAAAATATTTCAAATAAAAGTTATAGAGATTTAAATGTAACATCTAAATCATGTGAAACGATTATTTTATCTCTTCATATAAACGTAAAAATTAATTACAAAGTTACAGTTTTTATGAGTTTTTTTGTCTAAGCAGCCATGGATTTATGACAAAAAACAACGTATTTGTTTTATTTTTGTCATATATCCATGGCTGCTTAGACAAAATGCTCATAAAAACTTTAACTTTGTAATTAATTTTTACGTTTATATGAAGAGATAAAATAAACGTTTCACATGATTTAGATGTTGCATTTAAATCTGTATAACTTTTATTTCAAGTATTTTTGCATAAAATAATTAGGTAGCGTTTGCGCAAATAAAAATTGATTTCCCATGTTAAACTCCTATGTTTCACATTTCGATTTACACCCTGTATATATATATATATATATATATATATATATATATATATATATATATATATATTCAATATCCAAAAATTTATTGTTTCCGTATTTGTTTTTTGCATTCATACAAAGAGTTGTTTAGATATTGGGTAATATTAAACAACCGGAAGAGATACTTTACTTGAAGCCCATAACAGTTTTTAATGAAAAAATATATCAAAATATAATCCAAAACTTTTAAATTTTGGTATTTAAGACTTCCATATCAAGGGGAACAATGAATTTCCGATTTTCAAATTTGGCAATTGAGACTTTTATATAATCCAAAACTTTTGTATTAATGAAAATGACATTAGATTTTTGCTGAAATGGATAAACCGGAAGTGATTTTTCTTTGAAAAATATATTAAAATATGATTCAAAACTCAAATTTGAAACTCTTACATAATTTGAAACAACATATTAGATTCTGACTATATATGATAAACCAGAAGTGGTATTTAATTTGGAGCAGATTTTCGAGGAAAAACAATAAATCCAAAATTTCATATTACAGACTTTCTTAAATCTAATTGCTATTTTAAACATGGAATTGATGGGAGGCCATATATGCTGGCCACATCAGATTTTTTTATATTTTATTATTTTTTATTACTTTGAAAAAATTGCATTAACACTAATTTAAAAATTTTATTATTTAAAAAAATGTGAAACCGGCGCATAAAGTTATATCATATCAGGAAAATATACATTTTCGCCCACATCTAAGTAGTGACCTATACATTTTTTTATCAAATAACCACTAAAATGGTTTCCTAATGGGGTAAATTGTGTATAAATTTAACCGTCATCGTATCTCATAATTCTCCAAATCCCTATGCAGGGCGCGTATTTACGACGAACGACACCCTGCAGTAATGTAAATGATGCGAACGAGGGCGTTTACTTCATTTAGTGTCACCGTACAAGTACTGAAAATTATTGTGAAGAGTGTATCATAGAACACAGGGGCCACTTTTCTAATGTTTCACTTGGATTTTCGATTTGATTCGCAGACAAGTCATCAAAATCACAGTCAACTACTTAGCGCACTCAGCCAAGCTTGTAGGGCCCCTCAAGGGTGCCAAGTATACAGCTTGTGTAACTTGCCTGTGTTGCCAAATCAACTTAAGCGTAAAATTAATAAATAAAATTGTAAAACTAGTTATTATTAATGAATATCATGTTGTTTTATTTTCTGACACATTAAACTTAATTTTTAAATTAATTTTTATAAAAATAGAGCATTCAACATGAACTGATGGTTTCCTCAAATTTAACGCGCCAAGAAATCTTTGTATCGTAGATGGCAGCACTAATCGCTCTATTTTTATATAAAATGTTTTAAAAATTAAGTTTATGTATTAGAAAATAAAACAACATGATATTCATTAATAATAACTAGTTTTAAAAAATTATTTATTAATTTTACGCAAAAATTGATTTGGCAACACAGGCAAGTTACACAAGCTGTATACTTGGCACCCTTGAGGGGCCCTACAAGCAATTGTCAAAGTCACGTGTCTGCCCGCGCCTCATATAAATGTATATGTTTTTTTATAATTTGGATATTTAAAAATATGATTTAGGGGTGTCAATAATTTAAATAAATAATTAATGGTTAAATTAGCCACTGGCTGTTTGTTATTAAATTTCGTTTTTAAAAGTTCTGTGTAACGAATAAAAAATAATATAATTCAGAGCAGAACATTAAGGCTTGTTTTCTACAGCTTATCGGGAGCTTACAGAGTACGCTTATGTTGAAACAATGATAAAAGCAAGGATGGCAATTGCATGTATAAATTTTTTTATACATACAAAAGTCCTGTATAAAACGTATACAATATATAATATGTTTTTACAAAATGTATGTTACTATACCTGTACACGAGTATTATACCTTTTGAACAATATAAAAATATTTGTTGTTGATTATTATTATTATTATTAGTATTAATCATTTCATACATCTATATTTTATTTTCGTACAGTATTATACGTACGTATAATACTTGAACCGTATAGGTACTCGTAAAATATATGTCACATATACAATACGTTATGTTTATTGTTAAAATCTATAATACCTACATAATGCAGTTTTATACTCCCACGTATTACGAGTATATTATATTATTTGTATGTTTTATACTCTTTATACATTCTATTTTATATGCTGCCATCCCTGGATAAAATCCATAATAGCGAAGATAAAAGCAATTCAAATTCTTTTTTCTTTGATGTGTTTATAGTAACGACGTAAAATTATAGTTTAGCACTGCACTAATCAGTAACATGAACGATTCAGATAAAATAATATTTCTTTCTTCGAGTACTGTTATTTGGCACTTTTCCAAAACTAGTCGTAAAGAACGTAAATAGAGTGCACATCCAATTAATACCAAACTGTTTGAATTTCATTAGGTATATGGTAACTTACAAAAGTACCCAGACAATTTTTTTGAGTACATAGGAATTAAAATAGAGTCTTTATGGAAATTTTTGTCACTTTGGTTCCACAAATGTGCTCCAACTAAAACTTCTGCAATCAATTTCTGGACATCCATCAATCCATCGTAGCTAGCGAGCAGAGATTTAAATTATTATATATCGTCGTTCATATCGACCAGTAAGTCTAGCTTAAAACACCTCCCCATTATATAAAAAAAAAAACGTATACAGGATGGAAACCGCGACTCCGGAACATAGGACTTTAACATGTAAAATCATACATTTGTAATTTCCTGCTTCGCTAATTATTTTAGGTAAAAAAGCTTCAAATAAATGTTGTAGAACGTAGAATCAATAAGCAAAATTAATTTTTCATACTCTATAACAGCGGTTCTTACACTATGGGTCGCGACCCAAAAGTGGATCGCGTCGATTTTATTTTGGGTCGCGACAAACTCAGCCGAAAATTAATTTTATTCAATTTAAAGGTATTTTTTTTGTACCTATTATGAGACTTTCAGTTTTTGTTTACATTAAATGGAAATATCGAAATAGAATAATAAATGTTGAAAATGAAATGAGACCAGCTATTAAAAATAATGAACTAAAAATAAATACTTTATGTTCAAAGAAACAAGTTCACTCTTTACATTGAAATGTTTTAAATTATTTTGTTTGTACATATGAATAACATTTTTGTTTTTGTTGCATTTGAGTTAAATTATATAAATATATAATCTTTGCATCCGTAATTGTGTACTTATTTTATAATTATTAATTTAATACAGGTTATGGGTTGAGGGTTGTAAATATAAAAATTTTGAAGTAACCAAATTTTTATGGGTCACTACAATTTATTGGTCGCGAAGTGGGTCGCCAAGGAAAAAGTTCAAGAACCACTGCTCTATAACGGCAGAAATTAAGTATGAAAATGTTGAAAATCACCCCAAAAATAGCGATAGCCATGGAAATGAATCTAAAATTTAACAAATGTTAGCGTTTTATCTCTCAATCTAGGTTATTATTTAATTTTTATTATTATAATTTCTGCTAAAGTGAAAAATTATTTATTTAAATTAATAGATAATTGTTCACTTGTACAGATATTACAAATAATATCTCATAAAAATATATCAACCTAACTTGACAGATAAAACGTCAAAAATTTGTTAACTTACCTATTTCAATTCCATGGCTGTAGCTATTTTTGGTGTGATTTTTGACATTTTCATACCCAATTTCTGCCGTTACAAAGCATGTAAAATTAATTTTGCGTATTGAGTCAGATGCATAATTTTAAGCTCTACATCTTTTATTTGAAGCATTTTTCTTATTATTTAGATATGTAGAATTAAAATATGGGGCGTTAGATTATATTAAGGTATGTGCCATCTTTAACTCTTTTTCTTGTTGTTCAAATGATCGTCGCCTATATGACTATCGCCCAGTGTTCCTTGCCCATATGTTCGTCGCCCAGTTGTCGCTTACTACCCTGTGAATTCCTATGGTTAAGAACAGTCCATAAGATGTGCCGACATGTCAGAGTAATGTCACCATTGCCTAACGCTATTAGATTTTATTTACTGTATTGCACAAAATATTTTTTTTAGCTTACAATTTTTATAAACATATCTTCACATAACCAAACTTAATTAACAAAATTCACTTCCGAAATACTCGGAGCGTCATAGTTATTTTTATATTTATTCAAAAACCTAAAAATTAAATACAAAAAATAACTAGAACGTGTGAATTAGGTTAGTGTAAGAGGTGCGTAGAAAAGCTGTAAGCTAAAAAAAAATAGCGTTCTTGCCCGGACAATGTCAATCCGCATTTCTTGCGAAATTCGCGCGTTACTCGTAGAAATTACACTTTTTCTAATGGGGTATGTGATGTGACCATATTCGAATTTCAATATGTAAGTTATAAAATATAAAAACTAACCACTGTAGCTTCTTATTATAATAATAAAAACTAAACATTAGTTTGTCATATTGTTAATATCAATTTAATGTTTTAGAGTAGGGATATATGACGTAAGCATGTTAGGATCGAGGAAGATGATAGATAGACTGCCGGAAGGAAATAGACAGTTACAGATCAGTCAGTGGTAGGTGTGGCATGACAACAGCTGGCTTGTTCCCTCCCAGTCTACCCATCTTCTTGCACTATTCTACTATGCTAACGTCACATATCCCTTTCCAAATTTTTAATAATTATTTTCTCGTAAAGTACGAATAATTAATTGATTAAAAAATTACGGGTATTTTATTATTTTGTCTAGTGACATATTATGTAAAAATAAAAATTTGGACAATTACTCGAATATTACTTAGGAGAAATAAAGTTAAATAAAACACATTGTATATGTGTGTTCTACATTAGGACACTCTTCTCTTTATTAACTTTAATTTTTATTAATATTTTTACTTTGTCCATTTACAATGTTAACTTTTTTCAGTTCTTCAAAATGGGGATGTATTTCGAATCCTTTCTCACTGACTTTGTATTAGCAACTCTAATATTCGTCACGACCATCTACGTTTATTTTAAATATAATTACCAATACTGGGCCAGAAACAATATCACTCAACTTAATCCTTCTTTTCCATTTGGAGACACGGCAGATCTTATGTTGAAAAAAGAATCAGTCACAATTACATTTTCAAAAATATACGAAGAATTTAAAACTAGAAACGTACCTGTTGGAGGTTATTACTTCACTTATCGGCCTGAATTAATGTTGTTGGACTTGGACTTAATCAAACAAGTTTTAGTTAAAGAGTTTCATCGTTTCACTGATAGAGGAACGTTTGCAGATGAAGAGAATGACCCTTTAACCGCACATTTATTTTCACTTACTGGACAAAAATGGAAGAACTTAAGAGCTAAACTCACACCAACTTTTACATCAGGAAAAATGAAGATGATGTTCAATACTTTAGTAGCTACTTCAGATGAATTAAATAACATCGTAAATGAAAGTTTCAAACGTGGAGATCCTTTAGATATTAAAGATATCTTAGCAAGATTCACCACCGATGTAATTGGAAGTTGTGCTTTTGGTATAGATTGTAATTCCTTAAAGGACCCAAATACAGATTTCAGAAAATATGGCTCACAAAATTTCGAACCAGTTAAATTTATTGATAAATTTCGAGGAGTTTGTTCAGTATTATTCCCTAGAATATTCAGATTATTCAAAATAAAGCTTCTTAATAAAGATGTAAGTGATTTCTTCATGGGTGTTGTAAAAGAAACGGTACAATACAGAGAACAAAACAATATCTACAGAAAAGATTTTATGCAACTTTTAATTCAGCTCAGAAATGGAGAATCGGTAGCATATATATTTGTTTCTTATTTGAATTCTGTACCTAATTTAATTTTTTGTTAGACTTTGTCAGATGACGAATCAACAACTGCTATTAATGGAACAACACACGATAAGAAAGGTTTAACCATTGAACAAATTGCTGCCCAATGTTTCGTGTTCTTCTTAGCTGGTTTTGAAACATCTTCAACTACCATGACGTTCTGTTTATACGAACTTGTTAGAAATCCTGAAATTCAAGAAAAACTTCGTGAAGAAATTGTCAGAGTTTTGAACAAATATAACAATAAATTATGTTACGATGCTATCATGGAAATGCATTACATGGAGAAATGCATTAATGGTAATTATTTTCGTGTTTTTTGATTATTAATAATTGTATTAAATGTGGGAAATTTCTCGACTGTGGTATAGATTAGGTGTTAACAATTAAATCTCAGTCATACAGCATATAATTCCTTACACAACTGACGTCGGTTATGTAAGAAAATAAATGCTGTATAACAACTGAGTATTCGAGTAACTGATTAACTATTCATAATTGTAGTATTTATGTCTGCTTCGATGTACAGCTCTCTCATTTTTAAATTTTTAGGATATCTCCTATCTCGAGTTAATTTTTATTAAACAAATTTGTCACCAAAAGAACTTTATAAAACTTTTTTTCCGCTTATTATGAAAATATATCTCGCTTAATATGAAAGATGAAGCAAAATGTTTAGTTAGATTTTCTAATCTGAAGTGTTTATTTTGACACATGACAAAATAAATTTTATTTTCTTATATTTTATTTAGATAGGCTAAAATATAATAGCGCATCCAAAGGATATTCAAGGAAACTCGTATCACTCAGAACCTCAAAAACAATGCTATTTTTTATATCGTGATATTACCAACTCTAGAAAAACATAGAAAATGAGAAAGCCTGTACAGTAAGCTTAGTTAAATTTAATTCATATGATTTATATGGCACCCAAACTCCGAACAATATTTAGACACACATACGTCGTAGCGTAGAAGAAGGAATAGTAATATGTACATATCAAGCAGAGAAAATATAAGTTCCAATAACAATTTTTATAATACAAAAATAATTATCGTATCGCTTCATACAAAATAGTATATTAAAGAACAAATGTCAAAATAATCGACAATTATGAAATGAGTTCTTTATACTATTTGTTCTATTTTGCACCTTCTATGCGTTTTTAAAATAAAAATATAGTGTGGCCAACTCAATACCTACCGCCATTTACAGCCCAAGTCACAAAAAAGATTAAGTTTTTTGGATTAGTAATTTTACTCTAATTTTGACATTTTATTTCTTAAAATATAGTCTAATCTAATCTAAGTAACTACCTTTTTTTCAAACCCCTCAACAGGATTAAATCCCAATTACAGAGTGGGTTCACATTTACACACATCCATGCCTTAGTGGGATTCGAACCCGGTGAGGATTAGCTTAAATATATTTGTGAATCGTTAATTTATATTAATCTAAATACATACCTACATATTTACTTACTGTGGAAACTGTATTGAATTCCTTTTCTATTGTTCTATTTACTTTTTCCTTTTTAAAACGTTACTAATATTTTGGAATGATTAGTTCTTTGTTAGTGACATTTATCTGTCAGTTACATACATTTGAATACCTGCATTTTGTTTGTTTAAAGCTTAGACTCTGGGATTTAAATTATAGATAATTTTATAAATTTATCAATATAATATATAGAAAAAGCATTAATATAGAAAATTTAATAATCTTTAATTTTTATAATAACATTAATCTCGATAAAGTAACATTTAAGGGTATATTTCGAAGAAAAACTATTTTGAGCTTCTAGTAAAGTGCCATTTCCGGTTATCCTATTTTCACCAAAATCTAATGGGCTCTTTCCAATACAGAAAAAGTTCGAAATACCAGATTTAAAAATTTTCTGAATGATAGTATTTGAGTTAGTGTGGAGGATCCACACACACATACACACAGACATCATCGTGAAAATGTTAAAATTTGATTAAAACGTGGTCATTTACCAAAATCTTGATATGTGATTTTTAGCATGATCCCTATACGTCCCTTATCAAGGGTAGCGGTAGGTAAAAAAATCATATTAAAATTTGGAAAATTTTGTGTCAGTTAGTGTTACTAATGTGAAGTTTGGCGTTTAATAACGTAACCTTATTTTTTAACATCAACTATCTACGATATATTCTATTTCTTTCTGACTTTACTACTCTATTTCTTCTTCTCTTCTTATCACTACTTTTAAATTCATAATTACATAAAAATAGTATTCTTAACAATTCTTTGTGTTCGTTTATTTTAGCGAGATTTTACATTTGATATTTTTAACATTAATAACCACCAACCTTAAAAATTAAATTGAACTAGTCTATTACAACATTCGAATGAGCTATTAACGACCTCTTTTGGGTGCTCTAACAGCTTTGTTACAGGCGCAAAATAGAAAAATGTTATTATTATGTATTTTCAAATTCATTGTGCTTTTTTCTCTTTACCTGTTGGATTATCTTTAATTTACTCGGTATTTATAACTCTGGTTAAACCGTCTGTTAACTGCCTATAATACAAATGGCGCATAAAAAATTGACGCATGTGTAATCTTTGCAATGTATGCAATAATATCGATGCTATATTTTTCTTTTAACTAATAGTTAAATTAACATTAACAGTCATTTTAACCAAAGATGAAAACTGGGTCTTATAATGGCATTCCAATTTATGAATTCCACAGGTTACAAATAGTATGTATAAAATTTAACTTACTACGTAGGTAATAATGTAAATTTTGCAAGAATGGAAAAAGCATAAAAGTAGAACTACCGTGAAAATGTTAGGTACGTTAGTATTAAAAGAGATCATACGAGAAATTATATGTAATATAAAGAATCTATGATTAGAAGAAATAATTGAATAGTTCTGTCAAAAACGGTAGAAAATAGTAACGGGTTAACAGTGATTATTAACCGTGAGTGACCGGTCAACAGCGATTTGCGAGTCAACTTGTTAACCATACAAAACCTGCTATTCTACATACTCATATAAGTAACCAGTTAACCGGTTAAATATACTTCATTAATTTAAAAATTATGAACTATGAACTATCATCGCCTATATTGTTAAATAGGGCTTTGGTCAAGCCCAAGACTAGTCTTGGTGATTTCTTTTGAAAACATTTCCCTATATTTGATTTGAAAGGAAACTGACCCTTATGTATTCCGTTACAGAAGATTAGAATTGTACTTAATACCAGGCGGCATTTAAAATGACCTTAGCAACTGGATTCAGGGATGTATTTAAAAAATTTAATACCGCAAATTCTAGTTCGTTCGTCTCAGGTGTAAGCAACCCTCGAGTCGGAATTACTGTCGGAGGAAATTAGAAATAATCCTATTTCATAGAATTGCCAATTGAAAGATCAAAATATTGTGTTATACTCAACATAAACGAAAAATATTTTCAGCCAGACAAAGTAATGTATTTCTGTGCTTTCCTAGTCCAGAATTTTAATGGATATCATGCAAAAATTTCATACCAGAATATTTTGTACAATTCTATTCTTCTCTAGGGTTTCAAAAGAAACCACATTTATAAAATAATTTAAACGTCAACTTACATTCGCTAATCATACATAGAAGCGTTGATGTGGGCATGCGTTATTCCGGCATAATTACGTCGAGACTCTTGTTTCAAGACAAAGACTAGGAGTAGCAATACCAAGACTTAGTTTTCGAGACCAAGACAAGACTTACGAAAGTAAGACAAAGCGAGACCAAGCCTTGGTCTCGACATTCCGACGCACTATTGTTAAAAGTTTAATATACTACTAGCCGCTTACCCAACTAATCATCTTAACCAGCTATCCGGTTATTCCAGCAACTTGTTAATCGATTAATTGAACTGGTTTAACCGGTTTAGCCATGAATCGTTCAGTCAATTTTCTCTTTCTTATGAGCTTGAATAATATTGGTTAACCGATTATTTTTACAGCTGTTCTTTGCATGAATATACTTGTACCTTTTTAATGTCATTTAATTGTAAATCTTTCTTTTACAGAAACGCTTCGAAAATATCCACCTTTGGGTTTCTTGAACCGTAAATGTAATGAGGATTATCCACTTCCTAATTCAAATTATATTATCCGTAAAGGCGATATGATTCGTATTTCCGTTCTTGGTATCCATAGAGATCCAGAGATTTATCCAGATCCAGAAAAATTCGATCCAGAAAGATTTAGTGAAGCTGAAAATGCTAAAAGGCACCCAATGTCTTTTCTATCTTTTGGTGAAGGTCCGAGAATATGCATAGGAATGAGATTTGGTTTAATGCAGACTAAAGTAGGATTAGCAGTACTTCTAAAAAATTATAAATTTACATTAAATAAAAAGACTCCAGATCCGATTGTTATGGATCCTAATAATGTTATTTTATCATCAAAAGGAGGTATTTGGTTAGATGCTCAAAAAATTACCACATAAATATTTTTTTATTTATTTTATTTACATATATGTATGTTTCTTTTAATTGTATACTTGTTTAGTTACATTTAAGTATTTTTGTTAATAAAGATTATTGAAAAAGTTTTCTTATAGTTACTAATATTTTTTAGTATTGTTTACAATACCTAAGTGCTTACATACCGTACATTTGATCATTTGAAACTGAATTGTGCAGTACCTGTTTATGGTCGGTTGCGCCAATATTTTAATTGAGAATTAAAATCAACATATAATATATTTTATACGTATATAAAATGTTGTTTAATTTAATTTCCAATTAAATATTGGTGTCATAAATTACTTAAATATTTAAATACTCTTTAAATAGTTGTTTAACTAGGCACTAAAATACGAGATTTACAGTAGGGACTGCCGTTTCATGTTTCATGAATGAATGCTATCGGAACTGTAAATCTGCATGCTTGCGGATTTTAGAATTAGTATTAAATTAGTAATTATTTTTAATACCTTTTAAAATGTTGCTATGCGTGTGTTTCACGATTGCTATGTGTTTGACAAGCGCTTGCAAAGTAATAGGCAGTAAAAGTGAAATTTTACTGACTGATAGCTGTCAAAAATCGCACTTTTTAATGTCAATCGGCAGAAAATACATTTTTCAATATTTGTAATTATATTTTAATATTTTTGTATAAATAATTGGAAACCAGTGTTTTAAATATATAGTAAAGAACAGTATATAAATACAAAAGTATTTAAAAACGTAAAATCTTATTTATTTTATTTTATTAACGTAGAACATTTTACCTTCTACAAAAGTGCACAGATAAATATGGTAAATTATTTATTTAGGTACAGTGTCAATTATCGAGGAGCTTCTACAAGTGAGGGGCCTCCACAATTCGATTCAAGAAACTATGAATAATCTATATCACAAATTAAAATAAAATAATAATTACATTTTTCCTGAATAAAAAATTATTATGTGCACAAAAAATAAAACAATTCATTTTACAATAAATAAATTGTGTATCAACATAGTATTGTAAATTTCACATAAATGGGTTTGCTTGATTTAAAATTTAAATACGATATACTTATTATTAATAGAAAAACTAAAAAATTAGTCATAACTGAAAAAAAGTGCACTACCCCTAACTCACCTTAATAAACATTTATATAAAAATAGTTTCCCATCTGAACCATCCTTAGAAAATATACTATTTGAAAAAGTAATAGAAATAAAAATTTATACCTAGTAAAGGCAACCAAATTGTATTTTTGTGCTTGAGATACCGGTTGTGGAGACAGAAAGTTTCCATTATTACCATTTATATTCTCTGCCAATCAAAAATCAAAATTCCTTTCAGACCATTATACCAAATTCCAAATTTTTAATTAAAAATGAGCACACTTACGTCCTATTTTTGACATCACCTGCAAAGAAATCATATCTGAAGGTCCTGAAGAATTTGTAGCAGTTTAGTCTAGCAGTCTTTACATTAATTACTCCAGACTATTGCTACATGGCTTTCTTGACCAGGAACATTTTTATTGATTGTTATGCATAGTAGTTATTGTAAAATTTAAGAAAATAACACTTCCGGTTTCATAAAACTTTTGTTTAAATTTAACAACGTATTAAATTTTGACATTCTGACAAATTTACAAATGTTATTGGAGTGTGGAAATTATATAATTTTGTGTAAATACATTTTAAATTAAATGTGTATCGAGTATGCATGCAATATAGATTCGCAATGTAATTGATTTATATACACTAATAATATTTATAAATTTTTCAAATTTCACATGTTTAATTTAGCAAAAAGTTAAATGATTATGAAACCGGACTTATAGATTGCTATTGTATATAGCATAGAGAAGAATAAAATAGGGGCTGGGAATAAAAATATAAACCAGTGTACATGCACGGAACCATTTATACTTTCATTCTTAAGTAGAATGGAATCTAATAGTACAGAATAATATAGGAAATAACCAAATGTTATCTTAATATATCCCATTCCTGTTCCAATTCCATTTGGCTTACTCCGATGGTATTTTTATTATTTCGGTGTAATTTTTTTTGTGCAAGTTCGTAAATAAGTATACACTCATACGGGTATACATAAAAAAAACTTATCGCTATCCGTACTTTTCATTTTTTTAAAATATTTTTCGATGACACCAATTTTTTGTATTTTTATTTATTTCACTCAATTATTAATACAGGATACCGGCTGTCCAGATTTCGAAAGCAAACTATAAGAGATACGACTTCTGTTATATATACGGTGACCATACGACTTTTATTTTAAAGGACAGTCCTTTATTTGGAAGCACTGTCCTTTAGATTTATTTGCTTCGACAAAACTCAATTTTGTTCTTTATTTATATATATCGTCCATTAAAGTTTAAATAATTTATTTTTAAAATATTTTATTTGTTTTATCAAAGGTAACATTAAAAAATTTTCAGCTTTGAGCATTGATGATATTACTTAAAAGTTTGACTATGTACTCCACTAGATGGCAACGAAATGTAAGTCATCCATGGCCAACTTCATTCAATTGAATTGCTCTGCTCTGCCATTTTATAAATCTTTGCACTAACGCTCTCATTTGACAAAACAAAGTGTTTATTTACATTCATCGTCATTTGGGTAATTTGTGATTACACTGAGTACTGGTTTAGTGATTGTGAAATTAATTAGAAATTACAGGATATATAAAAAAAATATGAAGAGCGCATGTTAAATGATATGAGAGTCCATAAATGTTTATTTTGAGAAAAACGGAAGTTTAAGTTTGTCTTTTTAACTAATTCTACACATACCAATACTTTGAGGGAGGTGTTGTTTTGGGAGTTTAATGTGCGAGATTTGTCCTTTTTTTAAAAAAATTATGGTCACCTTAGTTATGCAGAAAATGTGGTGCGCTTTTGAGAAACCATTATAGATGTGCTTTTATTTTGCCAAAAATTCGCATAGGTTACTAAATAATGGGGGAATACTGAAGTTGGTCGATTTTGATATTATTTCTAAACTATCAGTAAAAGAGAAAAATGTTTCAAATAAAAAGGTTAGATAATTATATTGTCTATCCAGTGGCGTAAGAAAATAATTTTTCTATCGGGAACTTAATATTTTATTGTTTTACCTACTTATTTAAACCAATCTTTGCCATATTATGAAAGAAAAAAAAAATTGTACGCAGTTCTGCGCATTGGACTATTCCAATATCGGAACGGTAGGTGTATGGTTGTACATGAATATACAATAAGATACATAATATTACAAAACGTTTTATTACATATTACATTTTTCTCGATTACTGATAGTTTAAAATAATTTCAAAATGAAAAAATCGACCAATTTCTGTACTCCGCAATTATATAAGAAGCTATGAGAATTATTGGCAAAACAAAAACACATCTAAGATGGTCCCCCAAAGGCGCACCACATATCTTATATATCTCTTATAGTTTCCGAGATCCCAATGGTGCCTATATAAATAATTGAGTGCCCCAGCTGTAAGGTTTCTGATTTTGAATAATTATTGAATATAACAAACATTTTTATAAAAATCATCATAATCGGATCTGTTTTTGTGTGTTTAGAAGTAAAATCCTTCATTGACTGACTATTATGTTTCTATGAAGTTTTCAAATCATTTCAGCTTAGTTTTGTAACATTTATTAATATGAATATTTAATAGTTCTAGTCTTGTTTCCTTTATAATTGAAAAAAATCTAATGTGTGTACCCCTTGCGATTTTATCAAATTTTGAGCATTATCCGGGGTTTTTAATCTTTTTTTAATAAAATTATTATATACATGCATACTTCCCTGTCTCTTTGTTGTGGTATTTTCCCCTGATATAAATTAGGTGTTCTTAAATAAAAAATTATATATAATAATATCGTAGTTGTCTTTTATGTACATTTAACGCGACAGGGGGTACCTGCATTTATTTCACTCATGACATAATTTTAGTATAATGGAAACTGTAATAAGATGAGGGTAAGATCAATAACAGATAAATAACTATTTATAAACTTTTCTAAATTTTAGTTTCAATAATCATATTTTAACACGATTTATCTATTTAAGTTATAAATGTCAAAATTCACTTTAGAAATTCTTAGTCTGGGTTCACCCATGTCATACTATATCAGTGGTAATTGGTATCCAACGTTGCCTCTGTATCTATAGTCACATTTATTTGTTGATCATCAAGTCTAAAAATTATTATGCATACGTGCGTGACTTTGAATTTTCTACCCTATGCACCATGCACCCCTAAGGTAATCCTGTCCTGAAGATATCCCTTTGTTTTATAGAGTGGGTATTAGTTTGTCATGTCGAGAAGACGTCTGTACTCAGCTAGTAAACATGTAAGAATTTTAATCTTTAGAATTTATGTTATGTTGGTTTTAATTAGTAAAGAATAAGTTTATTAAGTTAGTGCAAGTTGTAGTGTAATTATAACAATCATGTAAATAAAACTTTAGTTAGACAGTAAATATCAAGTAATGTCCATGTCCATAAATGTAAGTGTGCATCAGGTGTAAAGTTAAAGAAAGTGTAAGTGAATGTGTGTGTTCTTCCTTTCCACCAGTCAGTCAGAATAAAGTGTCATCGTTGGGGGGAAAAACCCCTCGTGTTACAAAACCAATATTCTGTCTCGATCGTGGAAAAATAGCTTTCTTCTATTTTGGTTCTTTAATATGTACTTTATGAAAGTCATTTGGATGTCAAAGTACTTCTTTATGATATCCAAATGAGTTTCATAAAGTACATGTTAAACAACCAAAATATAAATTCCTAAACATGAAATAACGTAAATTTGTAAATATCTTTTCACAAAAGAGCCAAAATAGGAAAAATACACATATCATAAGACATTTCAGTGTACTTGTCCAGTTAGAAAACTCGCGGCAAACTGCTCGTTTCTAATAAAGATGCGTGCGTTAAAATCATATCTTATGAAACTTGTATTTTAATGTACTTTTTTTCTATTTTGGTTCTTTAATAAAGTACTTTATGAAACCCATTTGGATGTCATAAAGTACTTCTTTATGACATCCAAATGAGTTTCATAAAGTACATATTAAACAACCGAAATTGAAATTCCTGGATATGATATAAGGAAGATTTTTTGAAAAAATGACCAAAATAGAAAAAATTGTATAAAACTAGCCTAACCTCGGCTTCGCCGAGTTTACCCTAGGGCTCCGCCGATAGTGTTTTATAATAGTTTATACGTACATCCAATCTGTCTACGCACAATTTAAAACCAAAGTGGTAACGCCAACAGTCTTGTCAGATACCCAAGGTCCCCGTTCTATCAAACGAATTAGCGTTATGCATAAAACAGAAGCCAATCAACCTGTTATAAATTTCCACACTTGTGTCTAAAAGTTCGTAACCAGACCTCTCATTTGAAACCAAACACGACATATTTCTAGCACCTTTATACAGAAACAAAAGCCGACCGAGATGTCTATTTGTTGACACTTCTATGTTATAGCCCTGCAGAAAAAAATTCACTTCATTCTAATCACGACATGGTTCTGACAACTTTATGTGAAAAACAAAAGCCGGTCAAGTTGATGTCAAAATTTTGAAAGTTCTATTGTTTAGCCATGCAGAAAACTTTTCATTTAATACTAAACAGGATATACAGGTGTTTCATATAAGAGTGCAAGGCGTAGAAGTATGAATTCTGATACCAAAAGGGGGAAAAATCCCAATAAACATTGGTGCTATAACGCTGACTAACAGAGATACCCAGGATTTTATTTTTTTTAAAAAAAAACAGGAAATAGGTTAGTTTTATTTATTTTGTATTGGGTCATAAATAATTATTTATAAAAAGAATCCGAGAGCAAGTGTTCAAAATGAAAGCCATTACATTCAATAAATAAATCAGTATTATATAAAAATACTACAGTAAATTATTAAAATATTACATTTTTATTAAATACAGAGAGCTTGGCAATACTTTTTTGTATTAGAAATATTATCAAAATATTAAATAACAGGTGTAATAATTAAATAATTATCGGATTGAAATGAGTAGAATTTTTAATTAATTAAATCTCTTTTAAATTTTAAATGAATTAAACAAATGCCATCAGCCAATTATTTTCTATTTCAGTATTACGCTTCATTTAAGATAAATCCTCGGTATCTCTGTTATGAAGCGTTCTAGCATCAATGTTTGTTGGATTTTTTTCATGTTGGTGTCTAGAATTTATACTCCGAAGCCTTACGTAGTTAATTGAAACACCCTGTATTTCTGACAAATTTATACGAAAAACAATAAATGTTTTCTCAGGGACTGTCATAGAGATTTGTCAAAAATACGACAGCTCGATCGGCTATTGTTTTTTTATAAAATTGTCAGTAATATTTCGGAAATGTAGTATCGATAGCTGAGTGCACGATGTATAATGTATTACAAAGAATGGCTAAATAACCGGGTTAGTTCATACAGTATGCTGCTAGATGTCAAGTTTTTTGCGATCCGGTTTTTACAAATATTTAAAATAGTAAATTATTCCTATATAACGCACAATATTTTATATTTTCAATACATTACCTTTTATCTTTTGTCAGTTCTATGTATGTATTTTGGACAAATTCCATACAGAAGGCTTCTATATTTTCAGTAAAATTATAAAATAAACATTATGTCATGCACTTGACACTGACATCTTTCAATCAGAATTTTCTTAATCGTAGTACCTGTTTCTATGGTTATAGCATGGCTGGCTGCTACAAAATCGCACATTTTGGCACCTTAAAAAGACTATGGCCCGTATTTTTACATCTTAAAGTAGCGCTACTTTCGAAAAATCGCTACTCCAACTGTTAAATGTCAACTTTAACATTAAAATTAGAGATATAAAAATAAATTAAATTGTAAAAAACATTTATTTCAAATGTCATAGGTTTCATTTACAAAAATATGAAACCTATTCTTATCTATTCATAAAATAAAATAAATAAAAAATCGAAATAGCGCTACTTCTGAAGTAACGTTACTTCAAGAGGTGAAAATTCGGGTCTATATCTCTTTATTTGATCCATACCCTGTTGTGCATCCTATAGCCCAACATTTTCTATTTAAACGCGAACTTATTTTAACCGCAACCGGCACACTGCGGCACATCAACTGCCAAACGCCTGTCAAATGGTAACGGGTCGCGTTAGCGTCTTTTGTACCACCTAGTTTTGTCAACGCATCTCGTGCTCTCACCTATAGATACTATACCGTGGTAGGAACTGATTAAAACATATAATAAAATGTGCATTTTATGCGAGCAAACAGGACAAAATGTCCCAATTACAGGATAAATATAAACATAATACAGGGTGCCCATTTTATATGTTCCCGCCTAAAATTTTAAGAAGAAGCAAAACCAAATACCTTTCATAAGCCACTTGATTAATATTAGTACTTTAAATCGAATAATCACAGTAGGTATAAGAGCAAAACAAAATTTTAAAAACCAGCTCACTTTTGAAATGTATCATGGATTGCCTAAACATGAATTTTCAGGCGGGAATTTTAAAATGCGCAGCCTGTATTAGTAACATGTATATGAGTACACAATACTAAATTTAAAGATAAATATAAATCAAACAAAACTAAAAGATGTGATATTTTAATTCTAGAGTAAACAGTTTACAAACTGCAGAAAAGTAAGTACTTACATTACATTAGATCTGAACTTTTACAACGAATTTGAAAATATATCAATAAAGTTTGGATTGTTAATAAGGGGATAGAATGCAAAAATCATAAGATGACTTTTCTGGCTCATGCTGTATGATTATGTAATTTAAAAGATTTTTTATTAGTACGATACAATAATTGGGAATAAAAGAATTTTAATATAGATAATTTTAACGTAATATAAGAAAATAAAACACAGATTAAATTCTGTACCGTTTTAAGATAGATATCGAATTATGTATAATCTGAAAAAAATTTAAACGTAATAAGAAAATGAATTACAAAAAAGAACAGATTAAAACATACTATCTAAAATTATGGAATTATCTTGTTCCAGATTTTATGATTTTCCTGTAGGATTTAATTTTTATTCTTGCCTCTAAATACGTATTAGATATTGTACATGTGTTCTTTGGCGACTGTGATGTTTATTATGTCTTTCTCAGCCTGACATTGTTAAATCTATTTACAAAATAAAATATATAAATTAACAGTAAACATACGTCTTAAAATAGGTAAAATAGGTATAGCCTTTCTTCATTGTGTACAGAGTTCCTTTATGGTGCCCTCATTCCTTTTTTTTATTCTGTAGTGTTTAATCCTTTGTCCTGTGTTTAGCACCAAATCTTTTTGGGTTCCATTTAAACACGTATATTCTGTTTTGCATGTTTACTTCCAGACTATGTTTTTAGTATTGATACGACATGCATAATTTGTCATTAACATATCAAATATGACATGACAATGTTTATCTTTTTAATTTTGTACATCGATTGTGATATTATTCCTACCATTCTGATCCTTTTCGACGTGTTTCCTTATACATTTTCCAAAATTCTATTTACAAAATAAAATATGTAACATAATAATAAACATGGCTTAAAATCATTACATATACCTACCTTGTTAAATTCATCATCTTTTCTTTAATTATTACATATTATTTAAACATTTTATTGCATTTAAAAGGAAGAAAACTGATAATTTGTCATCATTGACATTGACATAACAGCGTTTATCGTCTTAAATTTTCAAGGAAAACTGTGATCGTTACTGTGAAAAATATTGTTTAGTTAGAAATATTTGTTTTTTACCTAGTTACTTACATTTGGTAACACTGTCCAAGTACATATGAACCGTCAAATTTTATAATTTTTAATTAAAATGGTTTAGGCCTTTTTTACCTGTGCGGATATAATTGCCCATTCTCAAAATTTATAATTATGAATTAAACTTCTATCAAATTGTCTCCATTTCATAAATATTTCCATTTAAAGGTTCAAAATGACAAGAGAAACATGGCGTTCTTCGTCTTAAATTTTCAAGGAAAACTGTGATCGTTACTGTGAAAAATATTGTTTCTGTCCCAATTTTCAATCTTTAATAATTTTTTACTCGAAAACTATGCATCCTACAGAAATTCGTCCCATTAGAAGGGCCCTGAAGGCAATCATTTCCTACATCTTGGTACAAATTTCATGAAAATATGTCGAACCGTTTAAGCTGTAGCCTTGTCTAAAATTGGGCGATCGTCGTGATGAATTCAAATATATATATATATATATATATATATATATATATATATATATATATATATATATATATATATATATATATCTATATATATATATATATATATATATATATATAGATATAGATATAACTATAGATAGTGATTCTAACCTTTTAGTATTAGGACTAGCCTAACCTCGGCTTCGCCGAGTTTACCCTAGGGCTCCGCCGATAGTGTTTTATAATAGTTTATACGTACATCCAATCTATCTACGCACAATTTAAAACCAAAGTGGTAACGCCAACAGTCTTGTCAGATACCCAAGGTCCCCGTTCTATCAAACAAATTAGCGTTATGCATAAAACAGAAGCCAATCAACCTGTTATAAATTTCCACACTTGTGTCTAAAAGTTCGTAACCAGACCTCTCATTTGATACCAAACACGACATATTTCTAGCACCTTTATACAGAAACAAAAGCCGACCGATATTTGTTGAAACTTCTATGTTATAGCCCTGCAGAAAAAAATTCACTTGATCCTAATCACGACATGGTTCTGACAACTTTATGTGAAAAACAAAAGCCGGTCAAGTTGATGTCAAAATTTTGAAAGTTCTATTGTTTAACCATGCAGAAAACTTTTCATTTAATACTAAACAGGATATACAGGTGTTTCATATAAGAGTGCAATGCGTAGGAGTATGAATTCTGATACCAAAAGGGGGAAAAACCCCAATAAACATTGGTGCTATAACGCTGACTAAACTATTATTCACCAAAGATGTCTATTCAAGGTCATTTGTGAGCAGTCTGATATAATATTACTCGCAGATAACTTCACTGCATTTTGTAAGCATAGGCGTGTAACATGAAATATTTATGGACACATTTCAAATGAAAAAATAAGAGTATGTTATTTAAAAATTATGTTTCGTTCTAAATAATGACTTTCTGAAAGACTTACGTTCTTCACTTATGTTTTTGCAAAATTCAAAAATGTAGTCTTAACTATAAACCAAGTAATAATAATTTAATTTAAACGGCAACGCCACTGGCACAGAGGGCATAGTAGTAGATAATTAGGTATCTGTAATTCTACGACATACGTCCTTATTATTTATAATGTGTTAGAAAGTAATGCCACTATTTACGTATATCTGTCCCACCACATAAATTAAATAGACATAGGTAAAATAATATTTCTCTTTCTAATACAAAATGTTGCTAAGCTACTGCTGTAAAGTGATGTGTATTCTTTCTTCAAACCAATGACCTTGAATAGTCATCTTTCGTGAATAATAGTATAACAGAGATACCCAGGATTTTATTTTTTAAAAAAAACAGGAAATAGGTTAGTTTTATTTATTTTGTATTGGGTCATAAATAATTATTTATAAAAAGAATCCCAGAGCAAGTGTTCAAAATGAAAGCCATTACATTCAATAAATAAATCAGTATTATTTAAAAATACTACGGTAAATTATTAAAATATTACATTTTTATTAAATACAGAGAGCTTGGCAATACTTTTTTGTATTAGAAATATTATCAAAATATTAAATAACAGGTGTAATAATTAAATAATTATCGGATTGAAATGAGTAGAATTTTTAATTAATTAAATCTCATTTAAATTTTAAATGAATTAAACAAATGCCATCAGCCAACTATTTTCTATTTCAGTATTACGCTTCATTTAAGATAAATCCTCGGTATCTCTGTTATGAAGCGTTCTAGCACCAATGTTTATTGGATTTTTTTTCATGTTGGTTTCTAGAATTTATACTCCGAAGCCTTACATAGTTAATTGAAACACCCTGTATTTCTGACAAATTTATACGAAAAACAATAAATGTTTTCTCAGGGACTGTCATAGAGAATTGTCAAAAATACGACAGCTCGATCGGCTATTGTTTTTTTTTATAAAATTGTCAGTAATATTTCGGAAATGTAGTATCTATAGCTGAGTGCACGATGTATAATGTATTACAAAGAATGGCTAAATAACCGGGTTAGTTCATACAGTATGCTGCTAGATGTCAGGTTTTTTGCGACCCGGTTTTTACAAATATTTAAAATAGTAAATTATTCCTATATAACGCACAATATTTTATATTTTCAATACATTACCTTTTATCTTTTGTCAGTTCTATGTATGTATTTTGGACAAATTCCATACAGAAGGCTTCTATATTTTCAGTAAAATTATAAAATAAACATTATCTCATGTACTTGACACTGACATCCTTAAATCAGAATTTTCTTAATCGTAGTACCTGTTTCTATGGTTATAGCATGGCTGGCTGCTACAAAATCGCACATTTTGGCACCTTAAAAAGACTATGGTCCGTATTTTTACATCTTAAAGTAGCGCTACTTTCGAAAAATCGCTACTTCAACTGTTAAATGTCAACTTTAACATTAAAATTAGAGATATAAAAATAAATTAAATTGTAAAAAGCATTTATTTCAAATGTCATAGGTTTCATTTACAAAAATATGAAACCTATTCTTATCTATTCATAAAATAAAATAAATAAAAAATCGAAATAGCGCTACTTCTGAAGTAACGTTACTTCAAAAGGTGAAAATTCGGGTCTATATCTCTTTATTTGATCCATACCCTGTTGTGCATCCTATAGCACAACATTTTCTATTTAAACGCGAACTTATTTTAACCGCAACCGGCACACTGCGGCACACCAACTGCCAAACGCCTGTCAAATGGTAACGGGTCGCGTTAGCGTCTTTTGTACCAGCTAGTTATGTCAACGCATCTCGTGCTCTCACCTATACCCAACTAACACAAATTATTTTATTACAATTGTATAAAAGTTTACAACACTAATTTGCAAGGATACAAGATTTATAATTTTGCATCCAGAACGTTTTCTCAACACCAAAATAACCATTAAATTACCAAAATAGGCACAACTTATAAGACTATTTTGCTTCTTGAGAACATTTATTAACCTTTTTAAAATAAATATATAATATTTAATAAATGTATTATAAAACTAAATTTTGTTTTATTGTACATACTTTTTAATCCATTATAAAACATTTTTCTCTAACAATTAGTCCAACTACGTTACTTATAAAATTGTTTTATAACACTGAATTTTGTTCTGTTATACAATAAGTTTATACATGTTTTAAAATGAACTTCTGTAAAGTATGTAATAGATATATACTGGTGAATAGAATATATTTCTTCCTACGTTATTCTTCAAATGTGCGCATTTCAGACATTTAAAAAGCTTTTTTGTCGAATTGCAGAACCTGCCGAGAAATAATTATTTTATAAAGGAAATATTGTCTGCATTCTTGTAAATATACTTATACACCAAATTGACCACAATAAATTCTCTTTGGTATATTTGAAGTACATTATATATACAGGGAAATAATGTGTTTTACACTGTTTCTGAGCAGAAATTTTTGTGCCATTTAAATTTTTCTGTGAATATGAAGTTAATACTCTCAAAAAATAAGTGGGCCTCCAATATCATAAAAATTTAATTAAATATTGTATTTTTATTTAAAAAATATATTATTTTTCTCATAAACAATTTTGTGTTAATTAATATAAAATAAAAATCAAAGTAATTGTATACTAATAATTATATAAATTTTAAGTTTTTCAGCGTAAAAAAAAATATTATTCTAATTTAGTTGCCAATGGCCGCCAAACGAAACTTATCTATCATTTCAATAATGGCCGCACATATTATAAAACCTTCGTAGTAATTATAAATATGCTATAAGTATATTCCGTGTAAATGGTGTTATTAACGATATTTAGGCAACCAATACGCAATATTTTTGCAGTATTCAATGCTTTTATAAAATCTTATAATCTTTTACAGAACATAATTTGCTCTAATCTTTTATTTTTAGAACGGAAAATATAGTTTTTCGTATGTTTGATATTATTTTATACACAATATTGAAAATGTAAACTTTTTCAATAAATTAAGAGAGAAAAATGATAATACACGTATTACAGATGATTATTTCTATCTGCATAAATATTTAGTTTGCTAAAAATTAAGTATCATTTATCATTAATATTTAAAAGAAATAAAGTTCAAAATACCGAGCAAAACGTCCCACAATTATATAGCATAAATATAACAAAAATGTTTTTTAAGAGAGAAACAGAAGCTCTTGTGTTGGTCTTTTAGATGTTTTATAAATAATTTATAACTAGCGTTAAGTACGCACTGTATTGTTATGTAATCGAATGGGGAAAAGATACATAGAAACGAATTTTACTTAAAAACTAATTATAAATTAATAATAAAACATCAATAAAAACCTATAAGTTATATGAAAACTTAATTTTCTCTTTTAAAGGATATTTTTGTTGTATTATTGCTATATAATTGTTGGACAAAGCTTCTGTATTCGCGGGTCTTTATTTCTTGTACGCACATATAGAGGTTATATAGTAAAAGCGAAGGTAGAAAACAGCGAAGAATATTGAACGATAAGTAACAAAATAGCCTTTGTAAATATAGATAATAACAGTTATAAACGGAAATAAATTTGTCATGCAAGTTAATTTTTATTAATAATATGCTGCATACTTTAAATTAGCACACAAAAATATTTATTCACAATCGTTATAGCAATATGTTGATTGATTTTAGAGGTAGGGAAATATGTGATTCCTAACTTCAATGATAGTCTTTTGGGTTGGAAATGACTGAAAAAGCTTCCATCTCTTGGATTGGAAATGTTTATGTAAGGGTTGCCTAGAAAAATTGCTATAAATCCGTATAGTTAAGTAGGCTAAACAAATTTTGACAGAGCTGTCAAAAATATTAATAAAATTAAAGGTTATAACTCATTGGTTTATTTTGAAAATTATTGATCTAAAAAGAGGATGATTGTGAATAAAATAGTAAACATAACCTCGGTGGGAGTTTCATCACAGCTTCGCGCTTTATCTCACCTCGAGGCTTCGCATCTCGATAATAGACACAAACCCTCGGCTGTAATGAAACATCTCCCACCTCGGATGTAATATACTATTAAATAATACATTTTATATTTCAGAATGTTTAAAATTGTGTAAACGACAGAAAAAAACAAAACGCAATTATCCGTAATTCCTGTAGGCTGGGAAATTAATGGAACTATGTAAAGAATAATTGTTTTGACAGTTTGGTACAGATATTTTATATTACTTATATGTAGTATATAAAATACTTTTAAAGGCATAGTTATAAATATTTATTAAGTATATTTAATAGATATTTATAATTTTGCCTATAAAAGTATTTTAAATATTACATATAAGTAATATATACTGGGTAAATTAACCCTTATAAAACAGCAAGATTTATATTATGGTTTTATAAACCCTTACCGTACTATTTTATAAAATTTAATTAAAGATGTTTAGAAGTTTTATTATTATTTTATAATGAAGAGGATAATCGCTCTATAAATCAATGTAGCTGTAACACAATCCAATGATTGTTTATGAACTTTAATATAACCGTCATATATTCAATAAAATAATGACTTTAAAGGTGTTTTATAATTTAGCTATATAGTGACATATAAAGTATTTTATTAGACCTAATAATTTTATAAGCCGTTTGGTACTAATTAAATAACTAATAAAGTATAAAGGTGAAAGTAACTACCACTAAAAAGTTTTTAAAAAATTCTTAGGTTTTATGGAGGAGCCAATGTGTTAGTTGGGTAGATACTACACCGTGGTAGGAACTGATTAAAACATATAATAAAATGTGCATTTTATGCGAGCAAACAGGACAAAATGTCCCAATTACAGGATATATATATATATATAAATATAATACAGGGTGCCCATTTTATATGTTCCCGCCTAAAATTTTAAGAAGAAGCAAAACCAAATACATTTCATAAGCCACTTGATTAATATTAGTACTTGAAATCAAATAATCACAGTAGGTATAAGAGCAAAACAAAATTTTAAAAACCAACTCACATATGAAATGTATCATAGATTGCCTAAACATGAATTTTCAGGCGGGAACTTTTAAAATGCGCAGCCTGTATTAGTAACATGTATATGAGTACACAATACTAAATTTAAAGATAAATATAAATCAAACAAAACTAAAAGATGTGATATTTTAATTCTAGAGTAAACAGTTTACAAACTGCAGAAAAGTAAGTACTTACATTACATTAGATCTGAACTTTTACAACGAATTTGAAAATATATCAATAAAGTTTGGATTGTTAATAAGGGGATAGAATGCAAAAATCATAAGATGACTTTTCTGGCTCATGCTGTATGATTATGTAATTTAAAAGATTTTTTATTAGTACGATACAATAATTGGGAATAAAAGAATTTTAATATAGATAATTTTAACGTAATATAAGAAAATAAAACACAGATTAAATTCTGTACCGTTTTAAGATAGATATCGAATTATGTATAATCTGAAAAAAATTTAAACGTAATAAGAAAATGAATTACAAAAAAAGAACAGATTAAAACATACTATCTAAAATTATGGAATTATCTTGTTCCAGATTTTATGATTTTCCTGTAGGATTTAATTTTTATTCTTGCCTCTAAATACGTATTAGATATTGTACATGTGTTCTTTGGCGACTGTGATGTTTATTATGTCTTTCTCAGCCTGACATTGTTAAATCTATTTACAAAATAAAATATATAAATTAACAATAAACATACGTCTTAAAATAGGTAAAATAGGTATAGCCTTTCTTCATTGTGTACAGAGTTCCTTTATGGTGCCCTCATTCCTTTTTTTTATTCTGTAGTGTTTAATCCTTTGTCCTGTGTTTAGCACCAAATCTTTTTGGGTTCCATTTAAACACGTATATTCTGTTTTGCATGTTTACTTCCAGACTATGTTTTTAGTATTGATACGACATGCATAATTTGTCATTAACATATCAAATATGACATGACAATGTTTATCTTTTTAATTTTGTACATCGATTGTGATATTATTCCTACCATTCTGATCCTTTTCGACGTGTTTCCTTATACATTTTCCAAAATTCTATTTACAAAATAAAATATGTAACATAATAATAAACATGGCTTAAAATCATTACATATACCTACCTTGTTAAATTCATCATCTTTTCTTTAATTATTACATATTATTTAAACATTTTATAGCATTTAAAAGGAAGAAAACTGATAATTTGTCATCATTGACATTGACATAACAGCGTTTATCGTCTTAAATTTTCAAGGAAAACTGTGATCGTTACTGTGAAAAATATTGTTTAGTTAGAAATATTTGTTTTTTACCTAGTTACTTATGACTGCTTATGACACATTTGGTAACACTGTCCAAGTACATATGAACCGTCAAATTTTATAATTTTTAATTAAAATGGTTTAGGCCTTTTTTACCTGTGCGGATATAATTGCCCATTCTCAAAATTTATAATTATGAATTAAACTTCTTTCAAATTGTCTCCATTTCATAAATATTTCCATTTAAAGGTACAAAATGACATGACAAACATGGCGTTCTTCGTCTTAAATTTTCAAGGAAAACTGTGATCGTTACTGTGAAAAATATTGTTTCTGTCCCAATTTTCAATCTTTAATAATTTTTTACTCGAAAACTATGCATCCTACAGAAATTCGTCCCATTAGAAGGGCCCTGAAGCCAATCATTTCCTACAATTTGATACAAATTTCATGAAAATCGGTCGCACCGTTTAACCTGTAGCCTTGTCTAAAGTTTGGCGATTGGCTTTTTGATTAAAATATATATAGAGAGTGAATCATGCCTTTTAGTATTAAGGACTAGCCTAAGCTCGGCTTCGCAGAGTTTACCCTAGGGCTCCGCCGATAGTGTTTTATAATAGTTTATACGTACATCCAATCTGTCTACGCACAATTTAAAACCAAAGTGGTAACGTCAACAGTCTTGTCAGATACCCAAGTTCCCCCTTCTATCAAACGAATTAACTTTATGCATAAAACAAAAGCCAATCAACCTGTCATAAATTTCCACACTTGTATCTAAAAGTTCGTAACCAGACCTCTCATTTGATACCAAACACGACATATTTCTAGCACCTTTATACAAAAACAAAAGCCGACCGAGATGTCTATTTGTTGACACTTTTATGTTACAGCCCTGCAGAAAAAAATTCACATGATCCTAATCACGACATGGTTCTGACAACTTTATGTAAAAAACAAAAGCCGGTCAAGTTGATGTCAAAATTTTGAAAGTTCTATAGATTAGCCATGCAGAAAACTTTTCATTTAATACCAAAGAGGATATACAGGTGTTTCATATAAGAGTTCAAGGCTTTGGAGTATGAATTCTGATACCAAAAGTGGGAAAAATCCCAATAAACATTGATGCTATAACGCTTTCTAACAGAGATAGGTACCCAGGATTTTATTAAAAAAAAAAAAAAATAATAAACAGGAAACAGGTTATTTTTATTTATTTTTGTATTGAGTCATAAATAATTATTTATAAAAAGAATCCCAGAGCAAGTGTTTAAAATGAAAGGCAATACATTCAATAAATAAATCAGTATTATTTAAAAATACTACGGTAAATTACTAAAATATTACATTTTCATTAAATACAGAAGGCTTGGCAATACTTTTTTGTATTAGAAATATTAAATAACAGGTGTAATAATTAAATAATTATCGGATTGAAATAAGTGGAATTTTTAATTAATTAAATCTCATTTAAATTTTAAATGAATTAAACAAATTCCATCAGCCAACTATTTTCTGCTATTTCAGTATTATGCTTCATTTAAGATAAATCCTCGGTATCTCTGTTATGAAGCGTTCTAGCACCAATGTTTATTGGGATTTTTTTCATGTTGGTGTCTAGAATTCATACTCCGAAGCCTTACATAGTTACATGAAACACCCTGTATTTCTGACAAATTTATACGAAAAACAAGAAATGTTTTCTCATGGACTGTCATAGAGAATTGTCAAGAATACGACAGCTCGATCGGCTATTCTTTTTTGCATAAAATTGTCAATAATATTTCGGAAGTGTAGTATCTATAGCTGAGTGCACGATGTATAATGTATTACAAAGAATGGCTAAATAACCGGGTTAGTTCATACAGTATGCCGCTAGATGTCAGGTTTTTTGGGACCCGGTTTTTACAAAAATATTTGAAATAGTAAATTATTCCTATATATCGCACAATATTTTATATTTTCAATACATTACCTTTTATCTTTTGTCAGTTCTATGTATGTATTTTGGACAAATTCCATACAGAAGGCTTCTATATTTTCAGTAAAATTATAAAATAAACATAATGTCATGTACTTGACACTGACATCTTTCAATCTGAATTTTCTTAATCGTAGTACCTGTTTCTATGGTTATATCATGGCTGGCTGCTACAAAATCGCACATTTTGGCACCTTAAAAGGACTATGGTCCGTATTCTTACATCTTAAAGTAGCGGTACTTCCGAAAAATCGCTACTTCAACTGTCAAATGTCAACTTTAACATTAAAATGAGAGATATAAAAATAAATTAAATTGTAAAAAGCATTTATTTCTAATGTCATAGGTTTCATTTACAAAAATATGAAACCTATTCTTATCTACTCATAAAATTATATAAATAAAAAATCGAAATAGCGCTATTTCCGAAGTAACGTTACTTCAAGAGGTGAAAATTCGGGTCTATATCTCTTTATTTGGTCCATACCCTGTTGTACGTCCTATATCACAACATTTTCTATTTAAACGCGAACTTATTTTAACCGCAACCGACACACTGCGGCACACCAACTGCCAAACGCCTGTCAAATGGTAACGGGTCGCGTTAGCTTCTTTTTTACCAGCTAGTTATGTCAACTCATCTCGTACTCTCACCTATAGATACTACACCGTGGTAGGAACTGATGAAAACATATAATGAAATGAACAAATGCTGCGCATTTTATGCGAGCAAACAGGACAAAATTACAGGATAAATATAAACATAATACAAGGTGCCCATTTTATATGTTACCGCCTTAAATTTTAAGAGTAAGCAAAACCATATACATTTTATAAGCCACTTGGTGAATATTAGTACTTTAAATCGAATAATCACAGTAGGTATAAGAGCAAAACAAAATTTTAAAAACCAAGTCACTTATGAAATGTATCATGGATTGCCTAATGATGAATTTTCAGGCGGGAACTTTTAAAATGCGGACCCTGTATTAGTAACATGTATATGAGTACACAATACTAAATTTAAAGATAAAAATAAATCAAACAAAACTAAAAGATGCGATATTTTAATTCTAGAGTAAACAGTTAGTTACAAACTGCAGAAAAGTAAGTACTTACATTACATTAGATCTGAACTTTTACAACGAATTTGAAAATATATCAATAAAGTTTGGATTGTTAAAAATGATAGGTATTAAAGATTACTTTTCTGGCTCATGCTGTATGATTATGTAATTTAAAATATTTTTTATTAGTACGATACAATAATTGGGAATAAAAGAATTTTAATATAGATAATTTTAACGTAATATAAGAAAATAAAATACAGATTAAATTCTGTACCGTTTTAAGATAGATATCGAATTATGTATAATCTGAAATAATTTTAAACGTAATGTAAGAAAATGAATTACAAAAAAAGTACAGATTAAAACATACTATCTAAAATTATTGACTTGTCTTCTTCCAGACTATGATTTTCCTGTACACGTCTTAAAATCATTACATATACCTATATATACAATCGGTTTATAACGTTGTACTATGTCTTCCGATGCGAATTCTCCACTGGTCTTGCCATAGATCTTCATTCTCTCTTATTTCTTCTTGGATTCCTGCAACCCAATTCCTTCTAGGTCTCCCTCTTTTCTTTTTGCCGCTAGGAGTTTACTATGGTATGTGTTTTGCCATTACTCATTTGCTGTACGTGATCGTACCATCTTAATTGACTTGTTTTTATATCATCGGTTATAGTAATTGATACATGCATAATTTGTCATTAACATATCAAATATGACATGACAATGTTTATCTTTTTAATTTTGTACATGGATTGTGATATTATTCCTACCTTTCTGATCCTTTTCGACGTGTTTCCTTATACATTTTCCAAAATTCTATTTACAAAATAAAATATGTAACATAATAATAAACATGGCTTAAAATCATTACATATACCTACCTTGTTAAATTAATCATCTTTTCTTTAATTATTACATATTATTTAAACATTTTATTGCATTTAAAAGGAAGAAAACTGATTTGTCATCATTGACATTGGCATAACAGCGTTTATCGTCTTAAATTTTCAAGGAAACCTGTGATCGTTACTGTGAAAAATATTGTTTAGTTAGAAATATTTTTTTTTACCTAGTTACTTATGACACATTTGGTAACACTGTTCAAGTACATATGAAACGTCAAAATTTATAATTTGTAATTAAAATGTTTTAGGCCTTTTTTACCTGTGCGGATATTTTGCCCATTCTCAAAATTTATAATTATGAATTAAACTTCTTTCAAATTGTCTCCATTTCATAAATATTTCCATTTAAAGGTTCAAAATGACATGACAAACATGGCGTTCTTCGTCTTAAAATTTTCACGGAGAACTGTGATCATTACAGTGACCTATTGTTTCTGTCCCAATTTTCAATCTTTAATAATGTTTTACACAAAAACTATGCATCCTACAGAAATTTGATCCATTAGAAGGGAGCTGAAGCCAATCATTTCCTACAACTTGGTACAAATTTTACGAAAATCGGTCGCTCCGTTTAAGCTGTAGCCTTGTCTAAAGTTTGGCGATTGGCTTTTTGATTAAAGAATATATAGATAGTGAATCTAACCTTTTAGTATTAAGGATAGCCTAAGCTCGGCTTCGCCGAGTTTACCCTAAGGCTCCGCCGATAGTGTTTTATAATAGTTTATACGTACATCCAATCTGTCGACGCACAATTTAAAACCAAAGTGGTAACGCCAACAGTCTTGTCAGATACCCAAGTTCCCCTTCTATCAAACGAATTAACTTTATGCATAAAACAAAAGCCAATCAACCTGTCATAAATTTCCACACTTGTGTCTAAAAATTCGTAACCAGACCTCTCATTTGATACCAAACACGACATATTTCTAGCACCTTTATAAAAAAACAAAAGCCGACCGAGATGTCTATTTGTTGACACTTCTATGTTACAGCCCTGCAGAAAAAAATTCACATGATCCTAATCACTACATGGTTCTGACAACTTTATGTAAAAAACAAAAGCCGGTCAAGTTGATGTCAAAATTTTGAAAGTTCTATAGTTTAGCCATGCAGAAATCTTTCCATTTAATACCAAACAGGATATACAGGTGTTTCATATAAGAGTGCAAGGCTTTGGAGTATGAATTCTGATACCAAAAGGGGGAAAAATCCCAATAAACATTGATGCTATAACGCTTTCTAACAGAGATAGGTACCCAGGATTTTATTAAAATAAAAAATAAAACAGGAAACAGGTTATTTTTATTTATTTTTGTATTGGGTCATAAATAATTACTTATAAAAAGAATACCAGAGCAAGTGTTTAAAATGAAAGGCATTACATTCAATAAATAAATCAGTATTATTTAAAAATACTACGGTAAATTATTAAAATATTACATTTTCATTAAATACAGAAGGCTTGGCAATACTTTTTTGTATTAGAAATATTATCAAAATATTAAATAACAGGTGTAATAATTAAATAATTATCGGATTGAAATAAGTGGAATTTTTAATTAATTAAATCTCATTTAAATTTTAAATGAATTAAACAAATGCCATCAGCCAACTATTTTCTGATATTTCAGTATTATGCTTCATTTAAGATAAATCCTCGGTATCTCTGTTATGAAGCGTTCTAGCACCAATGTTTATTGGGATTTTTTTCATGTTGGTGTCTAGAATTCATACTCCGAAGCCTTACATAGTTACATGAAACACCCTGTATTTCTGACAAATTTATACGAAAAACAAGAAATGTTTTCTCATGGACTGTCATAGAGAATTGTCAAGAATACGACAGCTCGATCGGCTATTCTTTTTTGCATAAAATTGTCAATAATATTTCGGAAGTGTAGTATCTATAGCTGAGTGCACGATGTATAATGTATTACAAAGAATGGCTAAATAACCGGGTTAGTTCATACAGTATGCCGCTAGATGTCAGGTTTTTTGGGACCCGGTTTTTACAAAAATATTTGAAATAGTAAATTATTCCTATATATCGCACAATATTTTATATTTTCAATACATTACCTTTTATCTTTTGTCAGTTCTATGTATGTATTTTGGACAAATTCCATACAGAAGGCTTCTATATTTTCAGTAAAATTATAAAATAAACATAATGTCATGTACTTGACACTGACATCTTTCAATCAGAATTTTCTAAATCGTAGTACCTGTTTCTATGGTTATATCATGGCTGGCTGCTACAAAATCGCACATTTTGGCACCTTAAAAAGACTATGGTCCGTATTCTTACATCTTAAAGTAGCGCTACTTCCGAAAAATCGCTACTCAAATGTCAACTTTAACATTAAAATGAGAGATATAAAAATAAATTAAATTGTAAAAAGCATGTATTTCTAATGTCATAGGTTTCATTTACAAAAATATGAAACCTATTCTTATCTACTCATAAAATTATATAAATAAAAAATCGAAATAGCGCTACTTCCGAAGTAACGTTACTTCAAGAGGTGAAAATTCGGGTCTATATCTCTTTATTTGATCCATACCCTGTTGTACATCATATATCACAACATTTTCTATTTAAACGCGAACTTATTTTAACCGCAACCGACACACTGCGGCACACCAACTGCCAAACGCCTGTCAAATGGTAACGGGTCGCGTTAGCTTCTTTTTTACCAGCTAGTTATGTCAACGCATCTCGTACTCTCACCTATAGATACTACACCGTGGTAGGAACTTATGAAAACATATAATGAAATGAACAAATGCTGCGCATTTTATGCGAGCAAACAGGACAAAATTACAGGATAAATATAAACATAATACAAGGTGCCCATTTTATATGTTCCAGCCTGAAATTTTAAGAGTAAGCAAAACCATATACATTTTATAAGCCACTTGGTGAATATTAGTACTTTAAATCGAATAATCACAGTAGGTATAAGAGCAAAACAAAATTTTAAAAACCAAGTCACTTATGAAATGTATCATGGATTGCCTAATCATGAATTTTCAGGCGGGAACTTTTAAAATGCGGACCCTGTATTAGTAACATGTATATGAGTACACAATACTAAATTTAAAGATAAAAATAAATCAAACAAAACTAAAAGATGTGATATTTTAATTCTAGAGTAAACAGTTAGTTACAAACTGCAGAAAAGTAAGTACTTACATTACATTAGATCTGAACTTTTACAACGAATTTGAAAATATATCAATAAAGTTTGGATTGTTAAAAATGATAGGTATTAAAGATTACTTTTCTAGCTCATGCTGTATGATTATGTAATTTAAAATATTTTTTATTAGTACGATACAATAATTGGGAATAAAAGAATTTTAATATAGATAATTTTAACGTAATATAAGAAAATAAAATACAGATTAAATTCTGTACCGTTTTAAGATAGATATCGAATTATGTATAATCTGAAATAATTTTAAACGTAATGTAAGAAAATGAATTACAAAAAAAGAACAGATTAAAACATACTATCTAAAATTATTGAATTGTCTTGTTCCAGACTATGATTTTCCTGTACACGTCTTAAAATCATTACATATAGCTATATATACAATCGGTTTATAACGTTGTACCATGTCTTCCGATGCGAATTCTCCACTGGTCTTGCCATAGATCTTCATTCTCTCTTATTTCTTCTTGGACTCCTGCTACCCAATTCCTTCTAGGTCTCCCTCTTTTCTTTTTGCCGCTAGGAGTTTACTGTGGTATGTGTTTTGCCATTACTCATTTGCTGTACGTGATCGTACCATCTTAATTGACTTGTTTTTATATCATCGGTTATAGTAATTGATACATGCATAATTTGTCATTAACATATCAAATATGACATGACAATGTTTATCTTTTTCATTTTGTACATCGATTGTGATATTATTCCTACCTTTCTGATCCTTTTCGACGTGTTTCCTTATACATTTTCCAAAATTCTATTTACAAAATAAAATATGTAACATAATAATAAACATGGCTTAAAATCATTACATATACCTACCTTGTTAAATTCATAATCTTTTCTTTAATTATTACATATTATTTAAACATTTTATTGCATTTAAAAGGAAGAAAACTGATAATTTGTCATCATTGAGATTGACATAACAGCGTTTATCGTCTTAAATTTTCAAGGAAAACTGTGATCGTTATATGACAAACATGGCGTTCTTCGTCTTAAAATTTTCAAGGAGAACTGTGATCATTACAGTGACCTATTGTTTCTGTCCCAATTTTCAATCTTTAATAATGTTTTACACAAAAACTATGCATCCTACAGAAATTTGATCCATTAGAAGGGAGCTGAAGCCAATCATTTCCTACAACTTGGTACAAATTTTACGAAAATCGGTCGCTCCGTTTAAGCTGTAGCCTTGTCTAAAGTTTGGCGATTGGCTTTTTGATTAAAATATATGTAGAGAGTGAATCATGCCTTTTAGTATTAAGGACTAGCGAAAACTCGGCTACGCCGAGCTTCCCCTAGGGCTCCGCCGACAGTGTTTTATAATAGTCTTTACGTGCATCCAACCCGTCTACACACAATGTAAAACCATTTTTTTCTCGCTTGCCCCTGCAACCTGCCCACCCAAACAGCTCCAGCTACATGCTCACCCAAACTGCTCACGCAGCATGCTTACCAAGTCTGCCCACTGAAACTGCCTACCCAAAGTGCCCACCCCAAACTGCCATTCAAACTACCTATTCATACTGCCCACCCAAACTTCCCACTCAAACTGCCGACCCATACTGCCCACGGAACCTGTTCAACCAAACTGCCCACTCAAACAACACACCCAAACTGCCCGCTTATACTGCCTACTCATACTGCCGACTCAAACTGTTGTAATCTGCAATAATTTCTTTTCTAATGTTCTTGTTGGTGTTGCAGTTGTAAAACTAGTTCTAGATGGACTAATAAAAATTATTTATTTGAACATAAATTTAAAAATTAGTGTAGTTTGAGTGAAGACAACACTTGTCATTTTTGAAGGTTTGAAGTCAGAGACAGAACATGGATAAGACATTTTTTACTAATGGCAACTGTTTGGCGGACTTCTGCGTAAATCAAATGCATGTCGTATACTTGATTAGTGAAAGCAACATGCATATCTAAATATCTAAGTGATATTCCACTTTTTGCAAATTAAACGTCATTTTTGATAACCGAAAAATATTGTTCTCTAGAATAAATTGATATTCAGATTTAGCTGGTACGTAATTGGTCGATTTTACAGTATTACAACTTTTACAACTTGACAAATTATGCAATATATATATATATATATATATATATATATATATATATATATATATATATATATATATATTAGTTGTTTACTTGTACACACAATTCACGAATATTGCTAACGTTAATATTTTTCTCAGATATCAAAGATCTCTTCTCTCAAAAAAATCTGAACTTTGTCAAAAAACAAAAGCCGATCGAGCTATTAAAATTTGCCATCTTAGAATATGATTTACCATTCTTACATTTAAACAATATATTTACAATAATACAGACCGACAAGATGGAACATATAGAAGTTTAACATGGGTATTAAATTGTGCCAAAAATTTGTTGTCCTGTATATTTTAGAGCAAAAATTTACAAATAAAATTAATATTTACTTCTAAAAAATCTTTATTTAATACAATAGAATATCTGTTGCACTAGATATATAGAAAAAAAAATTTCTTCAAAAATCCTATCCTATCCATGGAAATAAAACAACATCTCATTTTGACAGTTCAGTGTTGATGTTAATTGTTGTAATCATTGTGTCTACATTGTTATAATCCAGAAATAAATATTCAAATAGTATGATCTTAATTGATATTTTCTTCTGTTTTTATTTTATTTTTATAGCTATATTATATTTGGCGATAATGTCATATTTTATTTTCTAAGTATCTAGTACCACAAATATTTTAATTAAACTCCCATGTTTCGCATTCGTTGCACACCTTTATACATATTATTGTACTACATGATTTCCGTATTTATAGCATGTTGTTATTCTTAAGTTTAACAATACAATAAATTACATTTGACGTTTCCAATTTGACTTTTATAAATAAATCTGAACAAATTGTTAAACACCTATTTTATCAATATTATCATATAATATAATAGAAAATATATAAATTTCATTAATAAACCAAAGTTTATATGTGAATTATTATACTGCCGAAAGATGACAGTGTCATCTGAGTGAATATTAAAATTTATTAGGAAATTATAAAAAATTACATATCCACATTAGAGTAGAGAAACGCAAAATACATAATAGTTATATTCTAAGTATAGGGTAATTATTATAATAAGTACTAGTATTGTAGCAGGATATTGATTTAATTTAGAAAATTGTCACGTTAAAATAGTAACAAAAGATGGCGCTAAAGATGGTTATATCAGTCTCACTACGCGAATTGTACACTCCAGGTAAATGTGTTCTTGACAAGTAATATTTGGGGTGATAACTTATTGTGTAAAATGTAATGTATGAAAATAAACTAAATTAAATTGAAATAAATCATGAAAAAACGTATTTTACTTATATTATGATGCAATATAATTGATGAAATACAAATAGAATTTTAAAATGATGTCTTTAAGATTTGGAAATATCCCTAGAATATGTTATTTTCCGACACAAGGTGTTTTCAGATGAAATTTGTATATGTAAAGTCATGAAACAATTATTTAGATTATGTTCTTAAAAAATAGAATTTATTACTCAATATTAAGAGTGTTTGAATGTTGGGACTTGTGAAATGAGTGCAGCTGCAGCGACAGTAAAACATTGTATACCTTCCGTCAGAGATGATGCAACGTTTGTTTTTTAATTATTAATTATTGTACATGACATTAATATATTATTTATAAAGTGAATCAGCACCTACGATTTCGACTAAGATTTAGTATGAATTGTAAAATGTATATACAGTGTGAAGTAGGCAACAGTGAATTTTTTTTTTTTTTTTTTTGCCTATGTATATACCTTGACTTCATTACAGAACACTGCGATCCATTGTTTTAATGTAAGAATTTTGACCAGTTAATAATTTTTTCCACAAAAACTATGCACAGTAAAAATAAGAGACATATCAAAGGCACTAAGTTGATTTATTCTCTACTATTTAAAGCAAATTCCATCCAAATCGCTGAAACCGTTTCAGTTGTAGCTTTGTCTAAAAATTTCCCGATCGTCGTGATGAATTTTGGGGGGCTCGACCTTTTAGTATTAGGATGTAAAACGGCTTTTTAAATCGCAAATGCCTGATTTAAAAAATATGATAATCATTTCAAGTCATAGATAGGTAAAAAGCAGTCCGTTTTGATGTATAATAAGTCATATTGGCGATATATTCCAAAATGTGTGGAACAGTTTAAATTTTATTCATACAAAATTGTATAATATTGTTTAAAACTATGTAATATGATAAATAGAGATAAAAAATAATAATAAATTAATTTTATTGTAAAAAAAATGTATTTTTGTTATAAAATACGTAATTAATATGAAATGAATGAAGTCAGATATAGGTAAATATTTATTAAAATAATAATAATAATAATAATAAAAATAATAATAATAATAATAATAATAATAAAAGAACATAAAAAATTATATCTGATAATAATAATAATAATAATAATAAATAATAAATAATAATAATAAGCAGAGAGGTACAAAAATACATAATTTTTTTTTAAATAATCAAATACAATAAATGTATTTAAAATGGTTTCAAAATGACATAAAACTTTTTCAGACTGTCTTCTTAAAAAATTTCACGCATACTCAATTCAAATAATTAGCCTGTATTCTCTGATTTTGTATATTTGACATCAGTACAGAGAACTTTGATCTATTGTTTTAATGTAAGAATTTTGACCAGTTAATAATTTTTTCCACAAAAACTATGCACAGTAAAAATAAGAGACATATCAAAGGCACTAAGTTGATTTATTCTCTACTATTTAAAGCAAATTCCATCCAAATCGCTGAAACCGTTTCAGTTGTAGCTTTGTCTAAAAATTTACCGATCGTCGTGATGAATTTTGGGGGGCTTGACCTTTTAGTATTAGGACTAGCCTAAGCTCGGCTTCGCCGAGTTTACCCTAGGGCTCCGCCGATAGTGTTTTATAATTGTTTATACGTACATCCAATCTGTCTACGCACAATTTAAAACCAAAGTGGTAACGTCAACAGTCTTGTCAGATACCCAAGTTCCCCCTTCTATCAAACGAATTAACTTTATGCATAAAACAAAAGCCAATCAACCTGTCATAAATTTCCACACTTGTGTCTAAAAGTTCGTAACCAGACCTCTCATTTGATACCAAACACGACATATTTCTAGCACCTTTATACAAAAACAAAAGCCGACCGAGATGTCTATTTGTTGACACTTCTATGTTACAGCCCTGCAGAAAAAAATTCACATGATCCTAATCACTACATGGTTCTGACAACTTTATGTAAAAAACAAAAGCCGGTCAAGTTGATGTCAAAATTTTGAAAGTTCTATAGTTTAGCCATGCAGAAAACTTTTCATTTAATACCAAAGAGGATATACAGGTGTTTCATATAAGAGTTCAAGGCTTTGGAGTATGAATTCTGATACCAAAAAGGGGGAAAAATCCCAATAAACATTGATGCTATAACGCTTTCTAACAGAGATAGGTACCCAGGATTTTATTAAAAAAAAAAAAAAAAGAACAGGAAACAGGTTATTTTTATTTATTTTTGTAGTGGGTCATAAATAATTATTTATAAAATGAATCCCAGAGCAAGTGTTTAAAATGAAAGGCATTACATTCAATAAATAAATCAGTATTATTTAAAAATACTACGGTAAATTACTAAAATATTACATTTTCATTAAATACAGAAAGCTTGGCAATACTTTTTTGTATTAGAAATATTAAATAACAGGTGTAATAATTAAATAATTATCGGATTGAAATAAGTGGAATTTTTAATTAATTAAATCTCATTTAAATTTTAAATGAATTAAACAAATTCCATCAGCCAACTATTTTCTGCTATTTCAGTATTATGCTTCATTTAAGATAAATCCTCGGTATCTCTGTTATGAAGCGTTCTAGCACCAATGTTTATTGGGATTTTTTTCATGTTGGTGTCTAGAATGGGCCCGTCCAACTTTTTTTGAATTTTTTATATATTACGAAGAATTTAAAAATAGAAAATCCGTATTTTTTGTTTTCTTGAAATAATGCTTAATAACGCCTAAAATAATTATTAAAGTTTTGGCGCGAAAGTTGTGACGATAGCATCACTCCGTCATAAGTAAAGAGAACCGACATACGTTACCATTAATAATGGTAATGTACAATAAATGTTGCAAGAATAAAAATACGTATCCATTACAAAAAGTGATCAAAAATCTTTAGAGCTAATAGTAATAAAATAAGTCAGATAGTTGTATCAAAATATATATTTGTTTGATTTACTTCCATCAATAGATATTGGATTTGTGTTAAATGATAATTTATGTAAAACTTCGATTATATATTATACATAAATAAAAATCAGGTAAGTAAAATTAATAATTTTTGCTCGTTTTCATAATCATGTTAATTATTCGCTTTAATTAATGTGACTTTAAGGCTTTCTATAAAATAATATTGAAGGTTATCATACTCACCAAGTGCCATAATTATAATTAAAATAGTATTTAAGCTATTTTCTATTTACATATAAATACATACAACAATGACAGTATTGATTACAATAATCAAAGCATAGTTCATAATAAAGAGTAATCCAACATTTAAATTCCTATTTACTAAATGATTGCAACAATGACAAGTATTGATATTACAATAATTAAAACATAAATTATAATATAAATTTATTTATATAAGTAAATTTTCTTTTGATCTTATAAAAAATGACTCGGATATATTAAATATGTGTATGTTAGAGTATGTGTAAAGCCAATCGCAAATTTATGAGGAAAATATATATGGTCCACTCTATATTTACATTTTCACAGGATAACTGGACGACTGTAATGACGCTGACGTCACAACATGGCGACCATTTTACGCTGAGAACTTTAATTACATTATTATAGGTATAAAAATAGAAAATATATAGCAATTTTTATTTAGTTTTCCTCTATTTATATTCAAAATTCATATGCGACATATAATTTCTAAAAAGTCGAAGACTTGGATGGGCCCATTCATACTCCGAAGCCTTACATAGTTACATGAAACAGCCTGTATTTCTGACAAATTTATACGAAAAACAAGAAATGTTTTCTCATGGACTGTCATAGAGAATTGTCAAAAATACGACAGCTCGATCGGCTATTCTTTTTTGCATAAAATTGTCAATAATATTTCGGAAGTGTAGTATCTATAGCTGAGTGCACGATGTATAATGTATTACAAAGAATGGCTAAATAACCGGGTTAGTTCATACAGTATGCCGCTAGATGTCAGGTTTTTTGCGACCCGGTTTTTACAAAAATATTTGAAATAGTAAATTATTCCTATATATCGCACAATATTTTATATTTTCAATACATTACCTTTTATCTTTTGTCAGTTCTATGTATGTATTTTATACAAATTCCATACAACAGGCTTCTATAATTTCAGTCAAATTATAAAATAAACATAATGTCATGTACTTGACACTTTCATCTTTCAATCAGAATTTTCTAAATCGTAGTACCTGTTTCTATGGTTATATCATGGCTGGCTGCTACAAAATCGCACATTTTGGCACCTTAAAAAGACTATGGTCCGTGTTCTTACATCTTAAAGTAGCGCTACTTCCGAAAAATCGCTACTTCAACTGTCAAATGTCAACTTTAACATTAAAATGATATAAAAATAAATTAAATTGTAAAAAGCATTTATTTCTAATGTCATAGGTTTCATTTACAAAAATATGAAACCTATTCTTATCTACTCATAAAATTATTTATATAAATAAAAAATCGAAATAGCGCTACTTCCGAAGTAACGTTACTTCAAGAGGTGAAAATTCGGGTCTATATCTCTTTATTTGATCCATACCCTGTTGTACATCCTATATCACAACATTTTCTATTTAAACGCGAACTTATTTTAACCGCAACCGACACACTGCGGCACACCAACTGCCAAACGCCTGTCAAATGGTAACGGGTCGCGTTAGCTTCTTTTTTACCAGCTAGTTATGTCAACTCATCTCGTACTCTCACCTAGAGATACTACACCGTGGTAGGAACTGATGAAAACATATAATGAAATGAACAAATGCTGCGCATTTTATGCGAGCAAACAGGACAAAATTACAGGATAAATATAAACATAATACAAGGTGCCCATTTTATATGTTACCGCCTGAAATTTTAAGAGTAAGCAAAACCATATACATTTTATAAGCCACTTGGTGAATATTAGTACTTTAAATCGAATAATCACAGTAGGTATAAGAGCAAAACAAAATTTTAAAAACCAAGTCACTTATGAAATGTATCATGGATTGCCTAATCATGAATTTTCAGGCGGGAACTTTTAAAATGCGGACCCTGTATTAGTAACATGTATATGAGTACACAATACTAAATTTAAAGATAAAAATAAATCAAACAAAACTAAAAGATGTGATATTTTAATTCTAGAGTAAACAGTTAGTTACAAACTGCAGAAAAGTAAGTGCTTACATTACATTAGATCTGAACTTTTACAACGAATTTGAAAATATATCAATAAAGTTTGGATTGTTAAAAATGATAGGTATTAAAGATTACTTTTCTGGCTCATGCTGTATGATTATGTAATTTAAAATATTTTTTATTAGTACGATACAATAATTGGGAATAAAAGAATTTTAATATAGATAATTTTAACGTAATATAAGAAAATAAAATACAGATTAAATTCTGTACCGTTTTAAGATAGATATCGAATTATGTATAATCTGAAATAATTTTAAACGTAATGTAAGAAAATGAATTACAAAAAAAGAACAGATTAAAACATACTATCTAAAATTATTGAATTGTCTTGTTCCAGACTATGATTTTCCTGTACACGTCTTAAAATCATTACATATACCTATATATATATATATATATATATATATATATATATATATATATATATATATATATATATATATATATATACAATCGGTTTATAACGTTGTACTATGTCTTCCGATGCGAATTCTCCACTGGTCTTGCCATAGATCTTCATTCTCTCTTATTTCTTCTTGGATTCCTGCAACCCAATTCCTTCTAGGTCTCCCTCTTTCCCGCTAGGAGTTTACTGTGGTATGTGTTTTGCCATTACTCATTTGCTGTACGTGATCGTACCATCTTAATTGACTTGTTTTTATATCATCGGTTATAGTAATTGATACATGCATAATTTGTCATTAACATATCAAATATGACATGACAATGTTTATCTTTTTAATTTTGTACATCGATTGTGATAGTATTCCTACCTTTCTGATCCTTTTCGACGTGTTTCCTTATACATTTTCCAAAATTCTATTTACAAAATAAAATATGTAACATAATAATAAACATGGCTTAAAATCATTACATATACCTACCTTGTTAAATTCATCATCTTTTCTTTAATTATTACATATTATTTTAACATTGTATTGCATTTAAAAGGAAGAAAACTGATAATTTGTCATCATTGACATTGACATAACAGCGTTTATCGTCTTAAATTTTCAAGGAAAACTGTGATCGTTACTGTGAAAAATATTGTTAAGTTAGAAATATTTGTTTTTTACCTAGTTACTTATGACACATTTGGTAACACTGTCCAAGTACATATGAACCGTCAAATTTTATAATTTTTAATTAAAATGGTTTAGGCCTTTTTTACCTGTGCGGATATAATTGCCCATTCTCAAAATTTATAATTATGAATTAAACTTCTATCAAATTGTCTCCATTTCATAAATATTTCCATTTAAAGGTTCAAAATGACATGACAAACATGGCGTTCTTCGTCTTAAATTTTCAAGGAAAACTGTGATCGTTACTGTGAAAAATATTGTTTCTGTCCCAATTTTCAATCTTTAATAATTTTTTACTCGAAAACTATGCATCCTACAGAAATTCGTCCCATTAGAAGGGCCCTGAAGGCAATCATTTCCTACATCTTGGTACAAATTTCATGAAAATCGGTCGAACCGTTTATGCTGTAGCCTTGTCTAAAGTTGGGCGATCGTCGTGATGAATTCAAATATATATATATATAGAACTATAGATAGTGAATCTAATCGTTTAGTATATAAGATACACGTTTTATAAGACATTTAAGCGCACTTGCCTCCATAGAAAACTTGCGGCAAGCCGCACATTACTAAAGCCCGTTTGCACCGGGATCACTTGCTTGTTCCTCTTAGTTAAACGCCCCTTAGTTAGTAAGTGGCCCTTAAGCTTAAATGGTTTGCACGGATGGAATATAGTTGTCACTTAGATAAGTGTAGCTTGGAAGAAGTATAAGAAGAAATTCTAGTAACTTTTCATTTTCATATTATATTATTCTAATAATTATTATGTCAAATGTGAGAGTGGCGGCTGAAAAGGCAAATAATTAGTTTTACACGCTCCTACAGATAATAAAAATATTATTTATTTATTTATGGAAAGTAGAATTATTTCCTAATTCTTTTAAAACTACACCTGTTATATTTGTAATGCAAAATTTTTAAGTTGCGTGGAAAGAAATAACTAATAATTTTAATTCTACTTGCCGGATTTAACGAAAAGTACTAAGCAGTCACTAAAAGTTTTATGAAAATAATAAAATATAAAGAAGTCTGAAAATCTGTTGCGAATGTGTGATTGGGATATGTTAAAAACCGGGAGAGGGAAAACAATTCCTACTGAAAGTGTTGTGTTGGATATTCTGAAAACAAAAACTATAACAGGTTTTGAAAATATATTCGACGGTGATAATATTAAGGTTTGTGATATCAATATACGGGTATTGTACACAGTAAATATTGTGCATTTTTAATTATTTCAGAATATCACATCCTTCAGTGTCAAAGAGCCAACGAGCTCTATAGATATTATGGCCATTATGGTCAAAACTGTAAATCTAAATCTATAAAAACTGACAAAAGCACATCTATTTTTGTTTATCAATATAAAATTATACAAATATACATATTTTTCAAAGTGTATATTTGACGCGGAATTCCAAAATTTATTAAGTTCATAACTTCCAAATCATCATCAACTCTATCTAATTCCAAATCATTATCCACTTTCATCTACAGAAAATCAAAATATTAATATTTCTACATAAACAAACAATTATTAATTTACTGGATTGGCCTGAAAATGCAATATTTATTTTAAGGGTACCTCTAAGTTTCACCTGAACTGCAGCTTAAATTTAAGGAGCGCTGACGTGATTTAAGGGGACTTTATAAATTGGTGCAATGCACTTATTTTGATAAGGGGTACTTAATATTTAAGTATAACCGGTGCAAACGGCCATAAGTGAATCAATTGTATAAGCGATAGTGCACGTCACCCAAAATAATAATGAACAACCGACCTTGATACTTGACACGGCGCGGATTAAAGACGCCGTTCTACAGGGACCCTAGTCAACAAATAACAAACACAAACATAGAACATACAAAATGATTCAACGTTCAGTCGTCTGCCCAACTTTTCAAATGGAAATCTATGTTGAGTGACTTTTTAACCCTCGGACAGTGTGCTGGAAAATAATTACGTTACAGTGTCGTGGGGTATGAGATACCCTAAAATGTATATAAGGAATGTTATGGTGTGAAAATACACCACGTAAAAAATTCTTACGAGTTTGCTAGCTTGCTTACAATAATATGGAAAGACAATGAACTCATTATGATTATATGTTTTATTTTGGAAATATATAAAAGATATAAAAAGGGCATTTACTCAGAATCTGACTTTACTTCTTCCCTTATCGCTAATAGTATATTTCCTGTTCTTGCTCACAGGTAATTTTATAAATAAATAGATGAAAGTACAGATAAATATGATAAAATAAAAGATCTATAGAACAAAAAATTAAAATACTATTACTTTTTACCTTTGTTCAAAAAGTTACGCCATTGGTTTGGTGGGATATATTATACCCAAAACGACTTTAAAACGTTGTAACATTTGAAATAGTAAGAGTAGAGTAATCATATTACTTTAAATATTTTCATTTCAATATTATTTAAAGCTAATGGAACGAACATGGCACTGACATGCGTATTTTGAAAGTTATACATTAATTAAGTAGTCGTGGGGTATGTTATACCCCACCACACCGTCCGAGGGTTAATGTGAGATTCTACCACATGCATGTTTTTGAATTCCGCGAAGATGTTGTTATTACTCTTCCTAAAGCTTTCAAATTGACCATAAGTGGATGCGAATTTAAAATAAATATATTTTAATTTCATACCCGGATGACCTTAATTTTTAAGTTTTCCTTTGACATCTATATGGTCTCCAGTTTTATTTCAGAATTTTTGTTCTCATTCCTTCTTGTTATTTATCGCAGTATTACGAGTAGGTACATCTGTATAAAAAATCTTTTATTTTCGAAATACTGTATATCTTATATTATTGTACAGATTAAAAATACAATGTGGACGCAGCTTTATAATTTGAATTGTATTATGTATAGTTTCCGTGGTGTAGTGGTTATCACATCCGCCTAACACGCGGAAGGTCCCCGGTTCGATCCCGGGCGGAAACATGTTTTACATCTGCCTTCTTTCTTATTGACTACGTACGAATAACACCATTCAACAAAACTGCATCCATTATACAAGCAGAGCAAGGTCCTGTGGCGCAACGGATATCGCGGCTGACTACGGATCAAAAGATTCCAGGTTCGAATCCTGAATTTTACATACTATTTATTATTAACTTTAAAATCTGTTAACATTATAAATACCTCGGTGATAACCGATGTGATAATCTCGGTGATAATCACGTCCACATTCTGTTTTATTTAATATTCTCTACATTCACGAAAGGTCCTACCGAAAAAAATTAACAGACTTATTAAATCTGTAACAACGAGTGTAACAACACTGTATTTCTTGTTATTTTATTAAACAAAACAAAATTAGAAATTCGTACCTACTATCTTAAATCTTTCGATATGCTGCCACCACCTGTGTTTTCACAAACAAAATCCTGGAAAAAGATAATATTAAAAGAAATTCGAAACCCTTGTATTAATTACCGTAATAAAAAAAAATTATATAAACAGACAAATGGAAACAATGTTTAAAAATACAAAAATGCATAAAAATAACTTACTTCCAAAATCTAACATACGGATAGGATTAGTCAATGATTTCTTTTGCTACATACTTACTTACTAACTAAACTGACACCTTTTGCGACTCTAAATAACTAGCGAAAACAAAACTTGACATTTTTGCGTCTTCATACTGACTACCAATCCCGAAACTTGCTCGTACTTGATTATTAATTCTCATTTTTCAACTATTACGCTCGAATTTATGTTCTTCTAGTTAACCAAATGACATCACAAATTTTGCCTCTGATTGGCTAGTTAAACTAGTAACTAATTTCTAACGCTACGTCACAAGGGTTAATCATCCCTTGGGAAAAACAACTTCTTCGAGAACATGAATCAACAGAACAGCATTTGGAATCAAATGAATAACAAGATAACAACTTCGATTTTTCTAAAATAAATACATAAACAATTAGCAATACTATCCCAAGGTCCAACTTTTACATATCTATAAATAGATGTAATAATAGTTCATACTTTTTAATATGTGAAGCCACTAAATTCAATATTATTTAAAGACTACGCAATACTACAATCTTGACAGTCATATTTTTACAAGTCCTCGATAGTATATAGCTTTATTCACAGTATTTAACATTGTAAATGTTACAAGGTTAATGTGTTTTGTGTTTCATCAATGGTTAGTAATTATTACAAATTATCCAATACAACATACATATAATAATAAAAACATGGTAATTGTAAGAATATTTCATATTTCATGCCTGGGCAAACGAGACGTGGAAGGGTTGGCAGCGTCTGGATGGCGTGTTGTTGGATGTCAAGGGCGAGCAGATGCTCGCAGAAGCGTCGGTGTTCTTCCGTTTCTAGGATAGTATATAGCTTTATTCACAGTATTTAACATTGTATATGTTACAAAGTTAATGTGTTTTTGTTTCATCATAGGTATAAAATAATTATTACAAATTATCCAATACAACATACATATAATAATAAAAACATGGTAATTGTAAGAATATTTCATAATATTTCATGCCTGGGCAAACGAGACGTGGAAGGGTTGGCAGCATGGGTTGGCAGCAGGTGGGGGGGCTATCTTCGGAGGTGGCGCATCAGGATCTTCGTCGTCTCGGTGATGACGCTGTACGACGCCTTCTGGATCAGCGTCTGGATGGCGTGTTGTTGGATGCCAAGGGCGAGCAGATACTCGCAGAAGCGTCGGTGTTCTTCCGTTTCTAGGACCTCTCCGAAGCAGCCGATGACGAGCAGGCCCAAATGGACCTCGCAACGATGGGCATGCGAGAGTACGTCGACTAGATTGTGGTCCCTGTTGACGGTCTTATAATTTTTGTGCGAGATGTCTACCATGGAGTTTTTCGCATACTTTACACGCTTGATTCCCTCCTGCATACGATAGTTCTGCAGGTGGGGAACAGAGACCTCGAAAAGGAAAGTCTTCTTCTCCTGCGTCAATACTTGCACCATAACGTCTGGTTTGTTATGGTGCAGCGGCAACTCCGTGAGGACACTTTGTCCCGCACGTATCCTCAACCGTCCACCTGGGATGTCGAACTCCACATTCAGGACTGCTTTGCCAAAATGTAGCTGCTTTGTTATCTCCTCCGGGGCGTTTGTCTTCTCCAGGATGGTTCTTAGGAGCCAGTAGACGACCTGGTCGTGCCTTGCATTGTAACTAACGACTTTGCACGATGTCGCAACATGGTAGGCCGTTTCATCTTCCTGGCATCCTCTTCGGCACTTACGGTTACCATCTCTTCCAGGGGCAGCATTGAGTTGGTTGAGCTGCTCTTCAGCTGCCGCGTTGATGAGCGACAGTTTAGATGAGTCAGTACGATAGTACTGAGCAGCCGGGAAGGAGATGATGTGTCGGTCAGCGAGCACGCGTTGTGGGTAGTGCATCGCTTTCGCCCAATCCTGGCATCTTGCCTCGAGATCAGCATTCTTGATCGCCTTCACCAGGTGTGCTGACAGAGGTTTGTACTCGGTGATGTCGGTGTCCTCCAGCTTGTATTTTTTGGCTACATGCCTGTAGTCTCCCAGTGGCGTGCGGCACCCCGCCGCGTCGAGTTTCTGGTACAGCTCCAAGGTGTTCTGTAGTTCTGGGTGCGTTTGAAGATATGCGTATTTCCTGGCATACTGTATCTCAGTTTCAGTTTTAATTGTTCTGAAACCAAGACCACCGATGGTGTGTGGGAGGTACGCTCTTTGGTTGGAAGTAGGTCGTGTTTTGATGTTCTCGGCGACCATCATCTTCCTTATTTTCATGTCCAGTTCACGACATCTTGCAAGCGATCCCAGGACGCTAGTGTTGGGGTGCATATTGCCCGTCACGTATACTGCCGCAGGAATGACGCAGCTGTTGAACAAGCGTCTCTTCTGTGCCGTTGACAAGTGGGAGGCCAGGACCTCGCTCGCTTTTTGCAAAACCTTGGACTCGATGACATCATAGTTTTCGGGAGTGTCACGTTCCGTCTGGATGAGGCCTAGGTATTTGTAGCCGTTCCTGACAGCTGGAATGTGGTCGACGTCGTCATTCCCTTCCAGCTTTCTGCAGTAATGACCACATTTTCCAAGGTTCAGTTCCAGACCCAATTGGCGCGAACATTGTTCAAGCGTCGATGTTATAGCTTGTATTGATTTCTTGTTCGGCGCGTGGCACTTGATGTCGTCCATGTAAGCGATGATTTCCTGCCTTCCTCTGGCAAGACGGTTTATCACGGGGTCCTCCTTGATCTTCTTGATGATGCTCGACGTCGTGAGAATGAACAGCAATGGGCTTAATGAGTCTCCTTGGTAGACGCCCCTTCTGACGGGAATTTGGATTGGTGGTCCATGCGGGGGAGACAAGCATATATTCCATTTGCTGAGAGCATTCAAGACAACGTCTTTCATCTTGGCGGGAATGGGAAGCGCCTCCACCAATTGTCGGATTTTCCCATGGCAAACTGTGTCAAATGCCTTCCTGAAATCATACCATGCGGTGTGATGTTCGCTTCTACGCAGTCGAGATGTCTGTGTCGCAGCCTTGTCAAGGAGAAGGCCGTGCATGGTGCCCCAGACGCCAGCTCTGGACATTTGCTCTCTTGGTATCACGTGACCTACAACATCTTTCACAACAGTATTTATTACCTTTGTGATGATTTTGTAGTCCGTGTTGAGCAACGCAATAGGGCGGTAGTTGTTGGGATCCGTGGAGTCTCCTGCCTTATATAATAATATGGTGTTCGCTTGCACGTCTTCTCGCGTCATCCTGTACTGGCCTTCGATGGTGCGTTTGGCATGCGAAAAAAGGTAATCTTTCGCTGCCGGGAACGTTTTGTACAGAGCCGTTGGTACTTCATCTGCTCCAGGTGATTTCCATGGTGCTGTGTGACGAAGGGCTTGCTGCAGCAACGGATCGAGGTCTGGCATTTCAATGTCCGCATGATATCTCCGTCTTCGCCGCCCTGTGATTGTGGTCAACCAATCTTTAAACCACGGAGCCTCATGGTCTACAGTGGGCTTATATAACTCTCTGTAGAAGTCTCCTGCTTTGTCCCAGTCGATTTCGCTGGCGGCATTGGCTGATTTCTTGATTGACCTCATCGATGGTTGGCCTTGGAAACGAAATTTGGTGGAGATGACTTCGTGCCGCGTCTTTTCCTCCCGCAGGCGGGACTCAAAGCGTTCTATGCGGTCTTGTGTGGTGCGGATGTACTGCGCAGGTGTCATGCGTAGCTTCTTCATCATGTGCGCCTCGTTCTTCTGGCTTTGGGTGACCGGTTTCTCTCTTCGTTGCTGTAGTTGGGACGCGACCTCTACGTGTCCCTTCAACTTCGCAATTTTCTTCTCCGTGTTCCTGTAGTATGGCTTCCTCCTAGTTCTCCCCATACTCCCTACTATCTTCATCCGTAAGAGATATCCCGCGGCCAAGATTGCATGCTTGGAGGCTTTATGTCGTCTGGCCGGTGCTTTAATTTTTTGGCTGATGGACGCCAATTCAGCTGCCAATATTGCATCAATATCTCTTATTAGTTGTCGATGGTGGAAGTTTGTGTGAAACCGGATCAGCCTCTTCGGTCGTGATTTGGAATACGTCAAAGTAAGTGCCTTGTAGTGGTCAGTATCCCCGCCTGTCACGCGGGAGACCGGGGTTCGATTCCCCGTCGGGGAGGTTTTTGTTGTTCTTGTTCTTGTAATATATAGAAATGTTTCTACTTTAATTAAAAATTCGCCCAAGCAGGGACTTGAACCCTGGACCCTTGGATTAAAAGTCCAATGCTCTACCGACTGAGCTACCCGGGCTCTTATAGAGGACACTATTCACATTACGTTACACAATACATGACCTCTATATATGGATTTAAATGTTAAAACTAGGTTCCACCGAGATTTGAACTCGGATCGCTGGATTCAAAGTCCAGAGTGCCAACCATTACACCACAAATTATTTACTATAATCGCGATTAGAGTGATTTATATTATATATATATATATATATATATATATATATATATATATATATATATATATAACATTATAATGTCTATAAATTTCATATACATACATACATAAAATCACGCACTTCCCACTTAGTGGGTTAGCACCAACCCGAAACTATAATAATAATATCAACTACAAAAATAATCACTCTATCTTCAACAAGATTCTTATTAATCTGACATCATACAACAAATAATCCTCCACTCTAAACATATTAAAGTGACCGATTTTCGGTAGCGAAATACCGCATCCGGACCACAATAATAGTTACGAAACAATCATCCTTCGCCACACATTCCTGTCTATAAAATCCATCCACCAACACATGGTACACAGTCACCAATTTACTCCTTTGAAATACTAACACCTTGGATTTATCAACATTCAACCCCAGTTTCATACTTCTTCCAGCTACGTTTTTTCTCTGTATCATTCTTCTGAGTTGCTGTTCATTTTCACCTAAATATATAAATAACAAATTCATATAATATAGAAAAATGAAAGGAAAATCTTCCGGTACCGGGAATCGAACCCGAGCCTCCTGGGTGAAAGCCAGGTATCCTAGCCACATATTAACTATTAACGAGACCCTTAACAAGACTCGTAACCTCGCTCTTAACTGTAACTCTGCCAATTTGGTATTGTAACGCTTTTATATATTTGGGTGAAGTGTAAAAATTAAAGAATTGTTATTAATTAAAATAAACGTTTATTAAGCTGACGATAAATAAATATTAAAAGATTATAACAATGACGATTACTAATATTAAATACTAATTTAGAACGCACTTTACACGATCTTACTAATTATTTATTTCGACCATTTATATCACTATTTATTTATATCACATTTATCTGTCCGACCTACCGATATCCACAGCGTCTATATACTCAACTGACTCGACAGCGTCTGTATGTTCAACTATCCGGACAGAATTCACTCCTTTCGCCTCACTGTCTATCTGACGGACTAACTGTTGTAACTTCCTCAGTTTCAATACCACCGACTGTGTTTGCCATAACTCTTCAATACCACTGCCGAGTATACACTTCCGCTCGCCTTTACTAACTTCCCAATAGTCCTCAAAACTACCGAGTATTCACTTCTACAGCTATCCCAGTATACCAGTAACTTCCCGAGTATTCCACTCGACACTAAACTGCATACATTCTCCACGATACTACTGTTCTACTCAACTCACTGACTCCTTACTGCTTAGCATCAATGTAACTGTCCTTGTGACGGACTAACTCTGTCTGTGTCCCCCTGCACACAAGTACGTCACTTATACAGAGTGATCCAGAATGATTGAAGGTCACGTGATATGAAAAAAATTCTGATTATGATCAAAATTATCTTCCATGGAAAAAATTAGTATCAATTTATCCCGTTAATGTCACATTATGTTACCTATATTACGGACATTTGAGGCGATTTCGGGCGACATACCCGTTCACTTCTTCGGATTACTTACGGTTAGTTACGGTATGATATGGTTAATGGTGGCGCCAAAAATCGTTGGTTCACTTGTTGACACCGTTCTTGGGGGTTATGCATATTCTGCGACATTTAAAACTGTCAAAAATAGTGTCTGACAATTAAAATGCATTAACGGAGAAAGTTTTTTCCATATTTGTCCAAAAAAAGAGTCAACGAAAATAATGTCACCCTGTTTGACATAAGACCACGACTCCGACTGTTTTGACTTTTGACATGAACAGAGAGCTGACCCGACTCGCAAACCCGTTCAGCTCTGAGCACTGGTCCAAGCATACCGGGTATGTTGTTCCTAGCGCCCGAATGTGTGAACGTACCTGAACGCAACATACCGCAAGTGAACGGTTGTCGCTCGAAATCGCCTTTGGTAAAGTCAACGGCGTTACGTATTTTAAATATTTTGACATAGTTTGTTTTTATCTTTTAAAATTAAAGCGATATTTATTCAAATCGAAACGTTAGATAGTGTTTACGGATGAACATGACAAGTTTATTTTGGAAGCATATTATCGTTCTGCGAGTAATGATTGAAATGAGTGGTAATATGTATGCCAATGCAATCTGTCAATGATACGGCAAACAAAATATCAGAACGAGGCGGAACCTTCAATCATTCTGGATCATCCTGTATAATTGTTCTAATACTTTCTGGAACATTCTCAAGACGTCTCGAACGACATAACAATGCGCAGGTAATTACGCTTATCTTCCCCTGTTTACCTAACTGCCCGCCTCGCGTCGCCTGCTACCTACTAGAATGCTTCTATTCATAGGCATCGGTTTGCACGCGCTGGCCGGGGCTCGCAGTACAAATGTCGTAGGTTCCTACCTTCTCACGTTACAGTATTTTGTCAATTATATGCATCATTAAAAAAAACTGTGCATCGGCCGGGAATCGAACCCGGGCCGCCCGCGTGGCAGGCGAGCATTCTACCACTGAACCACCGATGCTTGTTACATTTATTACATAATCATGATACCAGCTCTCTTTTCTTAATAACATTCTAATAAAAGACAACATATTTTACGATGCATCATCTTCGCAGTATCCGGTATGGTCTAGTGGCTAGGATACCTGGCTCTCACCCAGGGGGCTCGGGTTCGATTCCCGGTACCGGAATATTTTGTTTTGTTAAAACTAACTTTAACTAAACCCAGTTAAAAGAGAATCGCCCCCGGGTGGGCTCGAACCACCAACCTTTCGGTTAACAGCCGAACGCGCTAGCCAATTGCGCCACGGAGGCGTGTGATTATATTACATGACCTTCATTGCAGGTCAAAAATACGAGTATTTACATGTGTTTAATAACAACAAAAAAGAAATACCGTAATTTGTTGTACTGATAGCACCGGCGCCGTGGCTTAGTTGGTTAAAGCGCCTGTCTAGTAAACAGGAGATCGGGGGTTCGAATCCCCCCGGGACCTTGGAGATTAACTTTTTACTTCTGGGGGCCCGTTAGTGCAACAGCAATAAGCAAAATATGTCGCCCAACGTGGGGCTCGAACCCACGACCCTGAGATTAAGAGTCTCATGCTCTACCGACTGAGCTAGCCGGGCGATTATATTTACTAAAATCACCACTCAGAGTACAATAACAATAACATGATAATAATACGGTTCACTCGCGGAAAGTATAATCTATTTATACATTAAAGAGTCACAAAAATAACACCTGTGACGAAATATGCTGGATGATGTGTTGAAACAGCTACTAATTCATATCTCGTGGCACAAAACATGACTTCTGTATAATGGAATTAAATATTAAAACTAGTCCACCGAGATTTGAACTCGGATCGCTGGATTCAAGTCCACAGTGCTAACCATTACACTGTGGAACCGCCATATCAAATTAATTACTACAATGTTTGTTGTTATAATAAGAACTATAAGATTTATAGGATATATAACTTCCTCCTAACATTAAATTCCAGGATAGGCTTCTTTGAGTAGACATACATATTACCTACATAATACCTGCTAGATATTAAAAACTTGGGCATCTATTTGGTTAAATATATTTGTAAGTATTACAACTTTAATTCTATAACATATCAGTTAAATAATACAAGGGTACATTTTAGTATTTCTTGATGTGATGAATTAACAATATTGTTACGAAATATTAGAATTTTAAATAAAATTAACAACTACATGGATTATTAATATAATAAAATTTTCGAGTAATATTCCTACCAATCTCCGCCGAGAAATCCATTACATTATTTTATCATTCAACAAGTACGGCGTTATTCCTCCTAACATATATAAAAACGTTCCGGTACCGGGAATCGAACCCGAGCCTCCTGGGTGAAAGCCAGGTATCCTAGCCACTAGACACTAGACCATACCGGATATTGACTATTAAATGTATCTCTACGAATATGAAATTGTATATTGTCAACTATACTGCATTTCAGATAAGAATAGATTTGGTGGCGCTGAGGAGCCAGCCTGTTTTACACCAATAAAACTTATGAATTAGTGTACTTGACAGCTCGAAATGCCAAAATTTTACCATTTTTAATTCTTAAGTAAGTAAACATTTACTTTAAGTTGTTAAATAGATTATAAAGTCAAAATGGAATAAATAATATACCTGCTTACATATTGCTGTGCACATTTACTACATAATCGTCATACCGGAACTTTTTGTTGTGTTCCTTGTAAAGTAAAACAGCTCAACCCGGGGTAAAAGAAAAAAAACGAAAACTACGAACCATCAACCTTTTGGTTAACAGTCGAACACGCTAGCCAATTGCGCCACGGAGGCGTGTGATCGAATTACATTATCAATTACTACGTTTACATGCAGTTTTGAAAATGGTTTCAGTTTTCAGTCAAAATTATGCAAAACTGTTTACATGCAGTTTTCAAAACAAGTTTAAAAATTGATTTGAAATCAGTTTCAGTCCATGCGCATTTAGCTGATGTAAGTGACAAATCCTCTTCACTCCAAATACTTTTCGTATCGAAACTGAATTTAAATGTTTACATGAGTAGTTTTGAAACTAGTTTTCAAGTCCAACCCATGAATTTTAGTTTTGATTTGAGATAATTCAAAACCGTTTTGACACTGTATACATGGTGTTTTCAAAACTAAAAACGTTTTAAAAACGGTTTAAAACTGCATGTAAACTCAGTAATTATTACTCTATAATATGTATGTATATACAAACACAAACGGTTATAATAATTATATCGTATACTCCAGTAACATTAAAACCTGTTAAACCTCTCTAGAAAATCTAAACTTCTGGATGGGTTTATTCGTCGCAAAACCCAAACATGAGACTTATTTTGTGAATTTTTATTTTATTTTACAACCTGTAAATAGCATTAAATCCCAATAACAAAATGGATTGACGTAGTGTTGACACAGAGTGTTGAACTATTTCTTACTTCACTTTACTATAAAGCCCGGTTGTTCCAAGTTTAGATAAAGTAACAGTTTACTATCTATTAGATAAATTTATTCTACCGATTTTTTGATTGCTCCATAATTTCTTATTCTCCGGATAGCTAACAAAAAAATTAAAATTGTGTTAGAGTAGAATTAGTTTTGAAAAGTTGGCAACTTGGCTGTCACAATTTTAATAGAAATTTGGTCATTTTTTTACTTTTCTGTATTTTGGTGCAGTTGTAGTTTGAACGTTTAGAAGAGGTGTCAATACAATTTGCAAAAATGAGTGAAAATAATAGAAAGAGCAATTAATTTTATTACCCAGGAAATAACTAATCTAATTAAATTAGTCGACAGATACAAAAAATATATAATAATATCATTGATTCCGTCATTTGGAAAGAAAAAGATATCTGTAATCAATTAAAAAATTATTTCAATTTTAGATATGACAAGTATCCACGAAATGAAAAAACAGAGATTTTGTATTATTTTGCATGCAGTTGATTTATAAATACCTCCAAAACTCCCTACATACGAGTATATTATCATACACCCTGCTGTTGTATAAAATCGTAAACGTGATTCATAAAAACAAATGTAGAATAATAAGTGTTATTTCTCAAATTATGCTTCATTTAAATTTAACAGATAAAAACAATAATGAGGTGCTGCAAAAAAATTAACATACCTTTCTTCTTCTGAAATTCGAATAAATACGTTCTACAGTGTTATTAAATATGATTTTCTGTTCAAATTTCTGTATATATTAAGCACAGTAGCAGTTTAAAAATATACTTTTTAAATTGGCGCCAAATTACACTGAGGCATCAGACATACACTAGCCAATAATAAAACTGGAAATATGATGAAAAAAAACAAATGTATCCTACATCAACGTTAATGATTGCTTTAATGACAACTGTGTGACACACAGACCATCTACACTATAATATTAAGGTTTGTGATATCAATATACGAGTATTATACACAGTAAATATTGTGCATTTTTAATTATTTCAAAATATCACATCCTTCAGTGTCAAAGAGCCACGAGCTCTATCGATATTATGGCCGTTATGGTCAAAACTGTAAATCTAAATCTAAAAAAACTGACAAAAGCACATCTATTTTTGTTTATCAATATAAAATTATACAAATATACATATTTTTCAAAGTGTATATTTGACGCGGAATTCCAAAATTTATTAAGTTCATACCTTCCAAATCATCATCAACTCTATCTAATTCCAAATCATTATCCACTTTTATCTACAGAAAATCAAAATATTAATATTTCTACATAAACAAACAATTATGAATTTACTGGACTGGCCTGAAAATGCAATATTTATTTTAAGAGTACCTCTAAGTGTCACCTGAACTGCAGCTTAAATTTAAGGAGCGCTGACGTGATTTAAGACGACTTTATAAATTGGTGCAATGCACTTATTTTGATAAGGGGTACTTAATATTTAAGTATATCCGGTGCAAACGGCCATAAGAATGACGCGTGCGCTAAAACCATGTCTTATGAAACTTGTATTTTAATGTACTATTTTCTATGTGGTGCTGCTTTATTTGCTCCAGACATATTGACAGTATGCATAATAAAAATACTAACGAAAACATAAAATATCAAAAAATGTATACATTTTATTGATTGGTTGGTTATCATAACAATTAATATAATATATTAAATAACTATTTTATACTTTTTGAACATTTTTAATGAAACTGTAAATTAAAAAGTTATATCTACCTACACCATACAAAACACCAAAACAATATAGAAAGAATAAAAAGTTGTATTTAAATAATTTATTGACAGTGGTTGTGGTTGTCAAAATGTTTAAAAATCTCACTTTCAAAAAATTATTTAAATGCAACTTTTTATTCTTTTTATATTGTTTTGGTGTTTTGTATGCTGTAGTTAGATATTACTTTTTAATTTACAATTTCATTTAAAAAATCTGAAAAGGATAAAATAGTTATTGAAGTATTAAGGGCAGTAAGTGCCTCCTACCGATTCATCTCGATATCCAATACATCCGATACCGCTATAAGAGCACTTACTGCTACTTGATTTTATTTACTTACGGTAAGTAATCACAGTCACTTAATAAATAATTTGTAAACAAAACCTGCCATGGAAACGCTATTATTTTAAAAAAGCCGATCGTGCAAAAATTAATTTGTAAAATACACCTAAAAATATTTACAAAATGTAACTGGTACGTGTTAAAAAATACATTTACACAAAAATTATTATCTTAATCGTTTAAAGATTAAGACAGTCACGAATTGAGGGAAAACATTTATTTTAATTATTTACTGATTAACTAGAATGTATATGTTTACTTTGCATAAATAGTATATTTCTGCGAATATTTTATTATTACTGTCATAATTCCATGTAGGTAAGACAAAACAATTCCTATGAATTTTTCATTGTAAATTATATGGAAAGAGTTATTCGTATTAAAAGTGACATTTTATTTTGTGAGAAGGAAGTTTGGAACACGAAGCGAAGTGGAGTACCTCAAACCTTCGAACAAAATAAAATCACTTTTAGCAAATTACTATTCACTATTTCTTCTACAAACACTATTTTTTCATTTAAATTTGTATTTCTAGGCCGTATTTCAGATAATAATAGACTTAAGGGTAAGATACGGCTTACGATTCCAGCTTTCTGCGATTGGTCTAAACGCAAACCTAGTTTACAATAGCGATATGTAAGCAGGTATATTACGAGTATATATTCCATTTTGACTTTATAATCTATTTAGAAACTTTAAGTAACTGTTTACGTACAAGAATTAAAATGATGACAAAATTTGACGTTTCGAACTGTCAAGTATGTTATATACGAAACAAAACTAATTCATAAGTTTTATGGGTGTAAAACAGGCTGGCTCCGCAGCGCCACCAAGTCTATTCTTATCTGAAATGCAGTATAATAATTTTTTGGCGTGTGCCATACCAAAAATGTTGATTTGTTGCTCCATTCGTTATTACCAAGGTAACACTAGTGTTAAAAGTAAAAATGATCGGTCACTTTATAACTCTGATGCCATAAAATTACATTTTTGCCAATTGACATTAAAAATGTGATTTCTTGACAACAGTCAAAATATTTTTACTTTTAGTATAAAAATAGCAAGGATAAGCAGAGCTTTTATTTGATACCAAAACCGACATATTTCTCACTACCGTTTACAAGAAACAAAAGCTGATCGAGTTGTAAAATTTTTGACATTTCTAAATGGCAACCCTTGAAAAATGTAAATTTTTTAACTTTTACGATTGTCAACATTTCTTTTTTTATCTAGTTATATTTAAATTTTACTAATATTAGTAATGTGGAAATCAATATACGAACTTCACAATTATGCAGTTTTTTGGAGAATGACAGAACACGCACATATCGCCGAAATATTGATTTATCCGGATGGCTAAAATTTGCCTCCATCCTGCATTTTGTCATCCAAGCAAGCCTTTTAGTTTATATGTTAAAATCTTGGCCGATTTCACGAGAACGCTATACCGAAAAATCTATCGATATATATATATATATATATATCGCTATAATTTTTATTGGGATTATTATAATTAATCCGAATAGTTTGGTGAAATGCTATGCGCAGGTCCCAAATCCTACGACACACAATTCCCGTTAGACATAAAACGAAAAAAGCCGAATACGCTTCGTTTTGTATCGGCACCGCATTACCCAATTAAAATTTATAGACAAATGACAATTGTTGAACTTCAAATTTAAAATCAATTATATTATGAACATTGTTATCTAAAATGGGGTCTCGTGGCCGCGTGCCAGAGTGTCTGGTCGCGAATCTGGGAAACCGGGTTCGATACTGACCGACGCCAAATATTTCAAATTTTAAATGGAACAAAATTAACCCCTGTGGTGCGCTCTCCATGCCAGCAATGAGTTCCCGTGTGGTGACGCCTGGTAAACGCCCGCACGGTACAAATATGTCATCATCATTACCGAATTCTGTATATAAAGCAGATTGGTACACCCAGCAATGGGTAATATGCCGTTATGATATATTTATTTATTTTATTTATTTGTTATCTATAAATAACCTAAACTAACGCACAAAGAGCCTAATAGTCGGACAGGTAGTCTGCTGATGAAAGTCAATGTTTCGACTATTACAATAGTCTTCATCAGGGCAAAAAATGTCTAATTATATAATGGTTTTTAACAACCAACCATGAGGAACAATTGTAAAAAAAATTCACAGAGTTCAACGTCGTGCTGGATAAAAACATAAAAAATCTGATATGGCCAGCACATAACCTCCCGACAATTCCATGTTTAAATAGCAATGAGCTTTAAGTAAAGTATAACTTCCAATTGATCGTTTGTAAACAAAATCTAATTTATCGTTCTAATAAATAGAATAGTCTGTAATACGAAGTTTTGGATTATATTTTATTATGGTTTTCCTCGAAAATCTGTTGAGCTCCAAATTAAGTACCACTTTCGGTTTATCATATAAGTATAGTCAAAATCGAATTTTAAATACCAAACTTGATAAGTTTTGCATCATGTTTTAATACACTTTTTCAAGAGAATCTGTGTATAGCTTTCTGTAAAGTACTACTGCGGTTTATCAATTTTAGAAAAATCTAATATATCGTTGACATTAATATAAAAGTCATAAATACCAAATTTGAAAAGTTTTGGATTATATCAATATATTTTTCACGAAAATATGTTCAGAACATGAAATAAAGTATCACTTCCGGTTTATCAATTTTAGCCAAAATCTAATATGTTGCTTTCCTTCATATAAAAGTCTTAAATACCAAATTTGACAAGTTTTGAAATATATCATAATATATTTTTCACGAAAATCTGTTCAGAGCTTCAAGTAAAGTATTAGTTCCGCTTTATTAATTTCAGAAAAAATCTAATATGTCCTTCTTATTAATATGAAAGTTTTAAAAACCAAATTTAAAAAATTATGGTATATATCAAAATATTTTTCACGAAAATATGTTCAGAACTTCAAATAAAGTATCACTTCCGGTTTATCAATTTTAGCCAAAATATAATATGTTGCTTTCCTTCATATAAAAGTCTTAAATACCAAATGTGACAAGTTTTGGAATATATCATAATATATTTTTCACGAAAATCTGTTCAGAGCTCAAGTAAAGTATCAGTTCCAGTTTATCAATATTAGAAAAAATCTAATATGTCCTTCTTATTAATATGAAAGTTTTAAATACCAAATTAAAAATTTTTTGGTATATATCATAAAATATTTTTCACGAAAATATGTTCAGAGCTTCAAATAAAGTATCACTTCTGGTTTATCAATTTTAGCCAAAATATAATATGTTGCTTTCCTTCATATAAAAGTCTTAAATACCAAATGTGACAAGTTTTGGAATATATCATAATATAGTTTTCACGAAAATCTGTTCAGAGCTTCAAGTAAAGTATCAGTTCCGGTTTATCAATTTTAGAAAAAATCTAATATGTCCTTATTAATATAAAAGTTTTAAATACCAAATTTAAAAAATTTTGGTATATATCATAAAATATTTTTTAGAGTTTCAAGTAAAATAACATTTTCGCTTTGTCAATTTTAAAAAAAAAAAAATATGTCGTTCTCAGTAATCCAAAAGTCTTAAATACCATATTTGACAAGTTTTGGAATATATCATAATATATTTTTCACGAAAATCTGTTCAGAACTTCAAGTAAAGTATCACTTCCGGTTTATCAATTTTAGCCAAAAGTTAATTTGTTGTTCCCTTTTTATATAACAGTCTTAAATACTAAATTTAAAAAGTTTTTGAATACAGTGGCGGCCCTAGGGCGGTGCGAGCGGTGCGGCCGCACCGGGCGCCGTCACGGAAGGGGCGCCGGATCCATAAAAAAAATATATATAACGCGTCTAAACTTCACAACGTCTTGCATAAAATATGCGACAAAATATGTATAGCTATTCCACATTTTAAGACTTTGTGAAAAATGCGCTTGCGTTGCATGCCCTGGAACCAACTGTTAAGTTGTTATCCGCCATTTCTATAACATGTACACATGCGCATTACTTATAGAATCTCAACGAGTTAGATGTTCTTCTCCACTTTGTAGCAATACTGTTAGCATACAGAGAAGTTAGACAAGGCGAAATATAGTTTGTTTTATTTATATTGCCGGTGACAGTGGCTGCGGGAGAGCGGGGTATGTTTCGTCTGTTACTTGTGTATTAATTGTGTACGTTGTGGTCATTGGCGAAAAGTTACTTACATTATTGTGATTGTATCGCTTAAATTCGAAATAAGAAGTACTTTTGTATTGTAGCAGGTACGGTTCATGTAAGTATAATGTACATAAGCTTTTAAGTGTGTTAGATGGGCATCGCAAATACTTCATTGTATCTTTTATAGAAACGAAATCATGTCACTGCCTCCAAAAAAACTGTCTGGTGCACAAAACTTAAAAAGAAAACGAAAAAAGCAAGGTGAAAATGAAAAAGCTGCAAAATTATTACCAAAATTTTTGAGAGTTGAGAAGTCATCTGAATCGTCATCATCAGATCTAGTTCAACATCAACATGCATGCAACGGAAGAAGACCTATTTAAAAAAAGTTCTTCAGGCGAAGCTTTTGAAGATAAAGAGCAACTCATTCAAGAAGTTTTAGCTATTCCTGGAACCTCAACTGGATTTCAAAATATTATGGAAGAAGTTATGTCAGATACACCATCATCATCTTTAGAGAAAAAAAATTATTATGATATTTCAGAATGGCCGCTCGTTGACTCTGCAACAAGAGATGAAATAATTATTCGAGGCCCTGTAAGTAATGATATGGGCAACGAAAACTAGCGAAGGAAATTAGATGGTCGTCATTTTTCAAATACGCATTTTGAAAGAGTAATGCCAAATGGTGAAACTTTCAAAAGAAAATGGCTCGTGTACTCTAAATCTGCAGATAAAATATATTGTTTTTGTTGCCGTTTATTCAACACAAATCCCCACTCTAATTTGGGAAAAGAAGGATATGACGACTGAAGGCACTTATCATCACGTTTGAAAACACATGAAACATCCTCTGACCATCGACGTGCTATGAACATTTGGATAGAAGCGTCGATTAGACTGAAGAATTTCAGTGGAATAGACAAGCAATTGCAAAAACAGATTGAAGACGAGAAATCACGGTGGGTTTCTATCCTCGAACGAATGATGTCCATAGTATTGTTCTTAGCAGGCAATAATTTGTCGTTTAGAGGGAGCTCTGGATCTGAAACTTTATACACACCTAATAATGGCAACTTCCTGGGCTTAGTGCAACTCATAGGGAAATTTGATAATGTAATGATGGAGCACCTTCGCCGTGTTGTAAGTAAGGAGACTAATGTCCACTATTTTGGCAAACGTATTCAAAATGAGTTAATTGGCTTACTCGGAAGTGAAGTTCGAAATAATATTTTGACTATGGTAAAGTCAAATAAATACTTCTCTACCATAATGGACTGCACTCCTGATGTAAGCCATGTTGAACAATTATCACTAACATTTCGTTTTGTTAACACTAATGAAGAAGAAGTCGAAGTACGAGAGTGTTTCGTTGCTTACAAGCCAGTAAGTGACTCTTCGGGAGCAGGACTTACTGGCCTCTTTCTTGATACAATTTTACAAGAGTTTGGCTTGGACATGAACGATTGTCGAGGTCAAGGGTACGATAATGGTGCGAACATGGTAGGAGTAAACAAAAGTGTACAAACCAGAATTCTGAACCAATATCCCCGGGCATTTTTTAACCCATGTGGCTGTCACAATTTGAATTTGGTGATAGCAGATGCAGCCAAAACATCCGTTAAATCAGTTTCGCTATTTGGATTTCTCCAAAGACTGTTTGTTTTATTCTCTGCATCAACAAAGCGATGGGAAGTGATATCCAAGCACGTAGAAGGATTATCGCTGAAAAAAGTTTGCGAAACTCGTTGGGAGAGTAGAGTTTCTAGCCTTGCTGCTGTTCGCTTCCACTACTCTTCAGTTCGTGATGCCCTTCTGAATCTTCACGAAGAAACAAATGACTCAGTTGCAGCATCAGAGGCTTTGTCGCTGATTCAGAACATGGAGCAATTTGAATTCATAGTTACAATGGTGGCTTGGTATGATATATTGTTTCAAGTAAACATTGCAAGTAAAGCTATGCAGTCTGAAACTATGGATTTATCAAATGCATCGCAACTGCTAAAAAACTGCTCGGAATTTGTGAAAGAGTACCGGACCTTTTCGTCTACTCTAATAACAGCTAGGGAAATTGCATCTCAGGCTGAGATAGATCCAATTTTTAAGCAAGTCCGATCCCGAAGAAAGAAACGGTTATTTGAGTACGAAGCCGTAGATGAGACACCAACTGATCCTGAAGAATTGTTTAAAGTGAACGTTTTTTACCCCATGATTGATACAATTGAGAATGCATTAATCACTCGATTTAGACAGCTAAGAAAATACAATGATACATGGTCTTTTTTATACAACATCAAAATAATTCCTGAAAAGTCTATATTGGAAAAAGCCTGTGCTGATTTGCAAATCAGTTTAACCGATGGGGAAAAATGCGACGTGTGTGGTTGTGAATTAGCTGAGGAACTTATAAGCCTGAACCCATTATTAAAAGATCTTCAATCAGCAGAGCAATTAAAAGTTCTTCGTCTTATTAAACAAAATGATTGGCAGGATATTTTCCCGAATGTGTGGACAGCGCTTCGTATCTTACTGACTGTGCCTGTAACTGTCTCTAAAGGAGAACGAAGTTTCAGTAAATTAAAGCTTATTAAAACGTACCTACGTTCTACTATGTGTCAGGAACGACTGTCAGATCTTGGAATTTTGTCCATTTAAAATGCTATTGCTCAGAAATTAAATTATTCCGAATTAATAAAAAAAATTGCAAGTGCAAAAGCTAGAAAGGTGGCCATCTAGGTTTTTTCTGTCTGTTTATTCATTTATCTTTTTTAAGACTTATTACTATATGTAAATAAAAGTTGTCAAACAAAATATTAACTTATTATTTCTCATCTGTACAACATGCCACCTCATATATACCTATAGAAATTTCATCGGTCTGATACTGTTTATAGATATGAAAACTTGCGTTCCCTTTCGTCTGAATATGAACTATATAGAGCATAATCACGGATAAGCAACTGCATAAAAAGAACACTAACGTTTTGTATTTGTAGGGGCGCTACTTTGAGATCTCGCACCACCTAAAAATTTTGCTAAGGCCGCCACTGTTTGAATATATCATGATATATTTTTTACGAAAATCTGTCCAAAGCTACAAGTAAAGTATCACTTCCGGTTTATTAATTTTAACCAAAATCTAACATGTTATTCGTCTTGATATGATAGTCTTAAATACTAAAATTGAAAAGCTTTGGATTTTTTTAAATATAATTTTCATTAAAAACTGTTATGGGCTTCAAGTAAGGTATCAATTTCGGTTGTCCAATTTTACCCAAAATCTAATCAACTCTTTATATGAATTTAGAAAGCTTAAATACAGAAATTATAAATATTCGGAAGTTTGTTGTAAGAGTTATTGTGGAGGATAAATGCACGCACGCACGCTCTTACACACACACACACACGCACGCGCACACACACACACACACACACACACACACACACACGCACGCACGCCCGCCATATTACTAACACGATTGTAAATAAAAGAATATAAAATAATTTACTTAAGTTAATCCATGTAGTCACACGTATCTCATTTATAAAATTATATTTTATATTCTTTGACTACATAGTTTTACATTAGGCAATAATTATTATTTTTCAATTGACTGTTAAATCATTTTATAAGTTATTCTTTTATGATTTTATCCTGTACGACGATCAACTCTCAATTTTTTTTTACAATTGTTCTTCATTGGGTGGTTGTTAAAAACCAATATATTAATTAGACATTTTTTGCCCTTATGATGACTAATGTACTCGTAATAGTGAAAACGTTGGTTTGGAATAAATATTTTATGAATCTGCCTGTCCAATTATACTCCTTGGACCATTTATCCATTCTACAATCGACCATCGCTCAAGTTATCTGACGCATAAAACTCACGTTCAAAAAATTCTGGGATAAAATTTTAATGCTGAGTATCCGAATACTTTAGACCTAACGAAAATTGTGTGTAATGCATCTTGTGTGTCATGCGCCTTGGGATGTACGAAGTGCTCTGGCTTTAAGCTTCAGTTTTACACAATATAGTTAAATTATTAAATGAAGAAGGGAACTGGAATGATGGGGATCACACAGAAGTAAATCGTATTAAAAATGCACCCCAACGACCAAATTTAAAAGACGATATTTTTAGAACACAGTATATTAATTTAAACTTTAATTAATGTTATAAATAAATGTAATTTAAAGTTTTATGAATTATTATTGTATTTCTTCAGTTAAATATTATTAAAAATAAAAATTGTTAAATTTCTTTACATGAAATCTTTTACATTTTAAATCTACAACTAAATTTATGGTAGTGGCCGAAATTATTTCAATGTTTGCCAGAGTTTTAGTTTGCAGTACGTTGTCCATGCCCATATCGTCCTCATAGTAATTTGTCTTTCGTAAACTGATCCTTTAAAACTTCAAATTTGCCAGTCAATGTTTGTTGATTTTTTCGCCACCGGTTCTTTTCATTTTAGAGCAAATTTAGATATATTAATTCTCAGCATGAACTTTTCTTTTTGTTGATATCTCCCCACATTTTTATCTTCAATAACTAAAAATTATCTTCCAATTTTCTGACCGTTTTCTATTTTAGCTTGTATCCATTTCTAATTATTTTTATTAAAATTTAAAAATTCTCTTCAAATTATCTTTATTTTGTTTCGTATTTAATTTCAACCTGTATCTGTCCAATTATGACAGCAGTATGACAAATATAATAATTGAATTTGCGTCCCAATTCGTATTTTTACGGTCTTGATTTTTTAAACAGTGTTTATTTTAAACGATGTTTAAATATTTAGTTACCGTGTGTCTGATTGAACAAAATTATAATCAACGTTGATTATTTTAAACAATATTTAAGTTACACGCTGTTTAAATATTTGTTTCTGAATAGGCGTGTTATTTTCTAAATACAAACGAACAGAAGAAGAAGGAAAGTTAGTGTAGATTATATGTAAACTAGCAAAAATAATAATAGTTTTCTTTGGAAAGGAATTTTTCATGTTCATCTCTCACAAGAAAACATTACTTTTGATTTATATTTAAATTTTGATTTTTGAAAAAACAATACATAATGGGGCCTATTCTGTAACTCAGTAGTTAATTTTTAACCATTGGTTAAATTTTTTAACCAAACCAGTGGTTAAAAATTAATCAGCGAGTTACAGAATAGGGCCCAATGCCAGTTACAAGTTTACAACAGCCTTTGGCCTTATAAACTGTACTAGTTCTGGACGTAGTACAATTCTGACAAGTTAGTGCAATATGCACAACTACAAACAAACATAGTGCTGACAATTAAGAATACACTAACGAACATATTTTCACAAAAATTACAAGTTCATACAGTTAGAACCATACAAACGAACAGACCAGATGCCGAGGCCGAGGATCGCCGCGGTTTGCCTCATTCGCGTTCAGGCTTAAATGTGTACCCGCCATCGCGCTCAGCCACACGACATATTATTCCTTCCGTAAAAAGTGTATTACCAACGCAGTAGACATGATTTTATTTACTGTTTTTCTCAATATTGAACATTTAAAGCTTATAATTTTTCAAAAAATATATTGCAACGTTTATTGATATTGTTGTCCGGTACCAAAAATAGAACATAACCAAACCGAATACTCACAATTCACTTCCGCAAAACTAGAACCGTTATAGTTTTTATATTTAACGATAAAACTAAAAATTAAATACAAAAAACGATTACAATGGCTTAAATTTGCGGGCATGAGTTTTGTTCATTAGGTTAGGTTACCTATATTTAGATAAGTTGCAAGGTAAAAATATCCATAATTGTGATAATTAATAATGAAATCTAATAGCGTTGTGCAATGCTGACATCTAAAAAGTTATATAAATAAGAAATCCCTTCTTTTAATCTTTGAATTTTATTTTTATTTTTACTTTTCCGATTACCATTACCATTTATTTTCAGTTCTTGAAAATGGGGGTATTTTTCGAATCCTTTTTCACTGACCTTGTATTAGCGTCTGTAATAGTTATTTCAACCATCTACGTTTACCTTAAATATATTTACCAATATTGGGCCAGGAATAATATCGCTCAGCTAAACCCTTCTTTTCCATTCGGAGATACAGCAGACCTTATGTTGGGCAAAGAATCCATGGCAACAATATTTTTTAAAATATATAAAGAATTTAAAGCTAGAAATGTACCTGTTGGAGGTTATTACATCACTTATCGTCCTGAATTGATGTTGCTGGATCTGGACATAATCAAACAAGTTTTAGTGAAAGAATTTCATCGTTTCCCTGATAGAGGAATGTTCACTGATGAAGGGAATGATCCTTTAACCGCACATTTATTTTCACTTGATGGACAAAAATGGAAAAACAAGAGCTAAACTCACGCCAACTTTTACTTCAGGAAAATTGAAGATGATGTTCAATACTTTAGTAGCTACTTCAGATGAATTAAATAACATCTTAAATGAAAATTTCAAAAAAGGTGAGCCTTTAGATATTAAAGATATCTTAGCAAGATTCACCACCGATGTATTTGGAAGTTGTGCTTTTGGTTTAGACTGTAATTCCTTAAAGGACCCAAATACAGATTTTAGAAAATACGGTATACAATGTTTCAAACCAGTTAACTTCATTGATAAATATCGAGGAATTTGTGCATTTTTATTTCCTAATATACGCAGATTTTTTAAAATTAAGGTTATTAATAAAGAAATCAGTGAATTCTTCATGGGTGTTGTAAAACAAACTGTTCAATATAGAGAACAAAACAATATCTACAGAAAAGATTTTATGCAACTTTTAATTCAGCTCAAGAATGGAGAATCGGTAGTATATATATTTTTTAAATTTGAATTCTGTGCCTAATTTAAATTTCTATGTTAGACTTTGACAGATGACGAATCAACAACTGTTATTAATGGAACGTCACGTGATAAAAAAGGTTTAACAATTGAACAAATTGCAGCCCAAAGTTTCGTGTTCTTCTTAGCTGGTTTTGAAACATCTTCAACTACAATGACGTTTTGTTTATACGAACTTGTCAAAAATCCAGAAATTCAAGAAAAACTTCATGAAGAAATTGTAAAAGTTTTAAAGAAACATAATAACAAATTATGTTATGATGCCATCATGGAAATGCATTACGTAGAGAAATGCGTTAATGGTAATTATTTTATAATGATTAATTCATTTTTCTAAACGCGGAATATAAATGCTCTAGATGTATTAACTGGAAACTGAATGTATCTAGAAATTCTCATTTTAGAATGTGTATAGTAAATAGATTGTTTATGATTTTATTATGATGAACACATGTTTCAGTTTCGATATTTTTAGGGTGTATAGGATAATATTAATAATAGTTTGCAAATTTCTATGGCGATTTTTTTGAGACGAGTTTAAATGAATTTCTATGGTTTTTAACCTCTCGCTTAGAGAGGTATTGAATTCATGCTAAAAATCGCATATCCAGATTTTAGTGAATAAGCACGTTTTAAGGTCCCTAGAATCCGATCATAACATTTTTACGATGATGTGTGTGTGTGTGTGTGTATGTGGATATGTGTGTAGATGTTAGATCCACGATTTCTCAAATACTATAAGACTTAAGACATTTTTAACTACGGATTCCTCAATCTAACAATAATGAGAAGAGTTGATTAAGTTTTGGTAACAATTGGACAACCGGAAGTAGTAGGTACTAGAAAAAAATCATCTAAATATTATTTATCGAAAATGTATGTAAATACTTATATTAAAGAACGTTAAATTCTTTATTCGATAAATATAAATTCATTATTAGGGATATATGAGTACACTATTTCATGTCATCACAAATGACATGTCATTACTGAATTCGGGATCAGAGTGCGGTCCTTTTGTCAAGACGCAAGGCACACCGTTAGATGAATAATGGTCACCAACTATCATTTTTGACGTAAATACCAAATCATAAATAATTGCCGGCAGCAGATGCACTCCCAAAAAATTTTGCAGATTATTGTATGATTTTTTGCGAAAATAACGTGGTGTCATTAGATTTTTTGAAAACATAATGGCCCGTATTCCGAGCGCACTTTTATAATAAAACCGCTTTTATGGAGCACAGTCCTCATAAAAATATAATGTGAAAGCGCGCTCCATAAAAGTGCTTTTATTATAAAAGTGCGCTCGGAATACGGGCCAATATTTTTAATTTGGAACCTATGTAGAAAATAGTCTCTCCTTTGCTTCCTTACCTGCAGAATTAAAAAAAAATTAATTGTATTTTCCTAATACCGATCGGAAAAGTCCTTTATTTCAATATTTATATGAGTAAGGAATAGTTAATTACGTTATAAAGTAAGTTATTACGGTACGAATGAGAAGTTTACGAACGACGCGACGAGGAGCCGAGTCAGGAATTTTGAAATAAATACCGTAATACTACTTCATATATTCACATATTACGTACAAAATTTTATTTCATACTGTATACGTGTTTTAAAAAAATATATTATTTCAAAACATGCCTATTTAATTTATGTTACATGATCTTTGAATTTGTGACACTAGTGTGTATTTGTTTTATTTGTTTTGATTGTCAAAAATGACAGTTGCATATTCTTTTGGTGATACTTGTGATTTATCGAGTGATATATCCACAAAATGTGGCGAGGCTACAGTGAAGCTTGTTCTCCACTAAGTTGTCGAAAAAAAATATCGGTTATTTTGTGATTGACAATTTTTTTTACTCGCACAAGTGTTCCAGTAACGTCAAAAAATTTTCACCACCACAGTAACTTCCGATGGCGTATGTGATCTTTTAGAATTGGTTAAATTTCTAATTGTACCATATTAATCGTATATAAATTTCATTTTCAAATTGTATTTAAAATAAATTTGTCAGAAATTAAATTTGACGTTTCTTTTGTTAAAAAAAAACAGTTCGGGAAATGTTTCCAGGCAACACTTCCTGGCCCTGGCACTGTAATGTGCCATTTCCAGGACGTAAAGTAGTACCCAGTGGACAGTATGAAATAAAGTACTATTTTTCACACTTCAAAAATAGCTCTAGCTTTTATTTAAACATTTCTCGCCTAATACCGAGAAATATTACATTTCCTTACTTATTACACAAAACACTATTTCAGTTGAATAGTTAATTTATGAGTGGCATAGGTCGTCAAGCATGTATCTAACTACATAATAATAAAAATTGACCATAGATGAAAAAGCATAAAAGTAGAGCAACTGTCGCGAAAATGAAATATGTGCTCCGTGTCTTTAGGTATGTAAGAAAAGGAGAGTTCATAGCTTGTTCTAACCAAAGTAGGAGACGGACGTGCTAAATTGAGCTATATAGTGACTGTAATACACAATAATATGATAGTGAAGTGTAGTCGAGGTAGTTGATTGAAATACAAACGTATTTGTGATAATTAATAACAATATATCAAGTTGTCATTAAGGACCTGCCAGAATTAAGGAATTTAGATGAAGATTCTAGTAGGATAGGATCCATTTCCAGACGGTAAATCGAAATTGGATGTTAGAATAAAGAAACAACAATGACTGAATGATCGGCATTAAATTCAACTACACAATAATTAAAGACAACATTAAATTTAATATTTTATGTACATTTTATCTACAGTCTTTTTAAGGACTTTTTTGCTTTCGGATATTAATTTTCTTTTCAGGTGTCTATCTTATTGTAACAGTATCAACAATACGGAAAGAAATCAGCAATAGCAAAGCCGGAGGAGTGTACAAAAAATTCAAGAATGAATGAGCACAAAAATTCTGAAATAAAACTGAAAACCATGCTTCAAGTAGATGTCAAAGGACAATAATTGGAATGCTATGGGAATAGTAATGGCATCTTCACAGAATTCAAATATATGCACGTGGTAGAATCCCACGTTAAAAAATCACCCAACATAGATTTCTACTGGCCGTTAAACAATTTTTATGTTTGTGTTTGTTGACTCGTGTGCTCTTTTCTAATTCGCGTCGTGTCCTGAGCAGGGCCGGCTGCTAGTGCGCATATCCAGACGTATAAGCCTGACGTATCCAGGTTTCAGTACTGCGGGGTAGTCGGCTCGGCCAGAGTGTCAAGTCAAGTCAACTTAGAAGGAAGTATATTGTTGAGTGGGTAATAGTGAGTCAATTAATTGAGGTAATTCAATCGATTGAATGGTTTGTGAAATGTAATTATGTTAATGAAAATGAAGGGGTGCGCTTATGTGGATGTCTAGTATGTGAGCGGATAAATGCCATCAGGCCTACCTTTCAGTGTCGAGGTATTAAGATGCCTGCTCCACTTGTGCTTCGCATATAGGTACTTCTCCACCTGATCCTGTTCGATATCCGAGTTCTTATTTCTGCCCATTCGTATCCTCTGCGCTCGGCTGCATATTTTACTTAGTCGATCCAAGCTTTCTTTGGTCTCTCTCTTGACCTTTTAGTTATACTTTGGGCTCAGTGTTCTTGCTTTGCAATTCTATTGTTGTCCATTCTGCTAACGTGGCCGTACTATTTAAGTTGCTTTTCTCCTATTATGTTCTCTATGGCATTGACTTTTAGTTCTCTTCTAAACTCCTCATTTCTAATTCTGTCCATTTTTGTTATTCCTTTTACTGATCTGACGCCTGCAGTTTTCTTTTGTGGTTGTTATTTGAGTTCGATGATTCGCAGGAGTATGAGATACAGTTTTGTATACCATTATTTTGGGGGATACGGAGATTTCTTTGCTTCGTAAAAAGTTCTTTCTAATTGTGTCTAACAGTCTCTTCGCATTTCTTATTTTGTTATTTACCTCTACATGTATCGAGTCATCTTTAGAGAAGTGACTTCCGAAATATTTAATGTTACTAGCTTGTTCTAGGTTCATTTCGTCCAGCCAGATGTTATGCTTTTTATTTTTTCTGCTGAGTATCATAGTTTTGGTTTTGTCTATGTTTATTTTGACGTCGAGATCTTTCAATTCATTATTCAGCAATTCATGTTATATTGTAGATCTTTTTCCCTATTCTATATCGTCCTCATATATCATTATTGACCATTTTATATTCCTGAGCTCCCATATTCCTAGATATAGCGGTTTCATTAATTTTTTTCTTTTCTTTATATCTACGAAGTTGAGAGTGACATTGAAAATATGACTGTATAATCATATCAAAAAACCCTTACATATTATTATAAAAACTTTCGTATAACACTATATGTCTGCAAACACGTCTCATTTTTAGCCATGCTTGTCTCATTAAAAGCTCAAAGGTAGATTAAAAATGAGACACTGTAAATATTTTTTTTTAATATATGCTGCCATTTGGTAAAACCTTGGTATTATTCTGTCCTAAAATTTAAATATGATGGATATTTTTGATTAAGTATTTCGTAAAATAAGATGACTAAAAGTGAAAAAAAAAATGAAAACTGTCTCATTTTTACACCACTTAGCCCTATGTTTTTGACATGACTTTTTGACTGCCAAAAATGATTTATTATGTGCACTTCCTGTTTAATCAAAACATTTTTTACATTTATTACAGGTATTACTATTGTTTTTCAAACGACATTTTTATAAGATAAATAATCAACAATTTGGAGTAAATATATTGATGATCTTCAATATTTATTTCCATTTTAAACTTGATTTATATATGTTTCGTTGCAAAAATTTGCGTATGACGCGCAAAATCTCATTGGAGTATTGCGTACCCTACTAGCATAGCAGAGTATGAGGAGTAAACTCTATAGTGCATACTCTGAATTTTAGAACATTTATACCGTAATCGCAATAGTTTTGAAACGGATTTTATCATACTCGTGACAAAGGATAATTATTGCATAAATATATCAATTTTAACAACCATCATTTTCACAAATGGTGTGATTGCTTGAACGTAATTACTTACTATTTATTTAGCACCAGCACAAATATGGGGTACTGGAGAGAGAATATTCGGAGAAAATTATAATACAAGAATAATAATGTTTGACAGTTAAATAAAAAGTATCATATTCTATGCTTCAGAAATTTGGGGATGGACATGGACGGAACAAGGACCCCTAGAAAATATACAATTCAAATATTTGCAATGGATACTGGGATTAGAAATACAAACACCAAAATATATAGTTCTAGAAGAAACCAAAAGGAACAAGATAAGAATTGAAACTGGCAAGAGAACAACGAAATATAAAAAAGGATGAAAGAAGAAGAAACAGTATTAGTTGAATGCTGGAAAGACCTACAAAAATAGAGAAAAATATCCAATCAAATTCTAAATGGGAAATAGAGCGGAAAAAATAATACGAGAGAAACGGGTTATCTACAATAGAAGTAGAACGACAACGACAAAGAGGAGAAATGGTACAAGTTTAATGTATTATGTAAATTTAAAAATTACGTTTAAATAGGAGATTACAGCTCAATCGAATTAAGAGAAATTAGTAAAAAATAGTGAAAGTATATGCTTAATAATAAATATTAATAAAGAAATAAAATGATATAATTGAAATACTTCGGAAATAAGGAGGTTTTTGTTTTAGCAGCTCGTCATTCATATGAAATCCATATATATTATTTTGATTGGCGACTCAAAGACCATACCTATAAATATATAACAAATAACGAGTTAGAGGCCGTGCCTACTTCCAATAGAAGTAGAGAAATTCAAATAGCGGAGGCGTGGCTATCAGTCCAGTAGTGCAATTCTCAAACAGTTTTTATTTGTATATAAATATTTTGCATTAAACTCAATAATTGAAATACATTTCCCGCTATAAATCATGTCAACTTGTACAGTATAATAATATTCATTTATTTTTTATAAAAATAATTTTGAAATAAACTATTATTAACGAAGGATGACTATTCAAGGTCATTTATAAGCCATCTGATATAATATTACTTGCAGATAACTTCATTGCATTTACTATGCACGGGCGTGCAACATGAAATATTTATGGACACTTTTTAACTGAAAAACTAAGAGTAATTCATTTGCAAATTAAGTTTCTTTCTAAATAATGTTTTTCTGACAGATTTATGTTCTTCACTTTGCAAAATACAAAAACATTCACTTAACTTGTAAACCAAGGAATAATAATTTGATTTAAACGTCAACGCCACTGGGTAAATATTAGCACAGAGGGCAGTGTAGTAGATAATTTGGTATTTGTAATTCTACGACATACGTCATTATTATTTATAGTGTGTTAGAAAGTAATGACACTATTTTCGTATATCCGTCACACCACATAAATTAAATAGACATAGGTTAGATAATCTTTCTCTTTCTAATACAACATATTGCTAAGCTACTGCTATAAAGTGATGTGTATTCTTTCTTCGAACAAATGACCTTGAATAGTCATCTTTCGCGAATAATAGTATAGCATAAATTTCAAGAACATTTAGGTCCACGAAGAAAATAGTTTGATATAAAAACTTATATACGTGACGTCACATCTATATTTTCAAATTTCGGAGGACTATAACTCGCTTAATAATAGGAATTTTTACAGAATTTTCACCGACAGTCTTAGTTTTATTTATACGTTCAGATGAAATTATATAAAAAAAATTGTGGAATCCGCTTATGCGATAACAGCACTCGCTAATTGCTGTTCTGAACGATTATACAACCCTATTTCAGGTGATTAAAACAATATATCGGGCAGTTGATTGCTGCCGTTCGTAGTGAAACCATTGCAGTGACTATGCTTTGTACTTATTTTGACAAAATGTTCTTGTGCAGGATTATTAATACTCTAGGTGAGATTCTTAAACTTATTTACTTTCAGGTTATATTTACATTTTTCAGCATTAAACTTTTATGCTTATTTATACACTACTCGTTAGTGTGAGGCCTCGAGGGTCTCGGGGATCATGCGGATCCCCACCAGGTCATGCGGACCTTAAGTTGCGATACAGTGCTCGTTAGTGTGAGGCCTCGAGGGTCTCGGGGATCACGTGGATCCCCACAAGGTCATGCAGACCTTACGTTACGATACACTACTCGTTATTGTGAGGCCTTGAAGATCTCAAGGATCATGCGGATCCCCAAAAAGTCATGCAGACCTTACGTTGCGATACACTACTCGTTAGTCTGAGGCCTCGAAGGTCTCGGGGATCATGCGGATCCCCACAAGGTCATGCCGACCTTACGTTGCGATACACTACTCGTTAGTGTGAGGCGTCGAGGGTCTCCGAAGATCATGCGGATCTCTCTTTGGTCATACGGACATTATCCTCGCTACAAATGATATGGATGGTCTTGCGTATGTCTAATGTTCACTTTTACTCAGCGTTTTACACGTTGCTCAAATCCCAGATGGTGTGATTAGCGTCGTTAAGCAAACTTCGTACTGAATAATATAAATTATCGCTATTTTGGATCGAACGAGATTTAGTTGTGCAGCGAGACTGCTAATACAAGAAGAATAATAGAAACTAATAAAGAAATCCAAAGGCAGGATCAAGTAAATAAAATAACAGAATCGAGCTATAATCAACAATACAAAAATATTATAACTCTTAATTTACCACGATACTTACATGAAGAAGGAAGAAAGGGAGATTAAAATTAGTAATTGCGAGTTCTTCTTGACTGGAATGGTAATAAGGGTAGAAAATAATTCCTAGATGCTCACTCAGATAATTTAATTTTCAGCTTCGATCGGTTTCGGCACCAACTGTACCATCTTCAGGAGCTATTAATTTACACCTTTATAACAGTTCTTGAAGAAGGCACAGTTGGCGCCAAAACCGGTCGAGGCCGAAAATAAAATTTTCTGACTGAGCATCCAGGAATTATTTTCTACCCTTATCAAAATTAATCGCGCAGTTTAGGTGTGGTACTGAAGAGAATAGTAATAAAAAATGGAAAACAGAAGAGAAACAAAACTGCCGAATTTGTAACAATAAGAATCATTATGGCACTTATTGTATGAGAGTGGTGGATCAAAAGAAGAAAGAAGCATGGACGAGATATTTGATGATGTAGGTACAGGAGAAGAATGGATGAGAAGAATATTAAAAAGAAGAAAATGTAAATATTTGAATAAATAATATGTAAATCTAATATAAATTGTAAATAACAAATAATGCACAGTGTAAATGTATTTTCAAATCCATTTTTGGCATGAATATTGACACTATTTTGCAATCAATTCAAATAAATTATTATTTTACAGAAACGCTCCGAAAATATCCTCCTTTGGCTTTCTTGAACCGTAAATGTAATGAGGATTATCCACTTCCTAATTCAAATTATATTATCCGTAAAGGCGATATCATCCGTATTTCCGTTCTTGGTATCCAAAGAAATCCAGCGATTTATCCAGATCCAGAAAAATTTGATCCAGAGAGATTTAGTGAAACTGAAAGAGCTAAAAGGCACCCAATGTCTTTTATACCTTTTGGTGAAGGTCCAAGAATATGCATTGGACTGAGATTTGGATTAATGCAGACAAAAGTAGGATTAACAGTACTTCTAAAAAATTATAAATTTACATTAAATAAAAAGACTCCTGATCCTATAGTAATGGATCCTAATAATTTTATTTTATCATCAAGAGGACGTATTTGGTTAGATGCTCAAAAAGTTACCTCTTAAATTATTATTAATTTATTTTACTCACATGTTTATTTTAGTTGTACGGTTGTATAGTTAGGTTTAAGTATGTTGTATTAATAAAGATTATTAAAAAAACTACTCTTCTACTACTTTTTAGTATTGTATACAATGGTTAAGTGGTACGGGCTGTACATTAGAAACTTACCGAATATAATGCACGTACCTTCAAAACTTGTTTTTGGCATATCAAATTTTTATGCTAACCGCAATAGGATATTCTCGCATTTTTTCTCTTAAAGAACTATTATATCTAATACCTGTGAAAACCCGAGTTAAAAAATCCTTTTAATAAGCAAGATATAATTTTTAAAATTTGATTTTGTGTCACGTGGTAGTAAAATACTAGTTGTACAGTACCAACGGTGTGCAATCAGTGGTTCATAGGTTTTCAAGAACGTGTTCAGTAAGTATTGAAAGATATGGGATATAAAATATATTTAATTGTGCACATACTATAACTAAAAATTGAAGAAAATTATAAGAAAACCCTTCTAAGTAATTGATTACATCATTTTTCTTGTACTACAAAAACATTCTGATGTAATGGATCTCAGCGATGTGTAAAAATCCCACCGCTGCTACCAATGCAATGGATCAGCGATGGAGGTAAAAATCTACCCGTTGACACCAATTTATAACGATGTGTGTAAAAATCACACCACAGCTACCAAATGTAATAGATCAGACGCTGGTTTATTTTTCATAATTATAATTTTGAATTTAGAATAAAAAATTAGTTTAGGGGAAAGTATGGGTTCCTAGCTCTGGGTTTTATTGAATAAAGAAGTTTATCCTTACACACTAAGTTTTATTTACACAATAAAATTAATACTGGTTACATAATAATAATAGAAACAAATATTAAATATACTTACAATTTTAATTTCTTCTTATTCTTCTTTTATTCTTATTCTTGCAGGACTGATACTTGAAACTTATTTAACAATTATTTATTAAAAATTTCTAAACTGAATTTTTTGACTTTATGCCGAACTAAATATTGAAAAGTGAATCAACTAATTGTCGGAATGATTCAGCCTCTCTCCTCAGTGCTGGAGATCCCTTATAAAAGATTTAATGCGACAGTGGGGGCCACTCTTTTGAAAGATAATTTCCTCTTATTCTTTAATTTAGTTTTAAATATTAAATTTTTAGCGGGTTGTTACACTGACATTCTCAGACTATATTGGTGGCGTTTGACCTTGACAAGTAACAGCAATACCTAATATAATTATTTTTCAAAAATTAATAAAAAATAATTAAATAAAATTTAAAAATAATGTTATATCAAATTTACCGAACTTCTTTATTATTTTATCTCACATCTTATAATAATAACGTTCTGACGGGTCTATTCTAAAGGCACTCCGTTTAGTAAAACGGACCTTTAAACGGACAAAATTAACAATTTTGGTATTCAGAAGAAATGATCCGTTTTGATATACCACGGAATGCCGTCTAATGGACCCGTTAATTTAAAACAATCTATCAGACTGTCAAAAGGTCTCGTTTATGTCATAAATAGATAATTTGGTGCTTGGAATTGAGATTATTTAATATTTATTTTCGTATATATGGCTCATTTAATCATCTATAACCAAAATTTCGGTAAAAGAAGAAGAAAGAACGAAGGTAATATGGCTTAAATAATTACATATTATTGAGACACAAATTTAAGGGTACGTTTACCTCGTTAGCATAGATTATTAAGGCAATGATAATCAAACTAGGGATCGCCACCCCAAATGGGGTCGTTAGGAAGTTTGCAAAGGTCGCATGGTTTATGAAAGGAAATAATAACGAAGAAGAGTTGTTTTCCTCAAATTTATCAGAATGTAACTTTGAAAATAAAAATACATCTGTCTATTAAAAACCTAATTTAAAATGCATAGAAATTCTGTGATCTTGCCTCTTTATAAAATTATTTATTTCGGTTCAATAAAGAAGCAACAAGATATTTAATGTCTTGTGATTATATTTTTATGGTGCTTGTTATAATTTTAGTTTGAGCCACCAATGTATGTATAAATTTAATTATAAGTTTAATAAATGCCCACGTACTTTTGTTGAACGCAAACAAATCCCTATATTTTTCTAAATAATTTAAGATAAGTTTGTTCTCGTCTTTTTTGTTCCATAATAATAATAATAATAATAATAATAATAATAATATTTAATTTGATTTATTTTTTGACATAAAATAACAAATTTGCAATAAATTGTTTATTTTTTGACGTTTGCGTTCCCATTGAACCTTACGAACAGTGCATGCAATTTAAGGAACTTTAATACTACACTCTATATTTCCCAGTTGATCCCCACATCATCAATTTCTGATGCAAAAATTACAAAACTTTTATCTATCATCTTTGTCATACACACTTGGCATATATGAGACTTTTATTCGCTATCTCATTGTCGTCCGTGTTTCACAGGGGTATATGCTATCCCCGTGTAACCAACAGCAAAAAATGAAATAGAAGCTGTATTATAACCGCAGTAACGAGTCTCATTTTTCAAATATTTGAATTATTTGAATATTCATATCATTCTGTCATTCATTTGAGTAAGGTGATATTGGCGTCGATAATAATTTTTACTTCGCTATGTAGTGGTAATATCTATCTATCTGTATTAAAAGTAGTGTTTCATTAATTTACAGTTTTTAAATTTGTTAACAAAATACATAGAAATGTTTATTGAGTATTATATAGTTGTCAACACGGTTTGCGTGAAAAAAAGAGTAGGTATTATGATCTATTACTGAAAAAACGTGGAGAAAAACAGTGTGATGAAAACGTTTGAAAATTGTTTTACTACATAGCCGACGTTTCAGCACCAAATATCCCTACTTCAGGGAAAAAGTATATTGTCATAATTATTTTTAGAAAAATGTAAACCGCACAGTTCGTCTTCAGAAACAAGCTCACTTGTTTCTGAAGATGAACTGTGTAGTTTACATTTGCCTGAAGAAGGCATATTTGGTGCCGAAACGTCGACTATGTAATAAAACAGTTTTCAAATGTTTTCATCAGACTGTTTTTCTCCAAGTTTTCCCAGTATTACTTTGATCCAGTCGACGAATACATATTATGATCTACACTTTATATCTCCCAGTTGATCACCACGTTATCAATTTCTGATGCAAGCATTACAAAACTTTTATCCAACATCTTTGTTGTACACACATGGCATAAATGAGACTTTTATTCGCTAGCTCATTGTCGTCGGTTTTTTAGAAGGGTATAAGCTATCTCCGTCTAACCAACGACAAAAAATGAAACAGAAACTATTGTAACCGCGGTAACGAGTGTCATTTTCAAATATATGAATTATTTGAATATTTATGTCGTTCTGTCATTCACGTGATTAAGGTGATTTTGGCGTCGATAATAATTTGTACTTCGTTGTGTGTTGGTAGTTTTATTAATTCTTGGGATTATACATATATACAAAGACAGTATTTCTAAGATTTCCGACAATTATAGCAACACATTCATTTTGAACAATAAAAAGAGGTAAATTTCGTCCATTATACTTATACCGTATTTATTCAATTGGTTTATTGTTTCTAAATAACTATTTATTCTTCTAATTTCGATGAATAACGAAATTGACACTGTATAGGTCATACTGTCAGTTTGTACCAGTTTTGTCATTACATCATAATCATTCAAATATGGGAAATATGTAAGTGTCACTTCGCATTTTGATGTATAATAATATGTATTCACACAGTAGGTATATTAGCGAACAACAAAATTATTGCAAATAAAATATCGAAAATGTCAAACCTGACAGAGTCCTGTCATACTCCTCCACCTTACATCAAAGGGGGATCAAGTCGTGGAAACGGACTTTATGTTCACTTATGTAGTGTGTTCAAAAAATTCCTAACTCTGAGTAGGCTATGAACAGAGAAACGTATGTCTGATCAATATTCAATTCAAAAGTCAAATTGTCAAAATTGATCTTGAAATGTAATTTTAAGGAGAAAAGATAAAAAAGAAGGATACAGTATATTGCCATTCGCCGTTTTCTAATTTATTTCCATTTCTAAAATAAGATTTAAGAAATTTTTTAATATCTTTAGATAACATTCTTGACAATATCTCATATCAAATTGACATTTAATTAAATACTTTTAAATTGACATACGTTTCTTTATTCATAGCCTACTCCGACTGTATATAACGGAGTCCGTTTTGGAGTTAAATTTTAACGCATCGATTTATTCATTCCTTTGGAATAACTATAGTGATTTGAAAAAAAAATAAAGCTGTTCATATGTCGTTAGTGAGCTAAAAATCATGAAGTCACGCTGCTATTAGCTACGTAAGATAAACGTTCATATTTTAGCAACATTATAGTTACTGTCCAGGCCTTTTCGACACTTTTTTTGCTAAATGTTATTTCGAAATGTCAAAATAGAAAATCTTTTATATACATTTTATAGCATTTGAAGACATGTTGAATAAAATTTTGTACGGCATATGTGTTAATTTTATGCCATATGTGTTAATTTTGTGCCACTTGACATAATTATCACACTCGGCCTGACGGCTTATCTGCAATATAACACACTTGTTAAATAACTATTTTCTTCATATAATTAATAATAATTCTTTATTGTATTTAAATTATTATAAAGTATGATATGATAAAGTTGATATTTGATGAGGGTAAATTAGGTTTTACCTTACATTTTTTGTAACATTTTGCGTTGCGTTGATGGAGATGTAATGATAGGACAGTCACAAACACCCAAGCCCCTGGTGGGAATCGAACCCACGACCCCAAGAACCGAGCGGTGATGGTCGCTTCAAGCGCTGCAGAAGCACGCTGCCTGAATTCACTCGGCCACCGAGGCGGCTTTATTTTCTTCATATTTATTTAATATAATCAGATAAAATTAAATTGATATGTACTTAAAATTACAACTAAAAAAAAAAATAATCGGCAGATTCGAACGCACTGCCTTCAACATGAGAAGCAAAAACATCACCATCGTGCCATGAGCCTTCGAGGTGTTGATCATTTGGGAATTAGTCGTACATTTGAGTAGAAATTGACATAAATTATAGGAATTTATATGGAATTAGAGGAATTAAAACGTGTATTACGCGATGATTTTTTTTTAAGTGCCTTGAAAAGTGTATTTATATACCGTACAAGTATATTTACACGAACAAGTTTTACGTAAATTAGAATATCTAAGTGTCAAAAGTCAAGTTATACCCTCATAAATTACCAATTAATTTACATCACTTGAATTTTTCGTATATATCAAGATTTCAATTAAATCTGTACTCTAATTTGTTATATTTCAATGTAATATTAATAACTTTTAAATGATGCTTGTACACATCAAAAATATAAACACAAATGACATTTGACAGTTACTTGACAGTCCAAACTTATAGGGAATTTTAAGAAAAAGTAGAGCATGTTCCAATTTTTTGTGAAAAGTTTTTCTTTAAAATTCTATTCAACTATCATTCTCCCAAGAAAACTTTTCAAATCACTTGAAAGGAAAAACTTCATCTTGTAATGCACGCTTAACACGGAATTAGAGGAATTCTCTAGGAATTGAAGGAATTCAACAGAAATTTTAATCGGTTCTAATTTTTAAAAAATTACCAAGCATTTATAATTAATGGGGTGTATTTTATAATTCGTCACATTAATTTTTCCAATTTTTACTAATAACAAAAGTAGACACATAATAAGTTTCGATTGGTTACAAATTTTATACCATTACTATTATGTACTTATATGAAAATAATTTTAAAATTTAATACAACAAATAATAATAACATAAATTAAAGATAATAAATATTTGTTTATTTAAAAAATATACATGTGCCCCACAACTGGTTTATGCTAACTTATTTTGAAAACTACTCAATATTATTTTACGAAATTTGGTATCTATAGGGGTTTTCCGACATGCCCGTTCATTTCTTTTTTTTAAATTGAATGCTATATTTTTTTTACTATTGAAATCTGCAAAAAAATTAAATAAGTATAAAACAATAAAAACACTTTACTCATGATCAACCACTTCCGGCGTAACTCAACTTTTTCGATTTTTTCTCTATAAACGGCCACACTTTATCACCACTCGAGAATGGAATCGAATTTCTATAATCTGTAAAAACAATTTTATAAAGAAAGCTTTTGTTTACATTGACATAAATTGATAATCGAATCAACGTAAATTTAAAGTTCAAAAATTAAAAACAAATAGGTACTTACAGAGTAATCACTTACTGATCGGTAATTTCCTTGGAAACCCTATCGGTAAACATTAAAATAACCGATCGTGCAAAAAATGAATTTGTAAAACACAACACCTAAAAATATTTACAAAATGTAACGTATAAACATGTTAAAAAATACATTTACACAAAAATTATTATCTTAATCGTTTATAGATAATGAAATTGGGGGAAAACATTTTTTTAAATATTTACTGATTAACTGAATTGTTTACGTTTAATATGTATAAATAGTATATTTTTGCGAATATTTTACTTAGGTATTGTTATAATTCTTTGTAGGTAAGTCAAAACAATTCCTATGAATTTTTATTGTAAATTATTTGCAAATAGTTATTTATGATATAAGTATTAAAAGTGGGATTCGAACAAAATTAAATCACTTTTAACACGTATATTATATACTATTTCTTTTTACAACACAATTTTCTTCATTTAAATTTGAGATATGCTAAAAATGTCGATTTGTTGTTCCATTCATCAGCACAAAGGTGACATTTACTTTTCTATTATCACTAATGTTAAAAGTAAAAAAGATGTCACTTTTTAACACCGGTGTCATAAAATGACATTTTTGCCGATTGACATTAAAAGTGCGATATTTTTGACAGCTCAGTCTGTAAAATGTCACTTATACTGCCTATTATTGCTATTTACATAGCAACCGTGTGTTCATCATATCATCCAGGATATAAATGAACAAGTAATATTTTTGACATTTCGTAAAAATATAGTTGGTTGATTCGTTGTATACTCTTAACATAACAACTCGAGCACAGATTGCGAACTCGATGTGTTGCCTAGGAAACACAACTACACCGTAGGTAGTGTTGTGTTTTCAACAATGAGTTGTATAGTCAAAAATATGTCATCATACGAACAAACACTGGCTGGATGTATGATGTCTGGACCTGATGCGTCGCCTTGTATTTACTAGGACGGTGAGGTCTTCGCATCTCCAAACCATGGGGCACAATGTGTCGTCCCGTGAAAGGTGGACGTCAACTGAGCCAGTGATCGTCAAACTAACAGGCGCGCGTCACAGGGACGGCACTCGGCACATGGGAACATAGCTGCTAGTAATTACTGTAACAGACGATATATTCAAAATAGAAAATATAACATAAAGCTAAAACAAAATGTTCGTAGCCTACTAAGCTGACTTAAGAACAAATACTAACAGTCGCAATTTACATATTTTCAATTTCAACATAAGACATGCTTCACAAACTACCCCTATTTTTGAACGAAGAATTCATTTAAATAATAAAAAATGGGGTGTTCCATTTAAAAAATTAAGTTTTTTTGATTCTTTTCAACTTTAATTTCACGTTGACGTAGAAATTACAATATTCAAAAATAGTCGATTATTAATTTGTATTATTGTAAACAAAAGCTTTCTTTATAAAACCATTTTTACAAATTATAGAAATTCGATTCCGTTCTCGAGATATGAGTGTTAAAGAAATGGCCGCTTTGAGAAAAAATCAAAAAAGTTGAATTACGCCAGAAGTGGTTGAGCATGATTAATTTTTTTATGGTTTCGTATGTAAAATTTTATACTGAATTCAACGGTACAATAAAAACATAACATTCCATTTAAAATAAGAAAGTTAGGGTCTACTTCCGGTTAAACCGGAAATGCTACTGCTCTCAAAATATATTAGTTTAAACGGGCATGTCAAAAAAACCCCTAGATACCAAATTTCGTAAAATAATATTGAATAGTTTTTAAAATAACGATAGCGTAACCTTTCCTGGGACATCTTGTATAATAAGTCAACTCAAATAACACTGAGCTGAAAATAATAGCAGTTCTATTTATTTAATGCTTAAAAAAATAGGTAAGTCTTTATATGGCTGAAAATAATTCATTATCCTGTGCTGTAATAAAAATGTTTATATTAATGCTGCTGTATAGAGAAATAAGTTTCTCTCAGTTACCTTTCCATGACATTAAAACTATAACTTAGACCTGGACATCATCTTCAAGGCACACACTGATACTGCAACTACGGCAAAAAGTATCGCAAAAGAGACTTGGTCATCGTCCTCCTGGTCCGCCAGGCTTACACATGAAATGTGCTACGCGTTCTGACATTGCGACAAAAGTTGCCGAAGTGAACTCAGGATTCCCGTGCACAGGCAAACCACGGGCACACCATAGAGCCAATGGTTTTTGTCCGAGTACTCTATTCACGTTTCAGAAAATGAGTAAAAGCAAATGTTCAATATCAACAATTATTATTCAAATAATGAAACGGTGATTGTCCAGTCTAGTACCGGGAGTTGAACCTGGGTCTCCTGAGATGCGGAAGATGCGGCGCTAAACCAAGCCATCCACTGAAGGAATGTCCAGCTGTAAACACTAAATGCAACAAATGCGGAATTAAAGGCCACTATAAGAAATACTGCAAAACACAATCTGCTCGAAGAGTTGAAAAAGATTCAGATACAAGCTCGTCAAAAAGTTCCGAGTGCGCACAACTCAAAATAATAAATAAAGTAGGAAAAAGCAATGAACCTTGGCGAATAGATTTGACAATTAAAGACAAAATAATACTATTTAAAATCGACACAGGAGCTGACGTCACAATAATATCGGAAGATACTTATAAGACAATAGAAAAGCTCTATCCTTTAAAAGCAACCAAAACTACATTGGTGGGACCCAATAAAGAAAATCACAAGTTGAAAACATTGGGAAAAATTAATGTACAAGTCGAATATAAAGGGAATAAGTATAATACAAAAATATACGTGGTAAATACAAAAGATAATCTATTAGGGCGTCCTGCACTCAAGAAATTGGAAATAATTTCACGGGAAGACAATCAACTAAAAGTCCTGGAGGTAATCTCAGAAAAGGAAAATGAAATCAGTGAAGATGAACAAAAAGATTACAAAAATCTGACTCAAAAATACAAGGAAGTGTTCCAAAACTTAAGCAAAGTTAAAAACTATGAATATAACATAAAAATTGAGAAAAATGCAGAGCCATACGTTGTCACAGCACCCAGAAGAGTACCTTTGCCACTCCTGGAAAAAGTGAGGAAAGAACTGAACAAAATGGTCGAACAAGGTGTTATCGAAAAGATCAACGAACCAACGGACTGGTGTTCACCGATGGTCCTCGCTCGCAAACAAAATGGAAAAATCAGAATTTGTGTTGACTATACAAAACTAAACAAATTCATAAAAAGAGAACGCTATCAACTACCAGCAGTAGAGGAAACATTGGGACGATTGCTCATCCGGATTTTGGCAACTACCATTAACTAAAGAGTGTCAGAAGCTTACCACATTCATAAAACCATATGGACGGTTAATTTTTAAACGTTGCCCATTCGGTATCTCGAGTGCTCCCGAAGTTTTTCAAAAGACAATGAGCCAGATAATCGATACATGCGGACAGACATCAGTAGTAGTTCATGCCGATGATATAATCATTACAGGTAAAACCAAACAAGAGCACGATAAAAATTTAGATAAAGTTCTAAAAACCTTAAAAGAAAATGGTTTAACATTAAACTTACTTAAATGCGAATTTGGTGCAACCGAAATAAAGTATCTAGGATATCTAGTCACAAAAGATGGCATAAAACCGGATAAAGCTTACGTTGAAGCGATTGAACGATATAAGGAACCAAAAGATATTACCGAAGTGAGAAGGTTCCTGGGCATGGTTAACTATTTAACAAAATTTATTGAAAACTACTCAACAAAGACACATGCCTTGCGAGAATTACTCCACAAAAATAACGAGTTTATATGGTGCCCAGAACAACAACGGTGTTTCGACAATTTAAAGAAAGAAATCTGTACATCACCAATCTTGGCACAGTACAACACAAAAAGTAAAACAAGGATAGCGACAGACGCCAGCGCGTATGGGATTGGAGGAGTCCTTGAGCAGCAACAAGATAATGGCACATGGAGACCAGTCTGTTTTTGCTCAAAATCACTAAGTGCAGCAGAGCAACGATACTCCACAATAGAAAAAGAGTGTTTAGCGATAACATTTACATGTAACAGACTAAGCCAGTTTTTGATTGGAAAGAGATTTCAGATTCAAACCGACCACAAGCCTTTAATTGCAATCTTAGACGAAAAAGCAATTAATGATTTGTCAGCTAGATTACAAAACTTCCGTATGAAACTGAGTATATTCGATTACGAAACAGTATACATACAAGAAATGCTTGTACCAGATGCTTTAAGTCGAGAGCCCATTCACACTCAAGACAATGAAGAAGACATTTTAATATTGTCAAAAATAAAAACTATATCAACCGTTTTAACAACGAGAAAACCTGATATACAAATAGCACAGGAGAAAGACGAAGTTTCGAAAATAATTACAAATTACATCAAAAATGGATGGCCAGAAAAAGAAAAATGTCATTCAGAAGTAATGCCATATTATAAATATCGCAATAATATTGGAATCTCAAACGATATCTTAGTCTATGACGTTAGAATAATAATACCAAGAGAACTACGTGGAAAATGTTTAACCGACATACATGCGGGTCACTTAGGAATCCAAAAATGCAAATCTCGAGCACGACAATCAGTCTGGTGACCCGGGATTAATAACCAAATAGTGGAATTAGTCGAAAATTGTGAACCATGTTTAAAGAACCGCCAACCAAATGTAGAACCTCTACTAAATTTTGATTTACCAACTTTACCATGGCATACGGTTGGTACAAATATTTGTGAATGGAAAGGGAAATCATTGGTTATTCAAGATTATTATAGTTTATATTTGGAAGTAGCAGAACTTAAAAGTCTAGATAGCAGATACATCATTGAAACTTTAAAGAAAACATTTTCTTTATTTGGAATATCAGAGGTTGTGAGAAGCGACAACGGAAAACAGTTCGATAGCATAGAATTTAAAAATTTGGCGAGAACATATGGATTTGAATGGAGACCAAATAGCCCTAAGCACTCACAATCCAACGGATTAGCAGAAAGCGCAGTCAAAACTGCTAAAAAGATATTAAAGAAATCCGAAGACTTTTACTTAGGCCTCCTAGCCTACCGCAATACACCATTAAATAGTGAAGCTTCCCCAAGTCAACTGCTAATGGGACGTATACTATAAAAAAGAATTCCAATACAAGAAAAAACGCTATATCCGAAATTGCCCAATCACAAACAAGCGTGGGAGAAGAAAGGAAAAAAGAAAAAGTTGCAAAAACATTATTACGATAAAAGACACAGAGCTAGAGAAAATAAAATACTGGAGAAAGGGGAACGTGTATGGATCACTGATAAACAAAGAGAAGGAGTAATAAAGGAAAAGTGCGGTCCACGAGCGTACAAAGTAACAACAGAAAAGAGAGAAATAATAAGAAATCGACACTTTCTACAGCCACTGCCAACCGAAAAGAACGAAGAAAAGAAACAAGAACAGAAACAGCATTCATATGAAAGAAAAATTTCAGAGAGAGTCAAGAATCGCCCAAAGTACTTAAAAGACTATGTATAATATAAATGTATTGTGATATGTAAATTTATTTAAAAAAAAAAGAAGAAAGGGAGATGTAACAACTGTATTTTAGAATTCAAATATTCGCGCGTTTTTCTATGTAAGTAGCGAGTAAGAAGAGAACACATGTTGTCGCGCCAATATGTATGTAGAGCGTACGCATGGACTGGTGTTGTGAAAATAAATGTTGTGTCTAAAACAAACGTACTCGTATTCTATTCTATTTTGAACCCACAAAACACTACACCTAACTTTTAATGACAATCTCTTGTGTTGGAAATGACTGAAATGGCTTCCACCCTACGGGTTGGAAATGTTTATGTAGAGTTCCCCCGAAACATTGCCCTAGATCCCTATAATGAAGTAGGCCAAACATATTTTAATAGAGCTGTCAAAAAAATTAATAAAATTAAAGGTTATAACTAATGATTTATTTTGATAATTATTTATGTAAAAAGAGGATGATTTTGAATAAAATAGTATACATACCTCGGTGAGAGTTTCATTACAGCCTTGTGCTGTATCTCACCTCGACACTTCGGCTCTCGGTAATATACATAAGCCCTCGCCCGTAATGAAACATCTCCCCTACGATACCTTTGTAAACAACAAGTTCTGTAATAAAACAAACGTTTCCAGGTCTTTTTACCTTCCGTCAAGGAATGTATTGTCTTAGGTCAAAAAAATCAATGATAGGTTTTTAATGAATAAGTACGTTTTAGGGTCTATAGAATATGATTGTACTATTTTCTCGATATCTGTATGTATATGGATGGATATGTGTGTCTATGTGTGTGTGTGTGTGTGTGTGTGTGTATGTGTGCGTCTGCGTGTGCTTTTGCGTGTGCGTTGCGTGTGCGTGTGCCTGTGTGTGTGTGTGTTAGTGTGTGTGTGTGAGTGGGTGTATGAGTGTGAGTGTGTGAGTGAGTGTGTGTGTGAGTGTGTGTGAGTGTGTGTGTGTGAGTGTGTGTGAGTGTGTGTGTGTGACGATCTTTCGGATCGCATAACTTCAATACCACCTTTCCAAAAATTATAATTTTTGCGTATTCATCGACTTTTTATCCATATAAAAAAAGTCATTAGATTTTGGTTATAATTGGTCAACCAGAAGTACATTTATTTGAAGATTCATGAAAAAACGCTATTAAATATTATTTTACATTTATTACTACTCGTATAAATATTAAAGACATTTTTATTCTCTATACTATTTGATTGCATTTTATACTTCATATTAAATGGATATAGAGTTAAAAAATCTGATATGGCCAACACAACACCTTCCGGTATTTAATTTTTATTAATTTAAATATGCGTACTTACATATTTAATTATACTAGAAATTGTATCAAAATCAATTCCATATGAGTATGTCTATTTACTATTTTCTTTTAAAAACGTTACTATTATTATTTTGAAATGATTGGTTCTATGACAATGACATTTATCTGTCAGTTACATACATTTGAGATATGAACTGTCTAATCAAATAGTAGTGTTTGTTTAAAGCCCATGCTCTGTGATTTAAATTATAGATAATTTTATAAATTTATCCACAAAATATATAGAAAAGGTATTAATGCAAACGAATATAAAATTTAATAATCTCAAGTAAAGTACCATTTCCGGTTATCTGATTAACACCAAAATCTAATGGCTTCTTTCCATATTAGAATAAGGTATAAATACAAGGTTTCAAAATTTTCTGAATAATAGTATTTGAGTTAGAGCGTAAACAGGAACCACACACACATACACAGACATCATCGTAAAAATGTTAAAATTGGATTCTAGGGACCTTAAAACGTGGTCATTTACCAAAAATTAAATTTCATATAAAGCAGCTAGCTACGCTCCATGGAAACAACCACTGAAACAACTACTATATTAAGAAAATACTGATTGACAGATGTAAGTTTCAAGTGCAATTGACATAGTGTTTGTGTTATATTACCAGAAATACATAACCTCTTGCAGGAAACTTTCTGCATGCAATTTGTACAAAATACATAGAACTGGCAGAAGGTAATATACTACGTATACTACTGGAATCTTTTACAAGAAATTTCCTGTCTGGAATAGGGCGCGAATAGTCACGTTGGCCTTGATAAGCAGATATGGGGACCCGTGTCAGAATGACACCTAGTAATTCTGTCAAATGCCATAAATTTTTCATTCCAAATTTCATCGTTTTCCAATTCCATGTGATTTATTTTCTTGGACAAGTAAATTCCACACTCCTGATGACAAACTAACCACGGAAACTTAGAAAATCTTGAAATTATGGTCCGTGTCAGAATAACACCTAGTAATTATGCGCATCAATGTCAAATGTCATAATTTCAAGATTTGTACCACAGATTACTTATACTACCGTACGTATACGATAGTTTTATAGTAGTGTTTATACTATGTTCCGTAAGTCAACCAAAAAACCAGTTTCTTGATTCCCGGTACATCATGGTTCCTAAATATTTTCATCTATTTCGGGACAGATTGACATTGAATCATATGACATTTAAAATTAACACAACCTAACAAAAATATAAATTAACCAAATAAATGATAACGTTGAATAATGCGAATAAAGATAACACAATTAACAATATATCAAATATAAATAATGTTTTCATACTTACATCTATAATAATTATTAGTTATACCACTAAAAATGCGGTTTAAAAATTTAACATTGACGGATTTCGTTTGATTTTGTTATGATGATAATTGAAAATAGCAATAGTGGGGGTAAAAATACAAGAGAAACCAGGATCAGGATTATTTCATGGTTGCTGTGGTCTGACTTACCAAATTTTTTCAGGAACCGCGTTCCAAATAGAAACCAGTAAATAATATCAGGACTTACGGAAAATAAAACCGTAAATCTGGTCGAACCGGTTGCGTTACGGAACATACTATTTCTTAGTTCACGTGGTTAATGTGTCACCAGGAGTGTAGAATTTACTTGTCGATGAAAATATACGACATTAAATTGGAAAAAAATGAAATTTGGAATGAAAAATTATGGCATTTGACATAATTAGTAGTAGTAGTAACAGGTCGCGCCCTAAAGTAATGTGCTGGCCACAACAGATTTTTTTAGTTAGTTATAATAAGCAGAACTATAGGCGATTTCGGGCGACAACCGTTCACTTGCGGTATGTTGCGTTCAGGTACGTTCACACATTCGAGCGCTAGGAACAACATACCCGGTATGCTTGGATCAGTGCTCACAGTTGAACGGGTTTGCGAGTCGGGTCAGCTCTCTGTTCACTATTTCTATCTCTTTTTATCATGTCTTTTTTTGAAATGTCAAAAGTCAAAACAGTCGGAGTCGTGGTCTTATGTCAAACAGGGTGACATTATTTTCGTTGACTCTTTTTTGGACAAATATGGAAAAAACTATCTTTCTCCATTAATGCATTTTAATTGTCAGACACTATTTTTGACAGTTTTAAATGTCGCAGAATATACATAACCACCAAGCACGGTGTCAACAAGTGAACCAACGATTTTTGGCGCCACCATTAACCATATCATACCGTAACTAACCGTAAGTAATCCGAAGAAGTGAACGGGTATGTCGCATGAAATCGCCTTATAAAACGTTTGTTTTAGGGTCGGTACTTCACTCTCCTGGTAAAGTGTTAGTTAATTTAACTGCCAGATAAAAGAAAAATATCGCATCATATAATTGACATGTATAATTTTGTCAATTTAAGCTATAATATTGATACGATATTTTCATTTTATCTGGCAGTTAAACTATATGACACTTTACCAGGAGATTAAAGTACCGGCCCTTAATATTTTGAAAAAACTTACATTCATAGTTGTTTATTTAAATTCAATTTTTTTTAGTAAATATGAAGGCATCATTTCTTCTTTGTTTTACTTTAACAACTTTTCTATGTGATACTTCTTTCGCTGCTCCAGGTACTATATTGAAATTTTCTTATTTTCTGTTTAACACTATTAAATATATTTTTAGATAAAGTTGTATGTTACTACGGCAGTTGGGCAGGTTATAGGACTGGTAACGGTAAATTTGGTATAAATAACATAAATCCAAAGTACTGCACCCATTTGATTTATTCTTTCGTTGGAATTGGGGACGATGGTTCTATCAAAGTTTTGGATCCATTTAATGATCTCGAAGACAATGGAGGACTTGGTAAGATTTACAATATTTTTTTTAGTATAAATATTTTAAAGTCACCCACCAAAAGTTGTTAAACTGTTATTGCTACGCATTTCAGGAATCTGAAAATAAAAGCATTTGTTATTCTAGGTGGTTTCAAAAAATTTGTCAATTTGAAAAAGAAGGCTCCAAAAGTAAAGACTATGGTTGCTATTGGTGGCTGGAGCGCAGATGGAACTGTATTCTCAAAGGTAAATTTCAAAGGAAGAAAACATATACTGGGTTTCAGTCTTATTCGGTTTATTGAATCCTCAATAATATTGTTTACATGGTTTTTGACTTTATTCTCCTGAAGATGAACCCAATAGATTAATTAACACAACAATCATACACATTCCTTCCTTAAATTTCAACTTTCATTATTAAATTCGTTTGTAAAACATAAAACAAAATTGAAATTAAACAATACTGTCCGGTTGAACATAAGTAATAGATAAATAATTATTTTTTATATTTTAGTTACTACTACTTATTAAATACTTCATTAAAATAAAATAGTAAGTTATACTTATTTGAAACGCTAAAAAATACTCTGTCTAATGGTTTCTTTTTAGTATCCGTTTCATTAAAAAAATGCAAGGTTACATTAAATACTTTTTATTTTTATCTGCAAAAAATAAAATATGTGTGACAAAAAATTTCTCTGCAATAACTCTAATACTACAATTTCAAAAATTATAATTCTTTCGTATTTCTATTCGTTACATCCATATGAAGAGCTAATTAGATTTTGGTTATAATTGGTCAACCGGAAGTACCCACATTTGAAGAATTTTTAACAGTTTTTCTTGAAAAAACAATGTTAAATATCATTTTTTCACACTTAACGTTATTATAAATATTTTATTCTCTATACGATTTGACTGCATTTTATACTTCATATTAAATGGATATAGAGTTATAGAATTATAAAGAAATTAAATTTCATAAATTAGCTACCTATTCTATAACTATGGAAACATGTACTATAATTAAGAAAATTATGATTGAAAGATGTCAGTGTCAATTGCAATTGACATAGCATGTTTGTGTTATAATTTTACTGGAAATATAGAATCTTTTGCTAGAAACTTTCTGTATGGAATTTGTATAAAATACATACAACTGCCGGAAGGTAATTTACAAGAAATAGAATCTTTTGCAAGGAACTTTCTGTATGAAATTTGTACAAAATACATAGAACTGACGGAAGGTAATGTGCTGGCCACATCAGATTTTTTCAACAAGTGGTTTACACACTGTGGAGACTATTGTATAGGGAATTTTATTTTGAATTCAATGATACAGTATGTGAATACACTTAAATGAGAATTTTTTGAAAAAAAATGAATGTTAAGATTTACCTCAGTTTTATTTTAATATGGCTAAAATAAGTGTACCGTGGCCGATACAACAGAATGTGTAAAACAATTACTCACTTTGAAACAAAAAAACAATAAACACATAATTTACAAATTCTGCTCAAATTGTCCTCCATTTTCGTTAATACATAATTGAATTATTTGACAATAATTACTTCTTAAAACAAAAAATTAATATAAATCTAAACATGCATTTTTCTCAAAAAAAAAATGTTTTCTAAAGGTATGCAAATATTATATCACTATGAATTCAGAATAAAATTCTCCATCTAATAAGTAAATAGAAAATATATAGTTCTATATTCAAAATAACAAAGTTGGGCCTCACAGTTTGAAAACCACTTGTAGAAAAATTAATTTTACGCTCATTAAAATAGTCTAGTAAAATACAAATTGTTTTCTAATTTAAACGACCTCGTAACTCTTATATTACTCGAGATAGCAATAGTGGACAAAATAAAATTAACACCTGTGTATATAAATCATTTTATAGGTGGTTGCTAGCAAGAGTCTACGAGGAAAATTCGTCAAAAATGTGGTTGCTTTCCTTAAGAAATACAAATTTGACGGATTTGATTTAGATTGGGAGTACCCAGCTGCCCCTGATAAAGGGGGGAAACCTGAGGATGTTGTAAGTTTTCCCTTAAATTAATACAGAATTAGTTATAAAGTAGTTAATACTGTTTTAACACAGAAAAATAATGCAATACGTTTGTGTAAAGTGTGAGTGTGGGATATAAAGTACTTAGGTATTGATCTACTGAATGCTGCGAGTTGCTAAAAACGTAAATGTGTTTAAAGATGCTATAATGATGTTATTTGGAAAACAAGTGCAATATGTTGGTGCAAGACTCTCCAACCTATTCGATCTTCGGACCGTATCACGCAATAAAACTGAAAATGAATATTTTGACCTAAATCGGTTTTTCGTCATATCTAGTAACATATGAGAATTTTTGGAAAAACAAAAGCAAATCTACGATGTCCTCCTAAAGATGATCTAGATGGCCCACTTAACCAAAGTCGTATATCTTATAGTTCTCGAGATCCGAATGGTTGGCTTCAAAATCCAGACACTCTGTATATGATAAAATTAAGGATGCGGTCGCATAGACGTCCGATGTGTAAGTGGATGAATGTAATTAGTAGTTTGCTAAATGAGAGAGACACAAAGTTTTTGAGTTGAAAGAGAAAATGAGCTTGTATAAATGCAATTTTGAAGAAGTAAAAGGTTAATGAAATGTGTTCGGGCAAATATATTACCGATAACGTGATTATAATTTTAGAAAAACTTCAGTAAACTCATTAAGGAACTTCGTGCAGCATTCAAGTCAAATAAGTATCTGCTAACAGCAGCTGTGGCTGCTTCAGAATCTGCCTTGACTAAATATTATGAAGTAAAAGAACTTTCGAAGTCAGTACCTATAGAATACATCGTATAACACGTAATTATTTTGTTAAATAAATTATTTTTCAGATATTTGGACTTTATTAATGTTATGACTTATGATTTACATGGATCCTGGGATGGTGAAACCGGATTAAATGCTCCTTTAAATCCAGTAAAAGGAGACAAATCCGGTATGAATGTGGTAAGTATACTCTAAATTTAAATATTTGAAATTCAAGTTATTTTAGTATAGGTATACGGTATACGATATTAAATTTTATATGCATTTCTCGACTCGATCAATGTAATACTGAGAAAACTTGGAGAAAAACAGCCTGATGAAATCATTTGGAATGTTTTTATTACATAGTCGACGTTTCGACACCAATTATGCCTTCTTCAGGAACTACAAATACCAAAAGGTATGTTTACAAAATTGGTCTAGGATTGTACTGTCACACCAGATTTTTCAAGTTTTTTCCTCACTTGTTCTGAAAATGAATTGTGTGGTATATAATTTTCTAAAGACATATTTTATTTTATGATAACAACTTTTGTAATTCAATATTTTTCAAAATTCGCAACTTAGTAGGTTTACATGTAAGTAAATTTTGTACAATAATTCATGTGCATTTTGTAAACATAGCTTTTGGTATTTGTAGTTCCCTAAAGACGGCATAATTGGTGCCGAAACGTCGGCTATGTAATAAATACATTCCAAACGATTTCATCAGACTGTTTTTCTTCAAGTTTTCCCAGTATTAAATTTTATGTTATCCTTATTTATTATTTTTCATTTATTCATCCGCCATCAACACGTAAATCCTGTTTCCTATATTATTTTCCAGAATCTCCATATTATTTCAAATTATCATCTCAAATATTTTCTCAATATATCAAATTAATGTTATTTTTCACTGCACTTCATATGACGTCCCTACACTTCAGTGGCGGCACAGGGGCGCAGCCCTCCCAAATAAAAAGAGAAGAAATAATAAATAAGCGAGTATTTGTTCATAAACATAAAAAAATAATTATTTATTATCATCATTATTATGCAATCCTGCCGACACCGCGGGTAGCTTGATAGCCGATTTACTTTCTGATATGTGCACGAACCGATATACTAGTACTAGCTAGTACTTCAGCTGGGGCACAAATATCTCAGCCCCGATCTCTACAATTCTAACCAATAGACTACATTAAGCGGGAATGGGGCTGTGCATGAAGTGCATGGGCGCCGTTAACCTAAAATCCAAAGAGGAGGCAAACAAGGAATATTTGAAAAAAAAATCAAAATAGTTCCATAAATATTCATATATACAGCCTGTAATGATATATACAAAATATATAAGAAAGTATAATTCGTATATTGTAAGAGAGTCGACTTTAGGGCCGTTATAGGATAAATCTGAAATTGTTTCTAAAAAAAATGTGGGGCAGGTGCCCCCTCTTGCTTCTCCTAAACGGTGCCCATGGGCAGTGCCCAATTTAGACGAAGATTTCCGAGTGTGTCCGGCATCTTCCGAGATAATTTGTTTACATTATTTGTTGTAATCATCACTAATGAAAATTAATTTTTGAGGAAAGACAAAATTAATAATAGTTTTTCTACTCTACTCTTAAAAGAATTAAATCATTTGTACGGAAAACTATGACACAAGATAGAGTGACTGCGAATCAAAAAAATATGTTTAAAAACATTCCTGACTACTATAAAATCGTGATCGAATATTTGATTCACACAAAAGAGTGCAGAATAGATTATATTTTTAAATAAACCCTAAATAATTTAATATTGTAGTCACCATATTTTTTTTAAAAAAATTGTGCCCTATCATACAAAGATATCACCAGCCGCCACTGCTAAACTTCACATTCATATTTACACAGTAATAAAATTAAAAAGGCACATTGGAATGGGAGTAGATTTAAAATGTGACATGTGATCAAATAGAAAAAAACACTACATCTAGGTGCCAATTTTGTAACTAGAAAACGACAGCGAATACAATTCATACTGAATAAGATAACCCTCTATTTTATGTCAGCCATGTTGTCTTATTCCGACTGAACACCGTATTCATGAGGTTCAGACCAGCTGAATACATATTCAGTCGGAATAAGACAACATGGCTGACAAAAAGTAGTGACGATTATCTTACTTATTCGGTATGAATTGTATTCGCTGTTGCTTTATAGTTAGAAAATTGGACCCCTGCTTTTAAGAATTGACGAATTGGATATGACAAAAATCCCCAAAATATCGAGACAAATTCAAGTAATTTTGCCAATGTAACGCTGAGTTTAAACTGCCGTTGTTCAATTTATTATATTTTTTTGTAGAAATCCTGCATTGAAGCGTGGATTAAACACGGTGCCAACCCTAAGAAACTAATTTTGGGTATGGGAACCTACGGTCGTTCTTTCACTTTAGCTGATCCTAACGACCACGGTATTGGTGCTAAAAGTACTGGTCCTGGCAATGCAGGACCATATACAGGCGAAGCAGGAACATTAGGATACAATGAAATTGTAGAAATGATCAAAAACCAGCAGCTAACCGTTGTTTGGGATAATACCCAGAAATGTCCTTACGGATACAATGGAAACCAGTGGGTAGGATATGATAACGACAAGTCCATTCAATTAAAGGTGAGAAAAATAAAAAACCTGTTCGACGCGGTCATGGATTGTAATCAAATTTAAAAATAATTTTCTTAAAAATTTGCCAAAGTGGAGTAAAATAGGTAAAGACATTTTTGGGATCCTTTTTTAATTTACATAGTACGATTCACCAGTAAGCGTAATTTGAAATAAATAAAATTTTATATACTCGAAACACTCAGCTGTTATAATTCCCGCGTTTTTAACTTAACAAAAGAATTTAGTGCGTATCAGAATCACTAAAGGTTTCCGCTATATGCTCGAGGGAAATTACACTTTTTAAATTTATTTAATAAAAGTGCTCCACAAGAACCCGAGTAAAAATTATACATGGCTGCATTACGACCACACGTATGTGCGCGCGTGTTTACATGTGTGTGTGTAATGATAACTCTTATAACAAACATCCAAATATTTATTTTTTCCTTAATTAAACTTTCAGCATTCATACAAAGAGTTGATCAGATTTTGGGTAAAATTGAATAACCGGATGTAATACTTTACTTGAAGCCCAGAACAAATTTTAATGAAAAACTATATTAAAATATAATCCAAAACTTTTGAGTTTTAGTATTTAAGACTTTTATATCAAGAAGAACAACATATTAGATTTCAGCTAAAATTTATAAACCAAAAGTGAAACTTTACTTAAAGCTCTAAACAGATTTTCGTAAAAAATATATTATGATATACTCCAAAACTTTTCAAATTTAGTATTTAAGGCTTTTATATGAAGGGGAACAACATATTAGATTTTGGCTAAAATTAATAATCCGGAAGTAATACTTTACTTAAAGCTCTCAACAGATTTTCGTGAAAATATTTTGTTATATTCCAAAACTTTTCAAATTTGGTATTTAAGATTTTTTTGTTAATGACAACGATATGTTAGAATTTTTCTAAAATTGATAACCCGGGAGGGATACTTTAATTCAAGCTCTGAACAGTTTTTCGTGAAAAATATATGATATATTCCAAAACTTGTCAAATTTAGTATTTAAGAATTTTATATGAAGGGGAGCAACGTATTAGATTTTGGATACAATTGATAAACCGGAAGTGATACTTTATTTAAAACTCCGAACAGATTTTCGTGAAAAATACATTGATACAATCCAAAATTTTGCAAATTTTATATTTAAGATTTTCATATTAATGAGAATAACATGTTAGATTTTCTTTGAATTGAAGTGATACTTTACTTGAAGCTCTAAAACAAATTTTTGTGAAAAATATATTATAATATATTCCAAATTCAAATATAGTATTTAAGACTTTTATATAAATGAAAGCAACGTATTAAATTTTAGCTAAAATTGATAAACCGGAAGTAATATTTATTTTGAAAAATAAATTGATACAATCCAAAACTTTTCAAATTTGGTATTTAAGACTTTTATATTAATGAGAACGACATATTAGATGTTTTCTAAAATTGATAAACCGGAAGTACTATTTCACAGGAAGCTATAAACAGACTTTCTTGAAAAAATATATTAAAACATGATCCAAAACTTCTCAAATTTGGTATTTAAAACTCGTGTATAATTTGAAACATTAGATTTTGACTGTACCTATATGATAAACCGGAAGTGGTACTTAATTTAGGGCTATTAACAGATTTTCGAGGAAAAATAATAAAATATAGTCCAAAATTTGGTATTACAGACTTTTCTATTTATTGGAACAACAAATTAGATTTTGTTTACAAACGATCAACCGGAAGTGATACTGTACTTAAAGCTCATTGCTATTTCGACATGGAATTGACGGCAGGTCATATGTTGGCCACATCAGATTTTTTTTAACAGTATCATGTATTTTATGTAAAGACTAACTTACGGCACGCTAGCGTGTGCTAATTTTTTTTTTTTTTGTTTTGTTTAAGTATAATTATTTTAGGTACCTACTTGCACTCTTTTTAGCATGTATACCAAATTATATTAGAAAAAAATACTTCAAATAAATGTTATCAATAAACAAAATTAATTTTACATGCTTTGTAATGGCGGTAATTTGATTTGAAAATGTCGAAAATCACGTCAAAAGTAGTGATAGCCAAAATAGCCATGGAATTAATACAAATAGCATAACAAATGTAAGATTTTTTTATCTGTCTGAAAAAGTATCAATATTTGATAGTTAAAACATCAATCAATTGTTTATCTTTTTATTTTAATTACACGGCTAGCGCTATTAAATTAAAATTTTCATATTTAATTTCTTGAATTACTTAACATACCAAAAGAAATTTATTTACTAATTTATAAATACAATTTTAAGCTCTGCTACTTTTATTTGAAGAATTTTTTCTAAAATAATTTGAGGGCAACGCGCAAGGAAGAATTGTTTTACAATGTTAAATGCCTATGTAACGGATTTCCAGCACCACCGGTATGCACTATTTCCACTAGTATCTATGGCTATTCTTTTAAAGCACGACTGGAATCTTATGGCAATTTTTACCATTTTTATAACATTAAGCAATATTATACAGAAATGACTTTCTCTTAATATCTATATAGAAGCTTTGAGTTTACGTGAAATAACATACGATAATATTTATTTCAGTGTGAATTTGCAAAGAAAAAGAAACTGGGAGGTTGTATGATTTGGTCTATAGAAACCGATGACTTCTTGGGGATCTCAGGTACTAAGTTCCAATTACTGAAGAAAATTAACAGTTGTCTTGGGAGAAAGGTATAATTTAAAACTTGTATTGTATTTACGGATCATGATAAATAAAACACTTTTATGTCAAATTTTAATATTTTATTTTGTTCTAACAAAGAAACCAGTCATAGAACGGTAGATCACCTCTGCTAATAGTGGCAAAGTTCTGTCCAGTCTATATTTCTATTTATAATTTTCGTCCTGTCGTCAATTTCAATAGCACTATAGCTGTTATTTATTCGCTTATTATCAAAAGCTTAAATTGAAATGAATTGATATTGATATTACATTTCCGGAAATGATATTACTATTCCTGAAATTAATACTACATTATCTAAAAGTAATTTACATTTTCTGAAATTGAATTTAGGTACTTTTACTGAAATTGTAGTTGGCGAGGTACCTATATACTTATAGTTTTAAAAAGGAGTAGATACCTGTATAGTATTACTTTCTCAAAGAAAATTAAAAAAATATAAATTAATTCGTAGCAATATATTTCAAAATTATTAACACTAGTATGATTATCTTAATCGTTTAAGATAAAGAACAAAGAATCCCGGAAGAGTAATTTATATTATAAGTCCGGTAAATGAATTTTTACGGTACGAATAAGATGTTTCCGGACGAGGCGACGTACATTTTATTTCATACCTATGTCGCATTTTTGGACGAAATTTTACAATAATTCCTCCTTTCTTTCGTTTAAAAAAAATCACGTCGCTTGGACAAACATAAAACAGTAATGACACCAACCAATTTTGTTTTATTTTTGACATTTCTAATATTTTTCAAAATTGAGTATGAAAAACCATAGTTCAGATCATATCCTATTAAAATTTTTGGAAACAAACGGAAAAATGATTCTGAAAAAATCTGCTGAAAGATATGGTAACGAATATTGGCTGTTTGTGGTATGGGAAAGAGAAATTAATTTTGCAAATAAAAATGAATAATGTTCATTTTGAAACATTTGTAAAATCTTCTTGACTGGAAATTTGATGGGTAAAAGATTTTTTGCACCCAACCGTACACCTAGAATTTAAATACATACAATGGAGAATATTTTTTACAAATGTTTCAAAATGAACATTATCATTCATTTTTATTAGTTATGACAACCATTGTACATGTATTTCTGTTTATATATATATATATATATATATATATACAGGGTGTCCCATAACTTCAGGTACATATTAGAAGGGCATAGTTCTTAATGTCCTGATTACGGAACAAAAAGAACTTTTTCAAAATTCCAATAATTAAGGGTAGTTCACTTAAGAAGAACATTTTTTGTACCCCTGGGTACTATAATATTTGGAATAGTGAAATTAGTTATAACTATTACATAAAATAATTTAACAATGAAATTAATTTATGCAATTACGTAAAGCTTTGTCACACCAATTAAGTTTGGGAGATGTATATGTAATGAAAAAAAAATCAAATTATTTACTTTATTTTTACAAAAACTGTTCAAAATTATTTCCATTAACAGCTAAACATAATGCAGCACGTTGAATTAAAGAAATTGAACAAGCCCGATGAATTGCATTCTCTTGTCTAATTCTTTCAGCACAATTTTCAACTCGTTGCCGTAACTCTTCAAGGGTTTCAGGTGCCTCTTAATTATCATAGACGAGGGATTTAAGATTACCCCACAAATAAAAATCTAACGGATTGAAATCCGGGGATCCAGGGGGCCAAGACGCGGGACCTCCTCGACCAATCCACCTGTCCTCAAATACTCTGTCAAGATGATGTCTGACATTTCTAGCAAAATGTGGCGGCGCACCGTCATGCATAAACCATGCATTTTGATGTACATTAAGAGAAATATCTTCTAATAATTCAGGCAAATTATTCTGCAAAAATTGTAAATAATCATTCCCAGACATTCTGTTAGGAAGTATGTATGGTCCCAGTAACGATCCGTTTACCATCCCAGCCCAAACATTTAGTGAAAATCTGTGCTGAAAATGACTCCTGACAGCAGCATGTGGATTTTCTTCGGCCCAGTAGTGACAGTTATGAATATTATGTATACCATCACAAGTAAATATCGCTTCGTCGGAAAATATTACTTTTAACGTAAAATTGCCATCCTGAGCATGTTGGTTCAGAAGCCATTCACAAAACATTACTCGAGAGTAATGATCGGGTTCAATAAACGCATGGACCCGTTGAAAATGATAAGGATGTAAATTATTATTCTTTAAAATTCTCCAAATTGTCATTTGTGGTACACCTGGTAGTTGACGAGATATTCTCCTTAAGCTGATTATTGGGTCACTGCGTACCAAATCTAAGACAGCATTTTCAACATTTACTGGTCTCCGATGAGCCCCGCCGTCTCTTCCCCGATTAGGTTGCAAAGAACCAGTGTCGCGAAGGCATTGAGTAAGGCTTACAAATATGCGAGAATTCGGATGCCGTCATCCTGGGAAACGTTCAGCGTAATAACGCGAAGCTAATCTACAGTTTTGCCCTGCTTCGCCATACATTAGCAACATATCTACTAACTCACTGTTCCTGTAACCATTCATATTTGTAACAATAATCAGAAGAGCAATATCAAAACTGTTATAAGAAACACAATTTATGTGACCGGCTCCTAGAAACCTAATGAAATGATTGTATTATGCAAACATTTCTTATTAATTAGATATAATACAACGTAATATTTAATATTAAAACTACCTATTCAACCAGTGTCCCAAAACTGTTTCCTTCAAAACCTCAAAAACCAATTTTTGAATTTTGAAAAAATTATTTTTGTTCCGTAATCAGGACATTAAGAACTATATGCCCTTCTAATATGTACCTGAAGTTATGGGACATTCTGTATATATATATATATATATATATATATATATATATATATATATATATATATATATATATATATATATATGTGTGTGTTTGTGTAAAGAATACTAAATTACATAATAGAAATAATTATAAATATCTCCAAAGATAAATAAATAAATCTTCCAATCCTACTCCCCACGAGCGCCAAAAGTCTGCAAAAGATAAAAATAGATGAATATATTCTCAGTGAGTACTTAGGATTCCCGTAAATGCTCCAGGCTTCAGCCCAACTTTTGGGATTAGGATAGGATTAGGTACCAGTCCCAGCCGCACTGTAGACTCTTCCTCAGCCCGCAAACGAGGGAACAGCAGAACCGCAGAACAACTCTTTCTCAACACCGCAGCATGAGAGCACTCAGTCTCATCTCCGCAGAGAATGAGATAGTCCCAGCCGCACTGTAGACTCTTCCTCAGCCTGCAATCCGCAAGCGAGGGAACAGCTGAACCGCAGAACAGCTCTTTCTCAACACCGCAGCGTGAGAGTAGCCACACATAATAACCACAATACCATAGCACTCACCGTTACACAAAGAAGTAAATGCGACAACTAGACGATGTCGCTTCGAAAACACTAGCACAACTGACCGGTAATCAATTGAACAGTCATTTAATAAATATACGATCATGTAATTCAATTTAAAGCTGAAATTAAAAATTAAAGAGAGAAGTAATTAAACATAATACTTGCATAATTCAAAATGGCGCTAACATATATATTCAATGTTATTATTATAAAACACATTTAAGTAATCATAAAAACCTCATTGTCTTTACATATTTATATTATTTCTGTAATAATTTTGTAGCTCCTGATGAAGACACATGTGGTGCCAAAACTAGTAGAGGCCGAAAATAAATAATTTTTTACCACTCACTGAATTCCAGAAGTTTTCCTTTACCCATAAATATTTACCAAATTTGACCACGAGCCGTCACTAAGTAACGTTGTTAAAACATTGTTCTAAAATTTATTAAGCGCCCGCACGGTGCAAATATTTCATCATTACCGCATCTGTGTACAAAGCAGATTGGCACACCTAGCAATGGGTAATAAGCCGTGATATATTTATTTATTTTATTTATTGTTCAAAATTTTGTTAATAAAATTTTATAATTACTTGTTTTTATATATATATTCATACTCAAATATTTCAATATTCATAAATGCAAATTGATATTCCCCGCACGTTTATTTAAGTTCGGGGAAAGCGTCGGTAGTGGACGCAGTAATTGTAAACCACAGACCGAGCGAACAATCAAGACGGCGTGGCTGAAAGAGAGAATAGGAAATAGCGAAACAAAACAACATTGGGCGATAGCTCCTGCTGCCTATATCGAAAACAGATCGCCGAATTGTAGTATCGGAGGATAAATGCCAGATGGATTGTCGCCGAATTTAGCTCATATGAAAGTATTCGGATCAATTCCATACGCCCATATACTAAAAGAACTACGACAAAAGAAGCACTAAACTCTCCACACCGAGGCAAATGGGCAAAAAACGATGAGAGTGGAAGATGAACACAACTCTTGTATCGAATAGCACTTGAATCTATTCTAAAAATTAGTTATCCGATTACTTAATGTAATTACAAATTACATTACATTTTGAAAAATTATTATTTCATATTACTTACCTTATATTACAAAGATTGTTCAAAATTATCTCCATTTACATTACATTTACAGCATAATATCTCACTAGCACTGTACAAGAAACAAAACTGAGAGCAACAAGGCCAGCTGCATGCAATTAAATTAAATTCAAGTATTATACAATATTCGTTATTAATTACTTACAGAATTAAAACTAATATACATAGGGTTGCCAGACCTGCTATATTTAATAGGAGTCTCCTATAGTTTGTTGAAATCTCCCATATCCAATAAACAAGATAAATTCTATATTTTCAATTCAATAAGCAGAGTAAGATCAGAAATGCTAACAACTGTAAATTTTGAAATGAATTGAAAAGAATTTTAAAACCACGAAAAGTATAAAAGCTATCCATTTTTTTGCAATTAGTTTCATTTTTCTGTTACTCCGCAGACCACCGATTTTTGATTGGCCAACAGTTTAATCGGTTGCTTAATTGCTATGAAAACTATAGTGAGTACGCACACCCAATGATTCGGAATCACGAAGCCACTGGTCAAACATTTTCTAGAAGTCCTGTTCTTCGAGGGTGTTTATCACCGCCAGGGATGCTTCTTGATTCCTCTCTAGAGTGTCGAACCGACGGCCTTTCAACTTGAGTTTCAGTTTTGGGAATAGCGCGAAGTCGCAAGGTGCCAAATCTGTCGCCATGTTTTTTTTTGCCAAAAAGGTCCTGGTAAGCAAGGACGTGTGACAGGGCGCGTTGTCGTGATGCAGCAGCCAGTTCCCTTGATGCCAAAGTTCGGGCCGTCGTCGCCGCGCGTTTTCACGAAGCCGTCGCAAAACGTCACAGTAGTACGCGGAATTCACTGTTTAGTTGGGTGGGACGAATTCTTTGTACACCATTCCCTTGGTATCAAAGAAAACAATGATCATGCTCTTCACTTTGCTCTTCACCTGTCTCGCTTTTTTGGGTCTTGGAGAGCCCAGGCTCTTCCACTGGGACGATTGTTGCTTTGTCTTTGGGTCATAACCGAAAATCCATCTCTCGTCGCCGGTGATAACCCGTGACAAGAAGGTTGGATCATCAGATGAGCTGTTCTGTTCGCGTATCCATCGTAAAATCGCCACATACCAAACACAGAGTATTACGGAAATCACTGTGGACACGCAACACGTCCTCCCAGCTGAATGCCATTCCGCACACTGACTCATCAGATATGCAGCTCTTGCCACCTGGCGGAGCAAAGATGAACTACTCCTACTTTCCAAATGGCAGCACCAGTCCCGAAAATTTTGGATTCCACCTCGTATAGTCGTCATTGTAATTAATTAAGCAACCGATTTTTTATCGGCCGACAATTTTGTCGGTTGCTTAATTACTACGAAGACTGTAGTGGCTCGCACACCCAACGATTCGGAATAACTATAGTCGTCATTACAATTAAGAAACCGATTAAACTGTCGGCCGATAAAAAATCGGTAGTCTGCGGGGGCTTTTAGTGTTATTATATTATAAAATTATAATACTTGAATAAAAAGTTTGAAATTAAAAAGTGTCCAATATATTCACCAAAACTATAAACCATAAATATACTCGTCAATATTAAAATCACCTACTCAACAAGTGGACTAAAAATGTTTCCTTTAAAAACTTCAAGTGACGTTTTCAAATTTATAAACATTCGAGGAAGCCTTTTACCTCTACTCACACCACTCAAAATGATATTTTGGAATTCATAGACATTTGAGGGTTACCACACACTTACAATATAAGTATTAGGCAATCCAACATGACGTCGTAAATGAATATAGTGAATGAATATTTTTCAAAATTCTTTATGTATATATCTTATTAATATGATAGAAATCGAGATATTTTGATACAAATTATTCATAAAATTAAACCATAATTTTTTCATGCCTTCATCATTGAGTATAATATGTATGCAATTTATTTCTGACAGCTGCCCTTCACTAAATTCATTTGTTATGGATTTGTCTATGCTTTGAGGAAAATTTCGAGTGGAGTAAATTGATACCTTAAGCTTTCCTTAACATTAAAAAACATAATGGAAGACAATTTTGGTTTTAATGAATATGTTGATTGCATAAATGGCAAAGATATTAATTAATATATTCCTAACTACAGTATTGATTATAAATAATATAATTTTCTTTAAATAATAAAAAAGATTATTGCTGGGAGATAGTAACTATTCCCGTAAAACTTTTGCTTTTGAAGTTGTATCCAGGAAAAATGTTAAACAAAAATGTTACACAATATACAACATGGCGAATCAACAAAGTCAAGTGTGTAAGAAAATTATAAGTTCTGAAGATGATTTCTTTGTCACCTGCGCAGGTGGTAAATGTCGCAAAGAATTCCACAAGAATGTGTTCTCCAATATGAAAACCAGACACAATTTTAATTTAAGTATTCCACTCCATAAAACTGCTTTCTTTGCTAATACTGCCTATTACAAAGCTATCCAGTTCTATAAGGTTTTACCTTATGATATTAAAAATTAAAATTATACCTAATTTGAAAGCTTTCAAAATTAAATTGGAAATTTTTCTTATATGTAAATGTTTCTACAATATTGCATAATATAAATTTATAAAAAATCGAAAATTTTACTTGAGGCGAGTTTTAGAAGTGGTAAAATTGAAAATTAAGTGGAAGGATTAAAAATTGATCGTGGAATTATTGTACATATATTTATACAGGGTGTAACTAAACCTGTGTAACAAAATTTAAGGGTATATAGTACAGACCAAAATGAGTTAAAAAAGCTTAATCATCATAGGCCCGATCTTCAAATGTCTCCGAGAAAAACGAAAAATCGAAGAAAAACAGACAAAGATAATCGAACAAAATTTTGTGTGTCAGTAAATAGAATATATTAAAACAATAAAATTTTATATAAAACGCTTTTCCCAATTTTTAATAGTTACGAAGTTATTTGAAAATTATATATTGGCCAAGGTCGCCACAAATTTAACTTATAACAATTATTTGATTTTGTCGAAAAAACGAGCATATCTAAGATGACTTCTGCATGATAACCAAAAAGTCCCATTTAATCGAAATCGTAGCTCGTATAGTTTTCGAGATAGCAGCAGTAAACCAGGTCAAAACTCATATTTCACTGCCTTTATACCTCGGAAACTATTGAAGATCGGTCCCATGTTGTTTAAGCTTTTTTTACTAATTTTGATGAGTACTATAGACCCTTAAATTTTGTTACACAGGTTTACTTACAGCCTGTATAAAGGCATCTCTAATAATGAAACGAAATATTACAAAATAATTTTATTTATTTTTCATGTTAAAAATTTAAATTAAACAAACTTAATTCAAATATTATATTTCGTAAAAAGTAAAGCATTTCAATTTCAACTTGAATTAATTATTTCAATGAACTTTTGATATATTAGTTTTCTTGTGATAACTGCTCCTTTATAATAGTAATTTTGATGTTCCTGAATAATTATTTATTTGCGTAGTTCTTCATTGCATTCATTTATTAAAGATTTGTGCAAAATTCGTGGATCTCACTGGGATTTGAACCCAGGACCCCCATATTTCTCTTAGGATGCTCTAATCATAGTTTGACCTGCAGATCATCATATATTGATAAATTTATAATGTGTTTTCGTATGTATCACATTTTTAATTCCATTGGAGATTTCTTGTTCATAAAGTGGTATTTTATTTTGCCTGCCATTCAATTTTGTACCTACTCATTGTTTCAAATTACCCATATTTTGAACTATGGTAATTTTGTACAAACTACTGGTTTATACGCTTGTCACTCTTGCCTTTTAAACATAATTTTCCTTAAAAAAAAAGAAGTCGCATACTCCACTCAGACTTGAGTGAGTGAATCAGAACTGACGTTTATGTATTTCATTTATTAATAAAGGCTTAGTCATTATATAAAGTAACTACTATTATTTCATATCATACCTGAAGTTTAAGAATCACTTAATTACATGTATGAAAAAAATATTGGTAGATAAAAATAATTTATAAAGTCGAAACAAACAACAATATTAATTTTAAAAAAAATATTATAGTTGGGTTGGGACATTATTTAAACTTACAATTGTCATTAATTTGCAACATAGTTAACTCCTACTATATCAATTGCAGTAAAACTATAATTAAATACATTTTAATAATCATTCTAGACAGCAAAACTAAATGCATATGTGTATCTACTTTACGACGACTGCTACACAATTGATAAGTGCAGAATCTTGAAGGCGCAGGCCAAAATAAACGTGATTGCATGCGTAAGCAACATTATTATCAGTATCACGTATCACCATAGATTTCCTTACCGTAAGTTATGTATAAACATAAATAATCAAATTTTTAAATAAAGTAACTGCTATGTCAATAAGAGAAGGATTTATTACATTACTTTTTAAAAATGTTCAAGCCTATCGTATAAAACAACAGGAAACAATTTATTGTTACAAATTCTAAAGAAAACTGTATTATATCATAAATAAATACAGATGTACTCTGTGTTTTCCAATAATATTTACCAAGATAACAATTAAAAAGAAACTTCAATGACTTTTAAAGCAATAACAGGATTGACAGAACATCATTTTTACGTTAAAGTTGTTACACTAATTATAAAAAATAGTTAATTTATCTCAAATACTGCACATTGAAGTACTACCTAAATAATTTATTACTGAACAACATTAGGGCCGGTTTTTCAATCGCTTGTTAAAGTGTCTGTTAACTACTGAGCTCGTCAGATTAAATTTACCCATCAAATAAATGATAATTAAAATGCGTTTTTCAATACGGATTTTATTCGGTAACAGTCGCATTTGGTTGACAACTGTAAGGTTATTAATAATTATAAGCTAATATTTGCTATCTGCCTAATCGTATGGAGTCACTTGTCATTTTGAACAATTTTATACTAATATTATTTAACTGTCAATATCAATAATAATGACCCGGGAATAAATGTCATTATTCACTCTGATGCACCAATCAGAATATTTCTAATAAAATAAATATGCAAAAAATTGAATTTTCAACATGAAATACCTTCATCAAATTATTCTATATGCATTTCTTTATCTCTAAACCTATACAAGATATAATAATGAATTTATATTTATCGAATAAAGAATTTAACGTTCTTTAATATAAGTATTTACATAAATTTTCAATAAATAGATGACACGCACATGCACACGCACACACACGCACGCGCACGCACACACATACACACACACAGACACACAGACACACTCACACACACACACACACACATACACACATACACACACACACACACACACACACACACGCGCGCGCACACACACACACACACACACACACACACACACACACACACACACACACACACATCATCGTAAAAATGATATAATCGGATTCTAGGGACCTTAAAACGTTCTTATTCACTAAAATCTGGATATGCGATTTTTAGTATGAATTTAATATCTCTTAACGAGAGGTAAAAATACGTCATTTGGTGTATTTAATTTGGGGTTATGAAACGAAATTATTAAAAATCTTGTATGTAATACATTAATCGTAGATAAAATATAGTATACAACTAGCTATAATGGTAATAAAAGCATCCATTATAGCGTCGTTGTATAATATACTATTACATTCGGGTTAATTCGGATCGTGAAGTTATCCTACTGGTAAAATTTTATCGGTAGCAGCTCCTAATAGCTGTTACGTTAACCTTCTGTTTATCTAAAACTTATGCTGTTGCTAACGCTAACAGGACATTGAAAAATTGAAATAAGTGTTTACCATGCGGATTAATTGTAACAAATAGTTGCCAGTACATTAAAAAACGCCTCTCAGGGTCGTACTCGTATTTTTCGGAGGTATTAAAGTACTACAAGGCTCTTTTTTCGACGTGAATTGAAGATACAAACTATGAACTATGATCAGTAAATAATACCGAATTCAGGATTTTAAGACGTAGTTTACATATACAAAAGTAGGCTAGTAACTAAGTAATAACTATCTGTACGATAATATTATTACGATACTGACAGTCTACAAAATAAAATAAAAGTATAAAAAATATTCGAATTATAAATGGCACAAAATTGACCCCTGTGGTGCACTCTCCACGCCAGCAATAAGTGCCCGTGAGGTGACGCCTGGTAAATACCCGCACGGTACAAATATATCATCATCATTACCGATATCTGCGTACAAAGCTGATTGGCACAGCCAGCAATGGGTAATATGCCGTAATGATATATTAATATTTATTTATTTATGAAAGTATAACGCTCTTCATTAATACCTAAAGATATCGTTCTTAACACGGTTTACTTTATTCTAAAATAATTAGGAATAAAACATATAATTTGAATGTGCTTAAAATGTGAATTGTCGATTCCAGATAAACTTCAGTTGGTCTGGATCGTCGGATGTTGGAATAGGATTAAAATAAAAAATCAACTTTTCATATGCATACGTTTCGGCGTATATTACACCTTCATCAGTGCTAAATCGAAGAAATATCAATGTAAATAATTTATACATAAACATTATACATGATTCCAAACAAAGAATACAATAAAATTCATATTATCTGTGAGTTGTCTACGGATACAAAGTTTTTCAAATTTAACAATTAATACGTCGGATATCTTTTTGAAATCTAAACAAGACTACCGTTGATTTAAATGGAGTCAGAAAAATAAAACAAGAATAAACTTATTAAAATAAGAATTAAAAATTAGTGCGAAATTTAAATGTATTGTATAACTTTAAAGCAAATTGATAACATTTCGACAGATTTACGCTTTTTACCTCTCGCTAATAGAGGTATTGTATTCATGCTAAAAATCGCATATCCAGATTTTAGTGAATAAGCACGTTTTAAGGTCCGTAGAATCCGATTATAACATTTTTACGATGATGTCCGTATGTGTGTGTGTGTGGATGTGTGTGTGTGTGTGGGGGGGGGATGTGTGTGTGTGTGGATGTTGGATTCACCATAACTCATATACTATAAGACTTAAGACATTTTTAACTACGGATTCCTCAATCTAACAATAATGGGAAGAGTCGAGTCAGTTTTGGTAACAATTGGACAACCGGAAGTAGTAGTTACAAGAAAAAAATCATCTAAATATTATTTATCGAAAATTTATGTAAATACTTATATTAAAGAACGTTAAATTCTTTATTCGATAAATATAAATTCATTATTATATCTTCTATAGATTTAGAGATAAAGAAATGCATATAAAATAATTTGATGTAAAAATTCGTAGATCAAACTACTTCAAGGCAAGAAATTCAAATGTTTGTAATTCACACATAAATGTCACTGTCAAAAATATTTGTATGCCACTGTCAAAAATATTTGTACATCATTATGAAGATTATGAAAATAAAAAAAAGTCTATAACGCAAAAGAATATACGTAAAAAAGAATACAAAAGGAATTTGCGCAAAAATGACGAATATAAAGAAAAAGAAAGTAGAAAAGGAAAATTTCAGGATATTGAATATAAAGAAAATGTATGTATTGTATTATATTAAAATATCCCATAGATTTTGCAAATATATGTGAGAATTATTTTGTAGTGAGACATGAACATATGTATTTGTATTTAAATATATTTTTCGTTTTATGCGTTCAACCAGGTAAAATATCTGGCGAGAGGTTATGTGCTGGCCACATCAGATTTTTATTATTATAAATATGAGTCATTTCCAAGAAAAATCTTTTTTTGTAATTACTGTCATAATATAAAATTGAAACATTGTCAAAATCAAAACGATGTTATAAATCAACACTATAGTCCAGTAAATGAAGGATTTTACCCTACAAAAGGTCGGGTAGTTCTGAATTTTTGATATGTTGTATAGGATGGTTGGTTAATGAAAAATTAAAATTTCTGCAAATCCCCTTCCTACGCTCCCTCCGCCATCTTGTAAAAACTACCATAAATCGGCGCTTTTTGCAATTTGTCACCTATAACTACTACCTGGTGAATTTTAGCGAAAAAAAAGTTATTTGCCGACTTGTAGAGGATGAAATTTCCTAAAAATTTGATACGATAAGTTTTTTCCATGATTTATAGCAACGGGGCTATGAAGCTCCCAAGAAAGGCAACAATTTCACACTTACTTTTTACGACCAATGCAACAGAGTAGGAATAAATATACAAAAAAAAACCAAAAAGTGTTTTTTTTTCAAGTTTAGTGCAGAGATATTCTATATTGATGCAAAATAAACGTAATTATGTGTCAGTGAAGTCTTGTGAGACTACTAGAAAAAACTGTTATAAAACAGCACTTAACTTCTTTTATTTGCCTGCGAGATCTTTCTAGTGCTCTTAACTCGACATGGGACATTTGCCGTATATTATATATATATATATATATATATATATATATATATATATATATATATATATATATATATATATATATATATTGGTATGTTTACCCCTACTACGTTCAATTGGTAATATAAAAAATTGACACATGGTTTTTGTAGGTAATTAAATTCTCTAGATTGAGTTATTGCGATGTAAAGTGGAAAGAAACTCAAAATTTTACTAAGTGCGCAATTGTTGCCTTTTTTGGGAGCTTCATCTCCGTTGCTATGAATCGTGGAAAAAAACCTTTTGTATAAAATTTTTAGAAAATTTCATCCTCTACAAGTCGGCAAATAACTTTTTTTTCGCTAGAATTCACCAGATAGAAGTTATAGAAAAAAGTGCTGATTTATGGCCAATTTTACAAGATGGCGGTGGGAGCGGAGAAAGGCGATTTGTGGAAATTTGGATTTTTCATTAACCAACCACCCTATACAACATATCAAAAATTCAGAACTACCCGACCTTTTGTAAGATAACCCCCTTTTTCGACCTCTGTTTACTGGACTACTATGCTTTAACAGAGCAGTCTTAGGTCCGGGTGCTAGAACGACAGATATCACACAGTTACATGTAACAGACAGGTACCTGACGATTTGATGTGCTACAACGTATGTTACCCTAAAATGCGCCGTGAAAGCTATGTTACATATAACAGCGACTTGACGACCAGTTACCTGACTGTTACGTATTGTCAACCTGTCATATTGGTAATATTTTGCTGGTATTTAATTTTGATATTCAAAATGTCTTCTTAAAATTATCAAACAATAATATTAATAATATAATTCGCGTATTTCGAACTAGAAATTTCAGAAAACGAATTAACCTTGATTTATGAAGTGGATTTTAAATTTGCCAGAAATTAAGTTAAAGAACAAGACTATGACTTAAAACCAGGAACTATGAAAAGTAAATCGATTTCTGCAGAATTACAAAAATATTGCTTATGCTGTTCACGATTCTTGGATACAGGTCAATTATTATGTTTGTGCTTTCTCCATTTTTTGTTCCGTGCGTTTTATTTAAGGATTTTTCAAATAATGGTGTCAGATGATTTGCGCATCGTTCGAATAACTGTGAATGGAATAATTAATAATTTTACCTGAAATAGCCAATTTATCTTTGTATCTTAAAATTATATTTATTAAATGATTTTTGTCGAAAGACGTGAAATTCCTTTCTTTAGTTTTCTCTTATACTTTAAAATAAGTATAAACAGAGAACTGAAATAAAAATATAATTTTTTACTTGAATGTAACCTCAAAAATGTATATTTTTTGACATATTTGACATTTAGATAGTGTTGCCATCTAGTGAATTGTGGAAGAACACATCATATTTGAGTGGTTTGTGCCATTACTAACTGATATCAATCTGTTACGAAGCAACAGCCAACATTCGTTTCTAGCACTTCGTAAAAAGGTACCAACATGTTAGGAGGTACCAGGCAGTTAAGTAACATATAGATACCGCTGTGTTTCTAGCACCCGGGCCTTAGTGTCTTATGTTTTATCGGCATTTCCTAAAGATGCTATTAATACCACATTAAACACTTATAATAATTATAGACCTAAATTACAGTTTACTATTGAAATACAAGATAACAATTTTTAGATATTGTAGCAATTGTTAAATAAACAAGGTAACATTGTTACGAATTCATATAAAAAACATCCACGTCAGATAGAATGTTACATAACAAATCAAATAATTCCATTACGAAAAAAAAAAGGTGTAATAAAAGTATATATACATAGAATAAAAACGTTAAGCGATATACAGTTTCATGAACAGAAGTTATTAAAAAAATGAATTATAAACAAACGGTTATCCCATAAATAAAATATTTCATTTAACAAATAGAGACAACAATAACAATAATAATAAAACGTATTTTAAAATCCCTCTAATAAAAAACTTATACAACATAACAAAAACTTTAAAAACTGATAATATACGAATTGTTTTCTACAATAGCAAAAAGTAGGTAACTTGTTTAGCAAAATGAAAGATAAAAATGACATGCAATACAACTCCAATATAATTTACAAAATAAATTGTTTAGGTTGTGATGATGTACACTGAGAAAAATGACTGGTTTTTAGCAAATAAATATTCATAATTAAGGGGTACTTCATTCGTCCAACTATTGCAACCTTGCAACAAATACAATTTAATCTTTAATAAGAAATGTATTTTATTCATTCAGTTATATTATTTATTTGACCGTGATTTATTTCATTTAAATTTAATTTAATTTTCTCAAATAAACTAATATATTTATGTTTAGTATTTTAAATTGAGATTTTTAATAATTAAATTTATATTTTTCTGAAATATTTATTTGTTTCTTAGAAATATGTAATTGTTTAGAATTAAATTCATAATATATTTGTGTAAACTTTATATTAATTACAATGAAAAATAGTTTTTATTGAATGAATCTATATTTATTTGTCACAAATAAATATTGTTTGTGGCAAAATGATATTTCCATTGAGTGAACAATGTTCTATTTGTCAAGTGACGATTTTAAGTGAAGTGACTTGTATGGACTTGTTCATTTGTTGTACGTTGCATCTTGTTTATGGTAGTGCTCATTTGTGACAGTGTTCATTTCTGGCGATTTGTTTTTCATTCGTGTGCTAATAAGTAGTGAATATGGGTGACGAAATAGTGAAAAATATACTACTTGAGTGGAGTTTTGGATATTTGCTTTGCATTTTTCAGTGTATCTTTTATACCAAGGCACTTTTATAATTTTTTATTATATGTACATTAATGTACTTAAGGATGTAATTTATGTGTTAATAAAAATATGGCGTACGAATAAATTAAATGTCTTTATTTAATTATTTTCCTTCAATTTTAGTCTATTTAGAGTGAACAGGTTATGAGAGGTAGGTATTTAAATTTGGCTCAAATAAATTATTATATATCCAATAATAATGAAATAAATTTAGCGCAATTAAATTAATTTTTAACGTAAATAAATGTATAGTTCTCATGAAATAGAAGATATAATTGAACTCAATATATATTTATTTGAGACAAATAAATGCTTCAAATAAATAATTACATTGCTTCAATTGTAGATATATTTGGATCTATTCAAGCTTAGGATTTATTTGTAACAAATAAATTTACTATTTCACGTAATTATATCTTTTTCTCAGTGTATATATTGGCCAAAAAATTAGACACTAAGACTGCTATATCCAAGCATAGCGTTGATTTACAACATCGTTTTGATTTTGACAATGTTTCAATTTTAGATTATGACAGTAATTACAAAAAACATTTTTTTTTGGAAATGAGTCATATTTATTTAAGTATATAAAAAGCGTAAATTTTATATCTGATACAGAAGATTTGTCGAAATGTTATCAATTTGTTTTAAAATTATACAATACATTTAAATTTCGCGCTAATTTTTATTTTAATAAGTTCATTCTTGTTTTATTTTTCTGACTCTGTTTAAATCAACCGTAGTCTTGTTTAGATTTCAAAAAGATGTCCGACGTATTATTAATTGTTAGATTTAAAAAAATATGTATCCATAAACAACTCACAGGTAATATGAACTTTATTGTATTCTTTGTTTGGAATCGTGTATAATGTTTATGTACAAATTATTTGCATTAATATTTCTTCGATTTAGCACTGATGAAGGTGTGATAAATGCCGAAACGTATGCGCATGAGGAGTTGATTTAGTACTTTGATCCTATTCCAACATCCGACGATCCTGACCAATTATAATTTGAATATTTGTCATATTGATATATGTCTGTTCTGTTTATCAAAGCATTCTGAAAGTAGCATTAATGAGAAAATTTCAAAAAATAATATTTATTAATAATGTCTTCATTTTCTGAAACCAATAAACTATTGAACAAACCACGGATGTTATGAATCATAACAGGCCTTAGATGTCAAAATTTCAAACCGACATCTGCGGCAGTTATGATACTTATAACAATCCTTGATATGTTAATAGGTATTACGTATACTCCATATAAATTATACATTCACTATAACTGTGGTTTTGTAGGAAAATCAGATGCGTATGTCACTTTTTCAAATATTTAAAAAGAGTAAATTTAAATGGAAAGGTGTGGAATTACTGGATTTCAGTTAAATTTTATTTTTCCTACAACCGAAATGTTAGTAATGTTTCTAATAATACTGAGTGTATAGGCATCCAGCATCTTCAAATACTGTTAGTGTTCTTTCTCATAATACGATAGGTACAAAATGTAACTTAAACAACTGGAAGAATCTCAGATAGAAGTGGATTAGTCTTCTGTAATTGTAATTCTGTAATTGTACAAATACAATAGATAAGTACTCAATCTGTTAAAAAAAATATTACATTTGTTTCATTTACAGTGAACATTAATATTTCTTAATAAATTTTATTACTTCCATTATTATACAAATTAATTATCTACTTACCAGTTCAATTAATCGAATATTAATGTTGCCTAGCAACACCTATTTCCTATTTCACCCACTTGTGTTTGAAAAGTGACTCTACACAGAGTGCGTGAAAAGTACTTGTAGGATAAAGATTGTTTACTTCCATATGAGTGAAATTTTATGTCAATTTATTTTGTGAATTGTAAATTAGTTGTGCAATTATGGTTTTAAATTATTTATTAATTAATTATTATACCGACTCACGAATGATCTGTGAATAATTATACAGGGTGGAAACGAACTTAATGTCATAAATTTAAGGGTGAGTAGTATGACATGTATAGATTACGAAACTGAAAGATTTTTTTTTTAAATTCGAAAAACGAAAATTCGACTTTTCTTAAGGAAACTTTTTTTTACTGCTGTTTTAATTCATATTTCATTGAAAATATGTTTATCAAAAATACATGCAAAATTAGTTGTATTATTAATAATTAAATTAAATTATTCTTAATAATTAAATTAAATACCATTTGCACCGAAAATAATTGTGTAATAGGTACATAAAATATTTCATTATTCTCGGAAGTGTTAGTGACAAGTGATTTTTGATGTGCTCTTGTTAAAAAAATGTATTCTAATTCTGAATTAGTGGATATGTTGTTGATTTATGGTGAAGTGGGACAAAACGCGGTTTTAGCAGCATGTCTGTATGCCGAACGGTATCCTGGAAGACGCCAGCCTGATCGCAGGATGTTCATCACAGTGACACATCGTCTTCGCGACACAGGCAATTTAAGAAGAAATAATGGACGAGATGGCGGCGGTCGCAGACTATACCACAACATTGAACATGAAGTCTTAGACTTAGTGCATGCTAACCCGGAAATTAGTAGCAGAGGAGTGTCTCGTGTTGTAGGAGAAATATCTCACACGAGTGTTTTGAAAATTTTACAAAAGAATGATTATCATCCATACCATTTTCAACGTGTTCAAGGATTAATGCCTACTGATCACCAAACAAGAACGATATTTTGTCAATGGATGCTGCAAATGTTAATTTTACTTCACTTATAATATTTAGTGACGAAGCAATTTTCACACGTGACGGTATCTATAATTTCCACAACATGCATTATTGGGCTCAAGAAAATCCACATGTTGTAGTAAGAAGTAGTTTGCAACACAGATTTTCATTAAATGTTTGGGCTGGTATCTTAAATGGAAATTTTATTGGACCATACATACTGCCCAACAGATTAAATGGTGACCAGTATCTGGAATTTTTACAAAATGTTCTACCAGTATTATTAGAAGATGTTCCCTTACTCCATCGTCAACATGCATGGTTTCAGCATGATGGTGCTCCACCTCATTTTTCAAGAAATGTGCGGGAACATTTAATTAATACCTATGGGAACAGGTGGATTGGCCGTGGAGGTCCTATATCATTGCCACCAAGATCACCTGACCTCAATCCCTTAGATTTTTATCTGTGGGGTCATTTGAAGTCCTTGGTGTATGATAATCAAAACCCCCCTGAAACTGTTGAAGAATTGAGGATGCGGATTCAAAACTGTGCTGAGATTATTAAACAAGAAAATCATATGAACCTGGCATGTAGTGTCTCATTAATTCAACATAGTGCATTGTGTGTAGCTATGGGAGGTGACAATTTTCAACAATATTTATGAGTTTTGTGTTTATTCTTGAATTAATTTTTGGGTTATGTTTTTTTCATATTAATATTGTTACATGAAAAGTTTCTAGTACTGTTGCTATTTATCAGTTAATCCATTCGGTTTTTTTTTTCTTTATAAAAATAATTCTGTGGAGTATTAATATTAATCTTTGATATGGTTCATTGAACTTTCAAAATAAATTACGTTAAAAATAATTAAGATTTGATTTTACAGAAACATTAGGTTAGTAAATTAGTTAAATTAATTTCAAGTATTAAAGTGGTCCAGTGGTACCAAAAATGGGAGTTTAATGACAAATACCCTTAAATATGCGAATTTTTAAAAAATTATTTCTGTTTCGTACTCTACACACGTCATACTACTCACCCTTAAATTTATGACATTAAGTTCGTTTCCACCCTGTATATTATTTTACTTTTATTACATGTTTATTGGAAAAACTTATAATATACGTTTCACCTCCGGAAGAAGACCCATGAATGATGGTTTGAAACTAGTAGAAGACGAAATAAAATATAAAAATTGACTGAATTCCATTAATTTCACACCTTTTCCTTTTCATATAATATCCACTCAAGGAAGCTTCTTCACTAGTAAATTTAAAGTTTGTAAGCTTATATGAAATCTAATTTGAAAATTATTGTTTGCAAATTTAGGTACTTTCATGGTTAAAACGAAAAGTGTCACATCGAAAAATTGACTCGGACTCGTGTAATTTTTACAACTTTATGCTATAATATACCCATGCTATATATTAATTTTAACTGACAGTTAACAAACACTTTAATCAGAGACGAAAATACCGAGCATAACAATGATAATTAGTTTATTTTGTTATTTGAATTTATTCTAATGATATATCTCCTTTCGGCAACAAATTGTTTTTATAGCATTGACATTTAAATGTTTAAAATGTATTTAAAATTTTGATAAAAAAAATAGTGCAGAGTAGGTCATGCACAGTTACTATGCTATTAATATAAATTATTTCGAATTTTACATGGCACAAACATTACCCCTACGGTGCACTCTCCACGCCAGTAATGAAGGCCCTTAAGGTAACGCATGATACTCGTAAACGCCCGCACGGAACCAATATGTCATCATCATTACCAATACCTGTGAACAAAGCAGATAAGCACACCCAGCAATAGATAATATGCCGTAATGATATTATGGGCACTATTATTTTTTTATTTTTTTTTTCGCATGAAATATTTGCTATTAAAATCAATTGCATTATTTGCTGGTAACAAGCTTTGTTAATTGGTATTTTTGATGGTAAAAAGTGACTAAGTTGAATTATATTGAAAATATAATAATTACCCTACAAAAAATTGTTATAAAACTTAAAAGGTAGTGACTACTAAGAAAGGAAAAATATTAGAAAATGAAGGAAATATTTAGACTCTGAATTTTCCAATTACGGCAAATATTTAACTGCAATTTTTCACAAAGTATGTTTTTTTACTTGGTCACTTTTAGCAGAATACCCACGTTGCCTTTAGTAAATCGATCAATTTTATAAAAATGCTAAGATATATCCGATCGTGCAAAAAATACAATAAGCATCACGGATGTTGAATGCATTTATACCGCTTTCGGATAATATTGGATTCATCGACTTCCAGCGATAAACTTTTTACCGCTACTATAAAATCATCATATTTATATCGTTATTACGAGTATCAGAAAATATTGGATAATGGATAAATTATGTATTTGTAAGATTCATTTTTCGTCGCATGCCACTGGTTTAGAAGCGCCAGGCTAAAGCCGGCCCCAGACTACTCGCAAGTATTGACAAGTATCAAAGATGACGAGTGGTGTGGGAATGAAATTCCTCGTACTATGCTCGTGCTCACTCGTACTCGTACTCGGAGTTTCCCATCCGTTGTCGGTAAACTTGGCACGAGTCAAAGGATAATTACACTCGCCTTACCATACTTGCCAAAGCTCCTACATCACTCGGGGAACCTCCTAGATCACTCGGTATTTCTTCGTTAGAGTTCGTATACAATCGCTATATTTCGTGTTTTAACACGTGTAGTTTGTTTACGAGTTGAGTTGCTCTGCTTCTGCGGTGTACTTATATATCGGATATGGATTCATTTGAAGTAATTAACGAATTTCTTCAACTTTATGAAGAGGAACATATATTATGGAACCCAAGACACCCTTTACATAAGAACAAGAATGAAGTGAGAGACTGCTGGGAACGAATTCAATCAAAATTGTCGGTGAAATATACTATTGACGAGCTAAAGAAGAAAGGGGATTCGTTAATGGAAACTTTTCGACCTTTACTGAAAAAAGTTAAGAAAAGTACAAAATCAGGAGCAGGATCCCAGGATATATATAAACCGACTTGGTTTGCTTATAATAGACTTACGACAAGTACGTCGTTTGTGGGGCTGTCCATCATGATACTGACAAATTTAAAGTTGGCAGGAAATTAAATAACTGCATGCAAAGTATTCCCAAGTATTACCGAGGAAAGAGAATTACAAGTATACACGGCGAGTAGTCTGGGGCCGGCTTTAAGACATAAACACTTGAACATTTCCCCTCCCTCGCTGACCGCCCGAGCCCGACCCTTATGACTACAGCTGAGCGTCGTGCGGGTGAGAAACTGTCCATAAGAAAATACTAGGTAGAAGTCGCTGTCATTTTAGTTATTATACAGGTACAGTATAGTGTGGATCACCAGATGCTTGATTGATATGTTATGCACTGCTTGTGTATTTGATATGCATGATATATGTGAGATATACATTTGTATTATTTTTTGTGGCCGCAAACATATGTAGTAGTTTCCTAATTATCCAAAGAGTTGTCCGGCGCGGGCCGGATTACGTAAAATGTATTCTGGATCGGGCCGGGGCCGGGTGTTCGGGTAAAATTATTTCATTTCGGTCCGTCTCTAGCAGATCAAATATATGCAATTTCATATTTTTATTATTGGATTTATAATAATTGTGAATTCACTTGTTTATCATTTTCATAATATTTATTTCCAATTTTCCAAATTTATTCGGGTTCGGGCAGGGTTCGGGTAATTAGTTTTGAGAAAGTTTCGGGCTCGGGTCGGGCCGAATCTTAAATATAACGGATCGGGCCGGGTAGAATTGAAAAAATTAGGTTCATGCAGTCCTCTAATATGTGTTTTGAGGTGTGAGAAACACCAAATGAGGGGCTGAGATTCACATCTGGGAGGATAAACCTGGAATTTATCAAGATACGTCTGGGACCTACGTGTGATCCTAAGCTAACCTCTCATAATGGGTCTGGGACCCATTCACCTCTGGGAGGTTGAGCCACGTCGAGCTCTGGGAGCCCAACATGTCTGGGACGTGCATATGTGGTTACGGTACCACTAGCGGCTCAGAATAGACTATTAACGAGAGCCGCATTCCAGAAATTTGACCCTGCACTGGGTAATGTGCGAGGGCACCTGCCCAAGTCTGGGAGTAACCTTATTCCTGCCTCCCCTCCTGTGTATCTTACTTGATGGTAATGCACGCCTACGATAATTATTGTTGTAAATTAGAATGACAATGTGTATTTTATTCCACTTAGGGGAACGCGTCCTAGAGGACCAGTGCGTCGCTGACAAATTTGCGTGTGTGGAAGAGAACATCGGTAACAGGCCAAAGGAATGTGAATTTTATATATTAGATTAACTCATGTAGTATCGCCTATATATTCTAGTTAAATAATAAATGAGAAAAATTTATAAAAACTATATTTTTATATTTAATAAATAATAGAATAAATAGTGTTATTGGTTTGGTATAATTTAATAAAAAACTGTTCTAATACAATAAGTAAAGGCTATTATTATATTGTGCTATATTTATCATGAGCATACAGTATGAAGGGCAATATTGTCAAATTCAATAAACATTTTTAATGTTCCGATATTCTAATATTATGGCCGAATTGGTTGGATTCAATATCAAAACCAGATCTTCTTTTCATCACTATAATACATAAGTACGGCTCTGGCAATAACATGGAAAAATATTATCTCTATTGTTTATATAAATTACGATAAAATACATCAAACACCAAAAATTCAGCGTTAAAAAATTTGTTGTATTTAGATAAGATATCTTTGTCTTTGATTTTACCCTATAAAACCAACTTATATGGAATTACAATACACTTTTCAGAAAATACTTTCGCTAAACCACGAAGAATACTTTCACATCTCTTACAACTTTTAGAAGCTAAGTTAAATTTCTTAAGCAGGCGAGCCATGACAGGAGTTTTGGCAGTGTCAGCTATTTTGGCTGTCTTATTTGTTCAAGGTCTTCAGGCTGCACCAGGTAAGAATTTAAACATTTCTTTGAAATAATAAACAAAAAGTAGATCAAAGCATAATATAAAAATCTGATGTGCCGAGGACAATTGCTCCATTATTTCGATTTTTATTTTATATAAATTCATATATTTTTTTAATGGTGGTAAAGGTTTTTCAATGTCCTTGTAATATTACGTACATTTCCCGTCATCAGTCAGACTGCCGGAACTTTAGGCTGTCGGGACCGGATCCAGTGTCAAAAATTTATTCGTCGACTATCTTAGTCTTTGTCTATACTCCTTCCATAGGTACATTTTATTCTTGTAATTAAATCTGAATAATAATTTTAATAGAGGCAAGGTACATGATGTGTATAAAGGGTAGATTTATATTTCAAATAAATTGTGAAAAGATCATGTCAGCCACCAGAACTTAAATCCGGGCCTTAACTTTTCCTCAGTAACGCTCTAACCATTTAAATATATAGATTATCAACTCTTTGTTAGTTATGGTAAATTTATACTTTCGATGATTCATAATTTGTAAAAATGAAACATCATCTATTTTTAATATGTTATAAGGAAAATGCAAGAAAAATAAAAAGAGAAAAACCACGTGATTTCATGCGCGCACAAATACTTTCAGTAAATTTTATTAGAAATTAATTTATTTATATATAATTTAGAATGTCTTACATCAAATATTACTACTAAGAGTAAACATTATAAATAAATATATAGTTACATATCTATTAACTGATTGTTGATATTACAATAAGGGAAATGACAATAGTACGCCCATGTATATAGGTGTAAACATAATAAACCAGATAAAAATTTAAACTCTTAGTCATAGACTGAATATATAAAAACTTGTTCCATAGAATGAATCAGTATCGGTGGCATTGTTTTACTGTTAAGTACTACTGTTAGCATAACACTGCAACTTAAAATGCCCGGTAGGTATGTACGATAGTTATTGAAATGTTAAATATTGACAATGGGGTCATCCCAAATTTTCCATTTGATTTGTTTAAAATCTACTTAAAACTGTTTACATACACTTATATTTTGTCACATAAATTTCTAATTGTACAGTATTTTTTTTTAATTTATATAAAATTAATTTTTTTCTTAATTAAGTCATGAATGCTATCGAATAAAACTTGAACTACTCGTGTCGTACATTTTTAAAGTCTACGCATTATTTTGAAACATTGACAGCAATGACATGCTTTGTCCCTCGTGTCATATATTATTTGTACATTTTTTACATCAAAAACAACTTATTTGTAAGCTTAGCGTCACTTTAAAAATTGTACATTGTTATGCTGTTTACATTGCAATAAAAGTGACAGCTCTGACCTTGAAATTCTAGGCTACCTGTTTACATTTTGCACACCATATGTGTGTCCGTGACTGTGACTCTCATTGTACCTACGTGTGTATACAACTTTGAGGTAACAAAATCAGACTCCAAATTTTTATGAAGGAAATCATGAATGAAAAGTATAATTTTAAATATTTTTTTATGAATATAGGGTGTTAAGAAACAAGTGTAACACAATTTTGGGACATAGAGAAGAAGTCAAAATAAGTCGATAAATTTTATACAATATGTGCCCGATCTTCAATAGTTTCCAAGATATAAGACCATGAAAAATGAGTTTTTGCGGAATTTATCTCTGCTATCTCGAAAACTATAAGAGTTACAACTTCGATTAAATAAGACTTTTTGTTTTCTTTTGGCAGGTCATGTTAGATGTGTTCTTGTTTTTCAAAAAAATATCATATTATGTTAAGTTAAATGATGTGGCGACCTTGACCAATATTTAATTTTCAAATAACTTTTTAACTATTAGAAATTGAGAAAAATGTTTCATATTAAATTTATTGTATTTTTATAATCTATTTACTGGCATCAACAAAATTTTATTCGATCACTATCTTTGTCAGTTTTTCTTCACTTCTAATATAAAGTAACCTTTCTCTGAAACAGTTCATTTTTGGACACATATTGTACAACATTTAAAATGAGGTAAATTTTTGATTTATGAAAAATAAATCAATACTTATTTTTAGTTTTCGGATAACCCCTGCAAAATGACGCAAAACGTTTCGCCCCGGGAGCTCTTCTTAATCTGCCACTGGCCGGTAGCCGCATTTCGACCTTGCTATATAGTTCACGTGTTCTACTCCGGCCATAAATGCTTCACTACCGGTCTAATGTCGTAAATACTTGTATACGGCCTAATTCACTAAGATAGTTGTTAACAGTCGTTAGGTAACAATTGAGAGTTAACAACGATTTTTACAACTCTTGTAACAAATGTCATTCAACTAGTATTCAGTAAATACATAATTAACGACAATGTTGAAAACGGTCGTTCTGAACTATCGTTGTTAAATATAACAGTGAAGTTATTAAAAAGTGAGTTAAAAGGCATGTCGATTCTCAATATTTGTACATATTTCTATTCTATTCACAACCTAAAGTGACAGATTTTGATTCGTTTGACGTTTGAGTTTTTAATAATGAGTGATAAGAAAATTTGGGGTGCAAGATGTTCTGCGGAACATTATTCTCTAATAAGAGATTTCACGATAATTTTGGACTAATTAAATAACAAAGCTAGTTTTACATTTCAGTTCTGATAACTGCTAGTTGGAAATTTTTCAAATGGTCGATTGACTTAAAAAATTGAAATTTTGCCCATAGCTAGGCGTAAAAATTAAGTGTTCGGACAATCTGATGAAGTTTTACAGTTTAGTATACATGTTTATTCAATTCTATGCGATCGATTTCGAAATTTCAACAATCTTATCATCAGGAATAACGCATGACGATCGTTTAGGAGTTTTAGCAGGAAAAATAATAGAAATTTGACATTGTTGAAATGGCTGTTTAAATTTAAATGTGTAAGATAAATTAAAATAAATTTCAAAAAATTGAATTTAGATCTGAAAATTTGTGTAATATTAGGAATTAAAATATTTAAGTTTTGAATTGGAATAAATGCAAACTCTTCATCTTATAACATGAGACCTTCGGGCATATACTGACTCAGTATGCTTGAAGGTTGAGACCTTCCAATTCACGAATTAAACGACACTTGCTCAGTTTGAATATCTCTGTAAATATTTTTTTCCCGATATCAGTATCGGGAATAGATTACTAACATCTCGCAAATTTCTTTGCATAAATCTAAAATCTCGTTTAAAAACGTATAAGTATAATTATTGAACATGTAGGTATTATATTAGTTTATAAATAGGTTACCTTTGCTGTCGTCTCTCTATTTCCAGTAAAAGTTTATTTCCTAACACAAAATTTTCAAGAAAAACTATTTGCCAACGATTGTTCAACTACTACCAACGAGAGAAATACAGTTACCAGATTAACAACTCGACATAACGACTAGTTGTTAAATTTTAGCAACTTGATGTAATAGTGAATTGGGATTTTGAGCTTAGCAACTGACATTGAAATTAACAAATGAAAATGGTTGTTAATTTTAACAATTTTGCTTAGAGAATTAGGCCGTTAGTAGGAAAAATTGACTCTGTCGCTTCCAGCAATAAAACTATATTCATCGTAATTATGACAAAGCGGCATACAAAAATAGCATTTTTGTTAAACGAACAGGCATATTATTTTACCGTGGGAGAAATTATACCATATCGCACTCATTTTAGTTATGTAATGGCCTTGTTAGTCCAGTGAGTGCGGTAGTGAAATTCTAGTGTAATAATAATTTTTATTAAAGCACTCAATGGGGTAACAAGGCTATTACATAATTGAAATGAAAGCAATATGGTATACGGTGATACATAAAATTTTGTACGATGTTCGTGGGATACTACTTTAATAACGCATTATGTGATTAATAATGTATCGTAAATAACTAATACTATGCAAAACACTCACAGTAGGTAGCGAACGCTTCAGATTTCAAGCAATGCCTGTCTTCATTTCGACAGAGCGGCGCAAATAATGGCCTGTTGGTATACAATCAGTGAGCGATATGCCGCTTTGTCATGATTATGATATTTATAGTTTTATTCCTGGAAACTATAGTAAATTTTTCCTACTATAGCTATTGTATTGTATAGTGAAACTCGATCATTTTATTTTTTTATAAAAAATATATTTTATCAACAAGCGGAATAGATGAGTACTTTAATTTCCGCAAGTTGATAAAAGAGATTTACTCTTCAAGTGGCATACGAATATAATCAGTCTTTTTTTAGATTACTTAAGTATTTCAGTTTTGAGTACCTATTCCTGTTATTTAGATCTAGAGACATCCTCATCTGAGTAGACGTAGACACATTGACAAAAAAATGTCAACTAACATTTCAAAATTATAAAAAAAAGTAATGATAATTATTCTCGTATGTATTAATATTTACAATACTGCGAGAGGTACAGAAATGAATAACTAAGACTAAAAAAAAGTTTGAACCATAGAATTTATATAAATTATTTTAACTTTTTTTTAAGGTAGCACAATATACGATATACAAATTGTTACAAAAGAGTAGAAAACTTGAGGGTATATACAAATACATCATGTCGATGTGCTGATTCTCAGTCAAAAAGAATTTGATCAAGATTCACTAAATTAAGTGCATGATCCTTGAAATGTTCATGTTTAGTGCCACTGACCGACATAATGTTTATAATAAATAATAATGAATTATTTTATCATGTAACTGATTTTAAATTACAAATTAATTAATTCATTATTATGTTTATTAAAAATTTCGTGTTGGCCAGCAGTCGGTCAGTGTTAGGTACTCAAAATGTAGTATGCCGTCGATGACAATGGTATTTACTATCTACTTCATTCTTAAGGTATAAAACACTTTTTACTTAAGGATTTGTATTTGTATCTTCATCCAACCATTACGAATAAGAAACAAAATATAAAATCAAATACACTTCCAAATTAATCCAGCAAAGCCGTTCTATATCTTCTATAGTTTTATTTTATATAAAATTTTCTTTTTTAGATAAAATCATATGCTACTACGGCAGTTGGGCAGTCTACCGCCAAGGCCTGGGAAAATTCGACGTGGAACAAATCGATCCTAAACTTTGTACTCATTTGATATACACTTTCACTGGAATAGGCGATGATGGTTCCGTCCGAGTTCTTGACCCCTGGAACGACCTGGATGACAACTACGGCAAAGGAGCTTTCAGACGTTTCGTAGCTTTAAAAAAACGAAATCCATCTGTGAAAACCCTCATCGCTATTGGTGGATGGAACGAGGGAGGGGGAAGGTTCTCCTCAGTGTGTGCAAATGACGTCACAAGGGCCAAATTTGTCCAAAATGCGGTGGAGTTTATAAAGAAATATCATTTTGATGGTTTTGATTTGGATTGGGAATATCCTGGCAATTCGGAAAGAGGCGGACGTCCAGAAGACGTGGTAAGATATTTTTAATACTCTAAAATTTAAGTAATACTTACAAATACTCGTAGATACAATAAGGAAATTAGGACATATGAATGAGCCTTAAATTATAAACAAAAGTTAAACTTACGTCGCTTACTCCATTCCCAATTACTACAAATTATATATGCAGAGTGTCCCATTTAAGGTACGAATGCATTGGGATCTCGAGAACCGTAAGAGCTACGAGGTTGGTTTCTCTTTTCAATGGCGTAACTTTCCAATATGGCGTCCATATAACAATTAAAACTTTGACATCAATCCTCGAAAACCAACATTAATCAAAAAATTGAGCATCGCCAGTCGAAAGAACATAAAAAGGTGCCCTAAAGATGTGCAAACCAAAATCCAGTATAATTTCACACTTCGAAGTTATTTACAAAAATAAAAAACTGCAGAATTTACATTTTCGCCTAGATCTAGTGACCTATGCATTTTTTCGCAAATAACAAAATACCATTGAAATGGTCTCCTAATGGGGCAACTTTTGTCTAATTTAATCAACCTCGTAGCTCTTACGGTTCTCGAGATCCCAATGCATTCGTACCTTAAATGGGACACTCTGTATATATATATATATATATATATATATATATATATATATATATATATATATATATATATATATATATATACATATATATATATATATATATATATATATTGCTCATTTCATAAAGATAAGTTTCATCTCTACATAGAATAAAATAAAGTTCCTGATGAACGTCTGTCTGCTTGTTAGCCCGAATCTCGAGAACCACTGAACGGATTTTGATGCAGTTTTCACTATTAGAGTATTCACTATTCGCGAGTGAAGAAGAGGCGGAGCTAAGCTCGTGACGTAACAATATGGCCGGCCTAAGGTAGATGCTGCGTTTTCCACATCTGTTTATTTTCATACACTGCGACGTTAATTAATAATATAGTTAATATCAAATTGAAATAATGTTTCTGATATGAATAACACTTTGAATTTTGCGAACTTTGCTTCATCTAGAAATTATGTTTAGCATGCTCTCGTTTTTTGATTTTACCTGATTCGAATCTTTGATTCCTTGGATCTAGTACTGGATTATTTACAGACTATGGAAAATTAATGGATGGATAAACATTACGATTTCAGTATTTTCTTTGTGCAAGCATGTCTACAAATTTAGATTTCATTACAAAATATTTTAATAAAGGCATGTAGTGATTATTATCAAGCAGTTATACCACCTGGCAAAATATAATCTTCCTCTCTCATTCTTAAAACATAAATCCATAACTTTCGTTCATCGACTATTTCAAATTATGCCATAAATTTTTCCATAGAATTTTGGTTCCTGTTCGGAAATTATGGAAACTAATTTCTGGACTTCTGCGGGTAATGTACATCCGTTAACGCAACAAAAACTTGTTGAAGTTTAGATGTTGTTATTAGTATGGAGTATTGCAAATTTCACACCACTCATAATTTATTTGTCAAATAAATGACAAAAACGTTGTGTTCTCCGCTACCTCGGCTGGGTCTTATTACCTTACACTAGTTCAAATTTTCATCGCTAGACGTCATGTTGCTCTATTTCACTAGCGAATAGATAGAACATTTTTCGGGTCTCGGGTTAAATTTATAATATGAACCACTAATACATACATGATAAAAAAGAGTCAGGCAGTAACGATCTTAGATAAACAAGTCGACGAAAAAATGGTCTGACGGCTGCTTTTTTCAGATACGCTGCCTAAACCATATGCAGGATTTTAATTAAAAAACAGGCCATAGGCGTTTAACATAGGAAATGAGATGTTAAATTCTACACATAAATCACTAAACATTCGAATCTGAAATTTTATAAATAATGCTCATTTGCAGTGATAGCCCTGTAATTGCAACAAAGTTACAAAGAAATGCCTAACGTTTGAATTGTCAGAATGTCTATTCCATACCTATTACACTTGAATAACTATTATTATTAATTTTCAAATTTTGTAATCTATAAAATCAAATTTCTGTCAGTTCAAACGATATGCATTTCTTTATAATTTTGTTTCAATTCCATGGCAAGTAAGTAATATTTTTAAAATTTCAACTTCTATTTGACAGGTTACCAAACAAAAATAAAATCTGTTTCGTAATTTAGATGTAGAATTTAATTATCTACTACTCTTATTTGAGACATTTTTTTAAAAATAATTGGGTACTCTTTGAGCCAGGGAAAACTGATTTCTTATAATGCGTTTTTACGATACAGTGTACAATGTTAAACATATGAATCCATTTTCAAAGTACTCACGCCATTCTTATCAAAATAAATTATTTATTCAGCTCACGTATCTAATAGATAAAACAAGTCCTTTACAATATGTAATTTGCATTTATAGTTTACAAGAGTATCGTTTTAATAATAAAAGCGTGGAAGGCCGGTTTGCGTTTAGGAGCAAAAAAAAACTTGGCTGACATCAGATTCTGTTCGGCGCCAGAGTACATAGTACTCGCTCAAAACCGTTCCAAAAGTCGTTACTATTACTATTACTTCAGTGGAAATTTAAAGTGTTCCAATGCGATACAATTAGAATTTAATCAAAAAAGAAGAGCAGACTCATAGGCTGTGTCCGATGTCGTATTTTGGCATTTAGTATTTAGGATTTAGGTCTACTTCACATAAATAAAACTCGGGAATGGCACACTAATGACAACCATTGTTTTGTATGGGAATACTACAACAAAAGTTAATTATACAATTCAATTTAATATGATGCTTCAGATTAAATGTTAATATTATATTTCACAAAATAGAAGCTATTACTTGACAGTAAATTTGACATTTTGAACAAATTATGCCAGCAAAAAATCCTAAATAATGACGATATTTAGGGCATATAACATTAGGATTTAGATATTAGGATGATAAAAGTGCAACAACGGACACAGCCTTAGTATCCTGCAAAATAGAAAAGTAAACCCGTACTCGGACGCCAAACAGAGGTCAGTTACTTTTTTTTTTTTATCTCCTATACAAAACCCTGGAGTAATCTCATACTTTGGTTTATGAATGACTTACAAATTTGGAAATTTGAAATTTAGATTTGGAATATAGGTAACTACAATTTTATATTTGAAAATGTAAATTTCAAATTCGCCCAATCTCAAAAAAGCGGTATAACTTTGCTTTGTAAGTCAGCTGTCCTTTTCTGTTTGAGGCGTGAGTCTGTGAATTTTTATCATTGTGAATTTTGAAGATGGATACACAGAAACAAATCGATATTTTATTAATAAGCAATAAATATGATACTGCCCGTTGACAAATCTTAATCTGTTATAAGTAGGCGTTTGTTTCTTTCTTCATTATACAAATCAACAATAGTAAAAAAAAAACATTCCAGATATTATTAAAAAAAAAAAACATCTTCATTAGCATTTAAGAAATCCATGGCTATGAAATTAAAATCGTAACCTTAAATTTGAACTGGGGAAATGTCAAAATATGACAAGTAGTGATTCGAGAGATAGATACTGATTGGTCAGATACAGAACTTCAAAATCGAACATACACCAAACAGAAAATTGTAAATTTTAAATCAAAATTTTAAATTTATAAATTAAATTCATCATAAACCAGTCCTCCGGGTTGAGTTCTGTGAAACTTGCTCTCATGTTGACTACATAATCCGACTTTGACAGTACAACATAAGTATTCGGAAAAAAATTGAATGGACGAAACTGTGCTTGAAGGAAAGTATGTATATTGAACCTGCTTATTCCTACAATAATTTAAATAGCTTAAGCTTTCACATTTTAATTTAATACAGAGTTAGTGGTCCGTTTTCTACTACTTGGCGAAGTTTAGTTCTGACTTGTTTCATGAGTCTGGCAAGTTTCAAAATTTACTTTGCGTACTTTTTGAAAAATCCTTCGCCTTAATTATTCTTAATTTCGGGTTCGGGCCTTCTGCCCATTGTCGTGCATCTTTCTCAAGTAACGTCCAAACAGTTTTAATATAAAATTCAACGTGAAGGCAAAGTTTTCAAATAACGTGTCAGGCATAGGCGCCGGCTTTTGGATTTGCGTGAGGGGGGTGAAAGTTGTCAACAGAAAATTTACCAACTAAAAACTTTACGTCTTAAAATTGGAATATAAATAAGTAAAATTGTACAAAGATATGAATTTATCGTGACTCTGGCAACACTGGTGGCAGTACTATTTGCTAGTCAGCACGCATTACTTACACAGTACTTTAGTTAATACAAAATACAATTCTCTCCACGCCAGCAATGAGTGCCCGTAAGGTGATGCCCGTAATGTGACGCCCGGTAAACGCACGCACGGTACAAATATGTCATCATCATTACCGAAATCTATGTACCAAGCAGATTGGCACACCCAGCAATTGGTAATATGTCGTGATGATATATTTATTTATTTTACAAGTTGGATATCTTATAAAATAAATAATAGAATAGATATACATTGTTATTTTGTATGAGTAATTGATGTATTATAAATATTTCAAAATTAATGTACTTTTTATTGGTAAAAATAATTTGTGTGTGGAGGCAGAACCCCTTCGCTTTTTCCGTGTGGGGACAGAGCCCCCTCACATTTTTCCGTGTGGGGGCTCGAGCCCCGAAGCCCCCACGTAGTCGGCGCCTATGGTAATCTCTGCTCTACTCTATAATTTTAGAACGTAAAAAGGTAATCTTATGAAATCTCGGCCGGTTTAACAAAGCTTTTGGCGATAAGTTAAAAATTGCACCCAGGAGTTTCAGGCGAAGCCGGAGTGGGTACCTAGTATGAAATAATGCAAAGATATGGTAGACATGATATTCAAAATAATTATGTGATTTATTTTAAAAAATATTATTGGTTAAAACAGGACTATTCTCGAATTATTACAATAGTATTTAATTTAATGGTACAGTAAATGATTGTTTGTTGAAAACTAATTGTTATTTTATTTGCAGTCTAATTTCTCCAAATTAATAAAAGAACTACGTGCAGCTTTCAAACCGCATGGTTTCTTATTAACTGCTGCTGTAGCCGCCGCAGAACCTGCCGTTATGAAATATTATCAAGTACCAGAACTCTCTAAGTAAGTGAAATGATTATTAGTGTACGATGTGCTATCGAAAAGTTCCCGGACTGTAATTATTTCAAGAAGATGAGGGAGAGTAAGATGGATCCTGTGAATTCGGTTTGTCCGTAAGAAAAACGTAAAGTTGAAATAAGTTCAACTTTACGTTTTTCTTACGGACCTCTTACGCACCTACATAAGCGTGAGATATACGTGGCAGCATTGTGAACGCTGAACGCTGCCATAGAAATACTAATCATCTTTATTCTAAACGATATTTTAATAATGTTCATTTACAAAAATGAGTTCAAATAATGTGATCGGTGCGCTATCGGACGGGATAGTTTTCTTTTTTTTACATTCCCTGAATGATTCGTTTTACATCTTTGTCCAGCAAAGTGAGAAATGTGTGTACTTATGCCTAAGCTTTGTAAATCTGCTACCGAAACTCTTGATACACCTATATTTTAATGTAAAAATGTCGATGTAAATTAACCACGTAATTGTCAAAATTCGAACTCTAAATAATACAGAATTTTACTGTAGTAAAATTTACAACATTTTTATTTATCGAACATCCATTATAATTTTTTACCTAATTTCGGTACTTCTTTGTGACTATACACTTTTAAATATGCAAGAGTTAAAAAAATTGCAGAATATATCTTCTTTCCAGTCGATTACAGACAAAAATAAGAATTGTTTATTTTGGTAGATATCTCGATTTTATTAACGTAATGGCATACGATCTCCATGGATCCTGGGAACACACAACTGGTGAAAATGCTCCTCTTTTACCATCTTCTGCTGACTCTAATTCTGAGTTGAACGTGGTAAGTATTGTCATACTACATACTTCCCAAAACGTCTATTTCTATCATTCTCCTTTACTATTTTAGAAAGCTTGTATTGAAGGCTGGATTCGTCAAGGAGCCGATCCAAGGAAACTTGTTCTGGGTATGGGAACTTATGGTAGGAGTTTTGCTTTAGCGAACGCCAACAATCATGGCATCGGAGCACCCACTTATGGCGGAGGAAACGCTGGACCTTACACCAACCAAATGGGGATGCTTGGATACAATGAAGTAAGATGACTGACTCATCATCATCATTTGCAAATTTTGTCTTTAGACAAGTCTCAGCGGGAATGCTGCCTCCATACCAGTCTGTCCTTCGTTTCTCTTTTCAGCCCGTCCTAATTCACACCCTCCTTAATATGTCAACATTACAAATTTTTTTCTTTCTCTTTCCCTCCTGTCATGTGTATTTTCTCTTCAATTATAATTTTCTGAATACAATTCATCCTTAAATCCAGTTAGCTTTTCCCTTTCTTATTTATCTCAAAATTTTCTTTCTTCTCTTCTTCAATGTTTCTCAAAGGCTCCTTAATCCTGACTCACTTTTTCCAACCATCACCACAACCATATTTCAAAACATTCCATCATTCATATATCTTTTTGCAATTATATATGAATGCGCTTTGCTGTTAACAAATTTTGTATTTCTTCTAATTTCTTCCTTACAGTTTCCATTCCAATTTACTAAGCTTTCTACATATTTACTTGTTATTTACATTACGAGGGCGATTTGATAATTAACTTAGTTCGCATACTAAAACGTGTATTTGAGGACCTCGAAGAAATCAACTTCATTAAAAAAAATTAATATTATAGTAAAGAATTAGAAAAACACTTGTCATGTTTCACAAGATTTAAGATTTCAGATTTTAAATCAACTTCTCGGTCATTTTTCAGAAGCTGGCCGAGCCCAGATAGTAACCACAGACGCGTTTCGCTCTTATTAGAAATTGGAAGCTCCACAGTGTGGTGTAACTGTAGTCTCTTTCCAGAGACAATGACTAACTGGCAGAGATATGCCTGTAATCTTTTACGTCATTGTATACGCCGATATAATAGTTATTTAAGTTTTTAGGTCATATGCTTCCTACCAGTTGAGGATGATTTTGGAGATCTCAACTTTGTCTCGATCTCCAATACATTCGTTACGGGTAGTAGAGCTCTTACTGACCGCAATGCTTATTACATTTTTTGTACGATTGACGAACAAAATTTAAAAAGAAACAAGTTTTGAAAATTACATGGGCAAGGTGAAAAGTTCTCGGCCTGGCAGTGAAAGGCTGTATTTTTAGATTCAAAAATGCATTTATTTTTCTACATAGTCCCCCATAAGCTCAATGCACTTTGTCCTACGTTTTTCCAATAAATAGCTTCCATCCCTGAAGTGCGATTCCGGAAGGCCTGCAAAATACCCATATACGGCTGCTATCACTTCTTTATTTGAGTCAAAACGCTTTCCACCCAATTTTATTTTAAATTTGGGAATAAGTGAAAGCCAATGGGAGCCAAATCTGGTGTATAGGGTGGAAGTTCCAACAATTCGTACTTAAAATCTCTTAGTTTTCTGATTGCGAAATCACCTTTGTGAAAAGATGCTTTGTCCTGGTGAAAGATATATTTTTTCGTTTGTAATCCAGGCCTCTTCTCATGATTCTTTTATCTTGTTGGTCTAGAAAACATTGTGTAGTACTCACCAGTTATTGTTGTACTCTTTTCAAAGTGGTTAATAAAAAGAATTTTTTTATACCCCAAAAAACACTGGCCATGATCTTTCCGGCAGATGAAACTGACTTCGCCTTTTTTGGTGCAGAACCACCGACTTCCACATGCTGTTTTGATTTCTATTTTGTTTCTGATATACCCACGTCTAATCCATAGTTAAAAATCTGAGCACAAAATCAATTAGATCTTCTTAAAACGATATAAACATTGTTTGGAATTTCGTTTTCGTATTTGCTTTTGGCTAGCATTTAACAAGTGCAGTACCCATCTTGCACAAAGCTCTTTCATATTTAACTCTTGGTGTAAAATGTACCGTACCTTTTTTTCTGAAATACCTGCGACCTCAGCAATCTCATACACTTTTAATTATCGATCGTCCAACACCATATTGTGCATCTTCTCGACGATTCCATGTGTAGTTGCAGTTTTTGGTCGTCCTTCTCGTGGATCATCTCCAAAAGATATTTGACCACGTTTAAATTAAGCCGCCCATTTTTCACCGTTGGAAATGAAACCTTCACCAACTTTGGATGAACTTCCGTTGGCGATAAACCGTCCAAAACGAAGAATTTCTGACGGCTCGATATTCCAATTTATCCATTCAAGAAAAACACACATAACACATCAACTTCAAAAGGCCGTATAAAAAAAACTATTTCCAGATCAAGTTGAAAATTGGCATTTGTGATTGTGAGACTTGAAACAACATCAAAACAAAATATTTCATTGATATCAAAGCCATTTAATTTTTTTTTTAGTTTTCATTTTTAAAGTAAGCTCTAATCGTTATTCTTTTACTTACCGCCTCCTCATCGGTAAGTGAGCACATCACTTACCGCATTGTTTGCGTATCTAAATAAACTTCTATAGATTACGCGTAGATGCACATCCCTGCGACTGAGCACAGCATGAGATATGTATACTATCTCAAACAAGGTAGAGGACGTTAGTACTTCAGAGTTAATCCGTTAGCGTTAACCCAATTACATGCAGAGCCATCACCAAAATTTCGCTATTGTACTTTTGTTATTTATGTAATTATAGTATTTAATATCAAACGAAGTTATTTATCAAATCATCCTCGCATAAACTGCAAAAAGAAACTTTTTTGGTCGAGGAAGTTGTTTATTCTAACTCGCATTGACTAAGAATAACAATAATAACATTACTTAAACAAACCACTTTATAGTTTAACAAATTAAAAATATATTTATTTTGATGCAGATTGTAGAAAAACTGCGCGATAAACAACTAACAGAAGTTTGGGACAACGAACAGAAAGTACCATACGCTTACCAAGGAAACCAATGGGTTGGATATGATAATCCAAAATCAATTCAAATGAAGGTAAATTCATAGTTTTTCATTAACTATAACAAGAAATGTAACAATAATTTTACAATCATTTTTCTTTTCTTACAGTGTGAGTACGCGAAACAAATGAACTTGGGAGGTGGAATGATTTGGTCCATCGAAACTGACGACTTCCAAGGGGTTTCCGGTTCTACCTTCCCTCTTCTTAAAACTATTAACCGGACTTTTGGTCGCCGAGTTTAATTATATAATTATTGACTGATTTTTTGATAATTACACGTTAAAGTACTGATTTAAGTATTATAAGAATTATTAAATATCTACTTTGTATTATACTAATAAATTGTTTAATAATAATAATAATAATAATAATAAAAATCTTTATTGACCGTACGTCAAAGGAGAGGTTCAGCCAAGGGCTGTTCTTCCACCTAACCCGTACAATGATTGTAACAGATAAGTCAACAAATTATTTTGTTTAAAAAAAAATTAAATTTAAACAAAGATTAACAAAAAATAAAACTCAAAGAAAAAGGCACAGGTAGTGATGTGCCACTAAAAAATTCCCGCAAGGAATTTTGTTTTTTCCCGGGAAAATTCCCGGAAATTTCTGCAATTACGATTTGCGGGGAACCATGTCGAAAAATAAATTTTAATATTATAGTAAAGAATCAGAAAAACACATGTCATGTTTCACAAGATTTAATATTTCAGATTCTGAATCAACTTCTCAGTCATTTTTCAGATAGTAACTACAGACGCGTTTCGCTCTTACTAGAAATTGGAAGCTCCACAGTGTGGTGTAACTTGACTTTTTCCCCTGATTTTTTTTAAATTTAATTTAGATTTCTTACCTTGACGCTTGTTCTTTTTTATGCTTGTTTGTACCTTATGCCTGCCTGTTACATACTCTTACTCCGTCAACAAATATTGTGGTGCAATGCAATATTTGAAATTACTTGGAAAATTTTCAAAAAAAAATTCTTTGGAATTTCTCTGGAAATTTCCGGGAATTTTTCCTCATCATTCAATTTCGGGAACTGACCCATCACTAGACACAGGTCGAATAGATGTTATGAAATCGAAAAGCCATTACAAACTAAACATATTAATTATACAAATTTTTAACATGATATTTAAAAGAATCATAAGCAAGATATTTTTAGATTTTCAGGTAAAGCTTTATATAACGATGGTGCTAGGTATGAAAAATCTGCCTTGAATTTAGATTTTCTGTAGGATAATACTATGAACAAATCTTTTATTCGTAGCGGATATATTGCTTAGGAACTAATTTATTGGTTAAATAATGTGGAGTACCAGTTAATTTTACTTTGTGTACGAGACAGAGATAGGAGGATTTAACGCGATCGTCTATAGTATTTTAGCACGTATTCGGTACTGAGATATATGATCGCACTTACACACACGTAAACAAAGACGCAGGAGCAGTAATCTAAAATTGACAAGATTAATGTATTAACCAGACGTAATTTAACCTCGGTGCTTAAATCATGTCTGAACTGATTTAAATGTCGTATTTTAAGTCTAGCAACGTAAGTTTTAGGTTTAAATGCTGCACAAATTTCAGATTCTCTTCCACAGTCAGACCTAATATTTTTACACAAGAACTTATTTTAAGAGGCACGCCATCTAACAGTATGTTCTGTGTTAGTGTAACAAGAAGGGATGATTTGCTAGCGTTTATTCTTGAACTGTTTCGATCCACCCAAAACACAAATTTTTCCAGTTCATCGTTAACTATATTAATTTGTTCATTTGACTTAAATGGATCAATGGATGCTATGAGTTGAGTGTCATCAGCGTACGATGAACATTGCAAAAATTGAAAGTAGATAGCTTGTCGGCTATAATATATATATATATATATATATATATATATATATATATATATATATATATATTAAGAAAAATAATTACCCTAAAATAGTTCCTTGTGGTACGCCGCGCTGTAGACGAAACAATGTTGAACTAATTATACATAAATAAATAATATAATAAATGAATAAAGACATGCATACTTGGAATGTTCTGTTACAAAGGTAATTATGACACCATCTTACTGCGTCATCGGAGAAGTTTTAGTTTTTCAGTTTACAGAGAAGTATATTATGATTCACCATATCGAACGCTTTTGGGAAATCTATTTGTATTAAAAGGAAGATTTTAGATACATCGTAGTTTTTCAATAACATGTCAACTACATTTAAGAGGCATGTATTTATGATGCAATGTCCGGTTCTAAAACCAGACTGATTTTCTGTCATGAAGTCAAAAATATTCGCTAATTTCATGGCTTTGACTATTTAACGCATGTCCTATTAATTTACTTAGATCCTTCCATAGCCTATGCTTATGCCTCTTTTGTACTTTCCACTTTACAGCAAAGTTGGGATCCATATTTCCGTACCATAAATTATTATGGATGCAACCGATACACCAATACGTTTCTGTTATATTGTTGCAAATTATTAGTTATTCTCTTTTATATAAACCAACCATTTGTATACTAATTTAATTAAACACTAATGTACCGGCTCTTTCGTTCCCCGACATTTTTACCTCCCGGTACCCTTGGTAAGGGAGGTATAGGGATCGTGCTAAAAATCGCATATCGAGATTTTTGTAAATGATCACGTTTTAAAGTCCCTAGCATACAATTTTAACATTTTCACGATGATGTCTGTGTGTATGTGTGTGTGGATCCTCCACTCTAACTCAAATACTATCATTCAGAAAATTTTGAAACCGTATTTCGAACTTTTTCTATAATGGAAAGAGCCCATTAAATTTTGGTTAACTTTTTCGGATAACTGGAAATAGCATTTTACTAGAAGCTCAAAATAGTTTTTCTTCGAAAAATACCTTTAAATGTTATTTTTTCGACATTAATGTTATTATAAAAATTAAAGATTATTACATTTTCTACAGATTTACATTAATACTTTTTCTATATATTTTATGGATAAATTTATAAAATTATCTATAATTTAAATCCCGGAACCTACGCTTTAAACAAACAAAACTCCTAGGTTACGCAGTTATTCAAATGTATGTAACTGACAGATAAATGTCACTGTCAAAGAACTAATCATTGCAAATTAACAATAGTAACGTTTTAAAACGAAAAAAGTAAATAGAACAATAGGAAAGGAAATAAATACAGTGTCCAGCATATGTAAATATATAGATATGTGTTTAGATTAATAAAAATTAACGATTTGCAAAAAAGTTTAAGCTAATTCTCTTTTTTGGATTAGTGAATTCTATTTTATTCCGGTATTTAAAATTTAATCTTCATTTTATGATCAAAAAAGGTAGTTACTTGGATTAGATAAGACTATATTTTAAGAAATAAATAAAAATTAGAGTAAAATTCGCTAATCCAAAAATAAGGATTAGCATAATCTTTTTTGTGACTCGGGCGGTACATGGCGGGAGGTATTGTGTTGGCCACATCAGATTTTTTAATTTGGCATTGTATGTCGAACCGTCATTATAATAACAATCAATTTATCATTTTTGTGTGTGGGAATAAAAATATTATAAAAGATGCATGCCTATTTATTTATTAAACAACGAACCCATAAAACTATAACAGTTTCGAATTTAGCGCTATCAATAAATCACGTAACTGCCCCGGGCCCGAGTTAATATATGCTCGGGGAATCTCATCCCTCTCCAAATTTGACAAAATTGGCGCGAAACTACTGCAATATGATTTATGTGGAATCCGAGAGACTGTTTTCACCAGCAGGTGTTTAGTTCTCTCATTCAGGTAGACTTGCGCAGTCGCTGTCCCCTCAAAATTTGAAGTAGCTATTTTGTGTTTAGCAGTAATTTTAGTTTGTTCTACAAATATTCATTTTTATTCTAAGGAACACTGTGTTACGAAGAGACATATTACACCGGCTAGGTAAACCAAAAAATAAAATAAATCGTCCAATAATTGTGAAGTTCGTGAACTACCGCACCCGCAGTGCGGTGTTCCAGGAAAAAAGGAAGTTGGAGGGATCAGGGATCACGCTCCGCGAAGGCAGATAAGTACAACTTCAAAAATGTGTGGACATTTGATGGTCGAAACGAAAAGCATTATGTTACATTTTGTACAGAGAAAAAATAAATAATACAATTATTTTATGAGGTAAACATTGAATATATATATACAAAAAAGTATCCGTATGATAATCAAAACATTAACATTATAAACTGTTTAATAGGTATATGTTTTATAAAAAAAATATATTTTGTTGGGTTTCCTTTTGTTTTTATAACAGCAACTAAATAACGAGCCTTTGAATCTATCAAATATTTATTTTTTAATTCTTCTCTAGTTTTAACGTTTTCAAGAATATCGTGTTCTTGCTCCGATGACCGGGAACTCAAATTATTTGTTGGATTGTTCTTATGTATGAAATTAAAATTTGTCTATTAAGCCTTTTTTCGGCACATAGCTCTAAAGTTAAGGTAATCTTTGCAATTTATAATTTTTGCAATAAAATCTAATTTTCCTAAATACACCCCAAATCACTATACCTACTGTATTAAAAAATACATGAAGTTTTTTTAACAAACTGGCTGTTAGATGCTTAATTAGTTAGCCCCCCCCCCCCAACAGTATTAGCCTAGGGCCCTCAAACAGTAGTAGCCCAGGGCCCCCAAAGTTCATGGTCCGCCCCTGTGTGCTATAATCAAATTTTAGAATACTGTAAGGGGTAAAACATTCTGACAGAAAATCAGTCTGGTTTTAGAACCGAACATTGCAACATAAATACATGCCTCTTAAATGTAGTTGACATGTTATTGAAAAACTACGATGTATCTAAAATCTTCCTTTTAATACAAATAAATTTCCCAAAAGCGTTCGATATGGTGAATCATAATATACTTCTCTGTAAACTGAAAAACTAAAACTTCTCCGATGACGCAGTAAGATGGTGTCATAATTACCTTTGTAACAGAACATTCCAAGTATGCATGTCTTTATTTATTTATTATATTATTTATTTATGTATAATTAGTTCGACATTGTTTCGTCTACAGCGCGGCGTACCACAAGGAACTATTTTAGGGTCATTATTTTTCTTATATATATATATATATATATATATATATATATATATATATATATATATATATCCGCCAGCCTGGCCGGGGTATGTCTTCGCGGAGCGTGATCCCTGATCCCTTCAACTTCCTTTTTTCCTGGAACACCGCACTGCGGGTGCGGTAGTTCACGAACTTCACAATTATTGGACGATTTATTTTATTTTTTGGTTTACCTAGCCGGTGTAATATGTCTCTTCGTAACACAGTGTTCCTTAGAATAAAAATGAATATTTGTAGAACAAACTAAAATTACTGCTAAACACAAAATAGCTACTTCAAATTTTGAGGGGACAGCGACTGCGCAAGTCTACCTGAATGAGAGAACTAAACACCTGCTGGTGAAAACAGTCTCTCGGATTCCACATAAATCATATTGCAGTAGTTTCGCGCCAATTTTGTCAAATTTGGAGAGGGATGAGATTCCCCGAGCATATATTAACTCGGGCCCGGGGCAGTTACGTGATTTATTGATAGCGCTAAATTCGAAACTGTTATAGTTTTATGGGTTCGTTGTTTAATAAATAAATAGGCATGCATCTTTTATAATATTTTTATTCCCACACACAAAAATGATAAATTGATTGTTATTATAATGACGGTTCGACATACAATGCCAAATTAAAAAATCTGATGTGGCCAACACAATACCTCCCGCCATGTACCGCCCGAGTCACAAAAAAGATTATGCTAATCCTTATTTTTGGATTAGCGAATTTTACTCTAATTTTTATTTATTTCTTAAAATATAGTCTTATCTAATCCAAGTAACTACCTTTTTTGATCATAAAATGAAGATTAAATTTTAAATACCGGAATAAAATAGAATTCACTAATCCAAAAAAGAGAATTAGCTTAAACTTTTTTGCAAATCGTTAATTTTTATTAATCTAAACACATATCTATATATTTACATATGCTGGACACTGTATTTATTTCCTTTCCTATTGTTCTATTTACTTTTTTCGTTTTAAAACGTTACTATTGTTAATTTGCAATGATTAGTTCTTTGACAGTGACATTTATCTGTCAGTTACATACATTTGAATAACTGCGTAACCAAGGAGTTTTGTTTGTTTAAAGCGTAGGTTCCGGGATTTAAATTATAGATAATTTTATATGTATTAATGTAAATCTGTAGAAAATGTAATAATCCTTAATTTTTATAATAACATTAATGTCGAAAAAATAACATTTAAAGGTATTTTTCGAAGAAAAACTATTTTGAGCTTGTAGTAAAATGCCATTTCCAGTTATCCGAAAAAGTTAACCAAAATTTAATGGGCTCTTTCCATTATAGAAAAAGTTCGAAATACGGTTTCAAAATTTTCTGAATGATAGTATTGGAGTTAGAGTGGAGGATCCACACACACATACACACAGACATCATCGTGAAAATGTTAAAATTGTATGCTAGGGACCTTAAAACATGTACGTCACGTCAGATGGCCCCATACGCAATATCAATCCAAAACTTCATCAGAAGTTAGTGCTAGGTTTGTGCTGGTTTGTGCTAGAATCTTAAAGTTTGTGCTGTTTATTTGCGCCAATTATTAACAATTGAAATGGGGAATCTGGCGTGACACTAAGAGTAAACCCTTTTTGTTTATAACATTATTTCGATAAAAAGACAACAAGCAGTTAGTGCTAGGTTTGTGCTGCTCAGATTCAAATTATGAAAGTTTGTGTTGTTTATTTACATCTACTATTAACAATTGAAATGGGGAATCTGGCGTGACACCAAGAGTAAACTCCTTTTGTTTAAAACAATACTAGGGTAATAGTAACGTCAATAGTTAGTGCTAGGTTTGTGCTGCTCAGATATAAATTATAGAAGTTTGTTCTGTTTATTTACATCTATTATTAACAATTGAATTGGGGAATCTGGCCTGATACCAAGAGTAAACTCCTTTTGTTTAAAACAATACTAGGGTAATAGTAACGTCAGTAGTTAGTGCTAGGTTTGTGCTGCTCAGATATAAATTATAGAAGTTTGTTCTGTTTATTTACATCTATTATTAACAATTGAATTGGGGAATCTGGCGAGACACTAAGAGTAAACTCATTTTGTTTATGACAATATTTGGATATTAACATAATTCACAGTTTATGTTAGGTTTGTGCTGTTCAGCTTCAAGTTATGAAAGTTTGTGCTGTTTATTTACATCTATTATTTATAATTGAATTGGGGAATCTGGCCTGACACCAAGAGTAAACTCATTTTGTTTAAAACAATACTAGGGTAATAGTAACGTCAATAGTTATTGCTAGGTTCGTGCTGCTCAGATATAAATTATAGAAGTTTGTGCTGTTTATTTACATCTATTATTAATAATTGAAATGGGGAATCTGGCATGACACCAAGAGTAAACTCATTTTATTTAAATCAATGTTCGGGTAATAGTAACGTCAATAGTGAGTGCTAGGTTTGTGCTGCTCAGATATAAATTATAGAAGTTTGTGCTGTTTATTTACATCTATTATTAACAATTGAATTGGGGAATCTGGCCTGACACCAAGAGTAAACTCCTTTTGTTTAAAACAATACTAAGGTAATAGTAACGTCAGTAGTTAGAGCTAGGTTTGTGCTGCTCAGATAGAAATTATAGAAGTTTGTGCTGTTTATTTACATCTATTATTAACAATTGAATTGGGGAATCTGGCCTGACACCAAGAGTAAACTCCTTTTGTTTAAAACAATACTAGGGTAATAGTAACGTCAATAGTTAGTACTAGGTTTGTGCTGCTCAGATATAAATTATAGAAGTTTGTGCTGTTTATTTACATCTATTATTAATAATTGAAATGGGGAATCTGGCATGACACCAAGAGTAAACTCATTTTATTTAAATCAATGTTCGGGTAATAGTAACGTCAATAGTGAGTGCTAGGTTTGTGCTGCTCAGATATAAATTATAGAAGTTTGTGCTGTTTATTTACATCTATTATTAACAATTGAATTGGGGAATCTGGCCTGACACCAAGAGTAAACTCCTTTTGTTTAAAACAATACTAAGGTAATAGTAACGTCAGTAGTTAGAGCTAGGTTTGTGCTGCTCAGATATAAATTATAGAAGTTTGTGCTGTTTATTTACATCTATTATTAACAATTGAATTGGGGAATCTGGCCTGACACCAAGAGTAAACTCCTTTTGTTTAAAACAATACTAGGGTAATAGTAACGTCAATAGTTAGTACTAGGTTTGTGCTGCTCAGATATAAATTATAGAAGTTTGTTCTGTTTATTTACATCTATTATTAACAATTGAATTGGGGAATCTGGCCTGATACCAAGAGTAAACTCCTTTTGTTTAAAACAATACTAGGGTAATAGTAACGTCAATAGTTAGTGCTAAGTTTGTGCTGCTCAGATATAAATTATAGAAGTTTGTGCTGTTTGTTTACATCTATTATTAATAATTGAAATGGGGAATCTGGCATGACACCAAGAGTAAACTCATTTTGTTTAAAACAATACTAGGGTAATAGTAACGTCAGTAGTTAGTGCTAGGTTTGTGCTGCTCAGATATAAATTATAGAAGTTTGTTCTGTTTATTTACATCTATTATTAACAATTGAATTGGGGAATCTGGCCTGATACCAAGAGTAAACTCCTTTTGTTTAAAACAATACTAGGGTAATAGTAACGTCAGTAGTTAGTGCTAAGTTTGTGCAGCTCAGATATAAATTATAGAAGTTTGTTCTGTTTATTTACATCTATTATTAACAATTGAATTGGGGAATCTGGCCTGACACCAAGAGTAAACTCCTTTTGTTTAAAACAATATTCGGGTACAAAAAACGTACATAGTCAGTGCTAGGTTTGTGCTGTTTAAGTACAAATTATGAAACTTTATACTTTTATTTACATCTATTATTAACAATGGAAGTGGGGAATCTGGCGTGACAATATTTGGATAATAACATAATTCACAGTTTGTGTTAGGTTTGTGCTGCTCAGATTCAAATTATGAAAGTTTGTGCTGTTTATTTACGCCTAATATTAAATATTGATTTTGGGAATCTGGCGTGACACTTACAATAAATCCTTTTTGTTTATAACAATATTTGGATAATAACGCAAACCGCAGTTTGGGCTAGGTTTGTGCTGCTCAGATTCAAATTATGAAAGTTTGTGCTGCGGGATTTTCTTTGTATAGCTATAAGAAACACTGTGAAAAAGTTCATTGCAAAATCATACCCGCAAAAAAATTATTCAAAGTCAAAATTCGCGAAAATCAGTTTTTCTCAAATATCTCGTGAAATACCGATACAAAGCACATTGGCACATCCAGCAGTGGGTAATATGCCGTGATGATGTATTTATTTATTTTATTTCTCGAGAAATATTGATTTTACTTCAATTTTGATTATAAATTGTTTATCAAAATCTGCACAAAAAGGTTCCATATGAAATTTACGTGGGACAATAGTTTATGAGATATGAGGCCAAGAAAGTTTGGAGCAAGGCGCGTACTTCACTATGATATGACGCTTTATTTTAAACATGTAAATTTATTAATTGTTATATTTTCGCTATTTGAAACAAACGAACATAACATATAGGATAAATTACACATCGTTGGAAAGCTAAAAAAAAATCTTTTCAATGGTATATATTTCCAATATGGCGTATGTGTAAACATTAAAATTTTGGCATCACAACTCGATATCCAACAGTGATATCCTAAGCATTTTTAAATAAAATAAACTTACTATCCAAACTCAAATATTAGTTTCCAAATAATTTTTATTTCTATTTTACCATTCATCGAGTACAGACGTTTGTTAAATATTGTGTGGATTCTTCAATACTCAGAAAAGTAAGTACGCTAATTCTATAAAATAATATATTTATATATATATATATATATATATATATATATATATATATATATATATATATATATATGCTACGATAAATCAGAGATTAATCTACAACACTTATAAAAATACCAACAATAACGTCACCTTACGCACAAAATTAATATTAATATTAATATTAATATTAATATTAATATTAATATTAATATTAATATTAATATTAATATTAATATTAATATTAATATTAATATTAATATTAATATTAATATTAATATTAATATTAATATTAATATTAATATTAATATTAATATTAATATTAATATTAATATTAATATTAATATTAATATTAATATTAATATTAATATTAATATTAATATTAATATTAATATTAATATTAATATTAATATTAATATTAATATTAATATTAATATTAATATTAATATTTACAAAAATCTCGATATGCGATTTTTAGCACGATCCCTATACCTCCCTTACCAAGGGTACCGGGAGGTAAAAATGTCGGGGAACGAAAGAGCCGGTACATTAGTGTTTAATTAAATTAGTATACAAATGGTTGGTTTATATAAAAGAGAATAACTAATAATTTGCAACAATATAACAGAAACGTATTGGTGTATCGGTTGCATCCATAATAATTTATGGTACGGAAATATGGATCCCAACTTTGCTATAAAGTGGAAAGTACAAAAGAGGCATAAGCATAAGCTATGGAAGGATCTAAGTAAATTAATAGGACATGCGTTAAATAGTCAAAGCCATGAAATTAGCGAATATTTTTGACTTTATGAAACGAGAATGCAAGGCAGGTAAGTATGTAATTATGTGTGTAAAGAAACAAAATTAATTTTTAACAAAAACTTATATACGCTACTTCATTTCTGGCACGTAAAATCTCTCTCTTAAAATTGTCATTTTATGACACCAGTGTTAAAAAATCTGATGTGGCCAGCACATTACCTTCCGTCAGTTCTATGTATTTTGTACAAATTTCATACGGAAAGTTCCTTGTTAAATTAAATACATATTCTATTTCTTGTACATTACTTTCCGGCAGTTGCATGTATTTTATGCAAATTTCATACAGAAAATTATTATTTTGTGACGTTTTCTATATACAGTGTAATGTATCTGCAGAAATAAAAGATTTATTATTATTATTATTATTATTTCTTGTTATTATTTTTTACCTTAAAGCAGTTGTATGTATTTTATACAAATTCCATACAGAAAGCAAAAAATCCTGTATTTCCAGTAAAATTATGAGACAGACACACTATGTCAATTTCACTTGACACTGACATCTTTCAATCAGAATTTTCTTAATATAGTAGCTGTTTCCACAGCTATGGCTACTTTATGAAATTTAATTTTTTTATAATTTTTTAACTCTATATCCATTTAATATTAAGTATAAAATGCAGTCAAATCGTATAGAGAATAAAATATTCTTTAATATTTATAATAACGTCAAATGCGAAAAAATTATATTTAACATAGTTTTTTCAAGAAAAACTGTTAAAATCTTCAAATGATGGTACTTCCGGTTGTCCGATTCTAACCAAAATCTAATCAGCTCTTCACATGGATGTAACGAAGAGAAATACGAAAGAATTATAATTTTTAGAATTGTAGTATGGAAGTTATCGTAGACGAAAATTTTGTTACATACACACACACGGACACACATACATACACACACACACCCACACACCCACACACCCACACACCCACACACCCACACACGGACACACATACATACACACAGACACACACACCCACACACCCACGCACCCACGCACCCGCGCACCCGCGCACCCGCACACTCGCACCCGCGCACTCGCACACTCGCCCGCACGCCCGCACGCCCGCACGCCCGCACGCCCGCAAGCCCGCACGCCCGCACGCCCGCACGCCCGCACGCCCGCACGCCCGCACGCCCGCACGCCCGCACGCCCGCACGCCCGCACGCCCGCACGCCCGCACGCCCGCACGCCCGCTCGCCCGCTCGCCCGCCCGCCCGCCCGTCCGTAAAAATAGTAAAATCGTATTGTAGGGACCCTAAAACGAGCTTATTCATCAAAAACTCACCATACACACACACACGGACACACATACATACACACACACACCCACACACCCACACACCCACAAACCCACACACGGACACACATACATACACACAGACACACACACCCACACACCCACGCACCCACGCACCCGCGCACCCGCACACTCGCACCCGCGCACCCGCGCACTCGCACACTCGCCCGCACGCCCGCACGCCCGCACGCCCGCAAGCCCGCACGCCCGCACGCCCGCACGCCCGCACGCCCGCACGCCCGCACGCCCGCACGCCCGCACGCCCGCACGCCCGCACGCCCGCACGCCCGCACGCCCGCTCGCCCGCTCGCCCGCTCGCCCGCACGCCCGCACGCCCGCTCGCTCGCTCGCCCGCCCGCCCGCCCGCCCGTAAAAATAGTAAAATCGTATTGTAGGGACCCTAAAACGAGCTTATTCATCAAAAACTCACCACCGAATTTTTTGACCAAAGACAATACCTTCCTTACCTAAAGGTGACGGAAGGTAAAAAAGTATGAGGTCATTATTAAAAGTGAATAGGGAATTCCGCCATTTTGTGTGCGTGTGTGTATGTGAGTGTATGTGTGTATGTGTGTGTGTGTCTGTGCGCGTGTGTGTGTGTGTGTGTTTGAGTGTGTGTGTGTGACGATTTTTTCTTCCACGATAACTCTTCTAACTTCCAAATATTTACCGTATTTAAGCTTTCTGCATACATATAAAGAGTTGATTAGAGTTTAGGTAAAATTGGATAACCGGAAGTGATACATAACGATTTTTATTGAAAACGTCCGCTTCAGACCTCCAAAAGCGAACCGAGTAGTCATTTTTAAAAGAGTGTTGGAAGTTGTTCATATTATTACCACTAGCATTAAAGATTTAACTAACATGGCGTCAGGAGTGACGTTTCTGACTCTTGTAAAACAACCTACGAAGAAATAAAAAAGACAAGAAACATCGCTACGTGCTCTGCTTCATCCGCGATGAGAAGCAAATCGATGTGGAAGTGATTGGAGAGAGAAACGAAGAATATGATAGCTTCCTTCGCGACCTGCAAGCTGGAGGTGCTGGTGAATGCCGTTATGGACTCTATGACTTTGAATATATTCACCAGTGTCAATGCACCTCTGAATCCAGCAAGAAATAGTTGTTCCTCATGTCGTGGTGCCCCGATACAGCTAAAGTTAAGAAGAAGATGTACTCTAGCTCATTCGATGCGCTGAAAAAGTCCTTAGTAGGAGTACAAATAATCTAAAACTTTCCAATTTTAGTATTTAAAACTTTTATAACAAGGGGAACAACATATTAGATTTTGGCGAAAATGAATAAGCTAAAAGTGATACTTTACTTGAAGCTCTCAACAGATTTTCGTGAAAATATATTGATATATTCCAAAACTTTTCAAATTTGGTATTTAAGATTTTTATTGGAAAATATTATCTACCCCACAAATTTTTATGGCGGTGCATCATACATACAATTTCAGAGCATCAAATTCTGAATATGTTGATAACAAAATGTAAAATAGCTACGCTTTTTAAGCCAGTCGGCAGGGCGTTTAAAATAAGCTGTTGTGGAAATAAATAGTGGCAAACTGGAATAAATTTTATTCTCTTTCTTGGGACCTCCAAAAAGACAAACTAATTTAACACCCTCTAGCGACCCAGATTTTGCCGCCATCTTGGATCAAAAGTGCAAAAAAGAAGTTTTTGGCTATTTTCTTGAAAACAGTGGCCCGTATCAAAATTTTTCAAGAATATAAAATTAATTACATTTTTTACTTGATTGAACTCTCAGAGAGATATTTTAAAAAATAGTTAACCAGAATAACAATTTATAATAGATATTAGATATTTAATACTTAGTATAATAGGTTTTACTATTTATAACAATTTACATTTGTCATGGCATTGAAAGAAGTATTGATGATTTTTTATTAATTTTTTCAACGTTTTCCTACAAATTTTTCCTCAACTCTGTCTCGGTTGAAGATGTTATAACGCGGTTTGAAAATTTGAATTCAGCATGAAATTCTCCTTCATGTCATGCATTAGACGATTTTTGCCGATGAGCGGTTTGCGAGTTACTAACAACTTAAACTTACATGATATTCCTCTAAAATTTTAAACATCTGTAAGTCGGTTTAGATTTCATTTTTTCATGTGAAATTTTGACACGTATTAAATATGTAATATTGTTTATCTTTAATCGTGTCAAAATTTTAGATGAAACAATGAGAACTAAGCCGATTTGTAGATGTTTGATATTTTAGAAAATAAAATAAAATAAAATCAATAAATATATCATCACGGCTTATTACCCATTGCTGGGTGTGCCAATCTGCTTTGTAATCAGATTTCGGTAATGATGAAATAATTGCACCGCGCGGGCAAATAAATTTATATTGTTAGTAACTCGCGAATCGCTCACCGACAATCGTGTAATACATGAAGGAGAATTTCATGCGGATTTCAAATTTTCAAATCGCGTTATCGCATCTTTACCAGGGCCAGAGTTGTGGATGAATTAAAGCGTTGAAAAAAAATGATTTAAAAATCATAATTAATTTGCTTCTTTCGATGCCACGACGAATGTAAACTGTTATAAATAGTAAAACCTATTATACTAAGTATTAAATATCTAATATTGTTATTTTTTGAGTAATTTAAACTTCTATCATAAATTGTTATTCTAGTTCATTATTTTTTAAAGTAACTCTTTGAGAGTTCAGCCTAGATAAAAAATGTAAGAACCCTTTTATGTACAAAAGAATCACGAGCTTTAAATTTGTGTATTATAATTATTTTTCCCGAAATTGAATACTTTTTCTGAAATTGTAGTTACTTTATTCGAAATTGAATTTACTTTTCTGCAATTGAAGTTACTTTTTCTGAAATTGAAGTTGAAAAGTACATATACATTATATTTTATTTCAAAAAGTTAACGTCGAGTTAATTTATCAATATACCACTTGCAAAATATTGTTTATCTTTTTTACGTGACAATGAATCCTATGTACATTTTTTGAAATTATAACCTAATAAACTTGGCTAGTATAATGATTTGGGCTTGCGGCTTCTTGAAATTATACTTAATAAGGGATGAGGGATAAACTATGAAAGTTTTGATGGGAAAGTTGTGACATCAGCGTCACTCCAGCATATAAAGAGCGAATCTAAATACGTTACCGTTGCAATCTGACACGAGCTTCGATATATAAGGGTCACTAGATCACTAGTTGGCATGAAAAATTTTAATATCGTTATTACGGATATAAAAATAGAAAAAAAATATGGAAATTATTATTTTAAATACATTTATTTGCATTTTTTTTATCGATATTCAATATCATTTGGTATCAAAATTAGGTTATCGATAAATTTATCTTGTTGATAAATATCGATAAATATTATTTTACAGTTATTTGATATCACAAATTTTATTCATATTATCCATTTATCAATGTGAAGATATCACAAAAAAACTAATGTGGCAAGCACATTACCTTCCGTCACTTCTATGTAGTTTATAAAAATTTCATACAGAAAGTTTCTAGCAAAAGCTCTTATATTTCCAGTAAAATTATAACACAAACATACTGTGAACTGCACTTGACACTGACACCTTTCAATCAGAATTTTCTTGATATAGCAGCTGTTATATAGCATAGCTGGCTAATATATGATATTTAATTTCTTAATAAGTTTTTAGCTCTATATCAATTTAATATGAAGTATAAAATGCAGTCAAAGCGTATAGAGAATACAATGTTCTTTAATATTTATAATAACATTAAATGTGAAAAAATGATATTTAACATCGTTTTTTCAAGAAAAACTGTTAAAATCTTCAAATGGGGGTACTTCCGGTTGACCAATTATAACCAAAATCTAATCAGCTCTGCATATGAATGTAGCGAAGAGGAATATGAAAGAATTAGAATTTTTGGAATTGTAGTATTAGAGTTATCGCATTAGAAAATTTTGTCACACACATACACATACACCCACGCCCACCCACATCTATTACTTTATTTGTTTCAATTCTATGGCTATCGCTATTTTTGAGGTGATTTTCCACATTTTTACAAAGCATGCAAAATTAATTTTCACATTCACATGCAGCATTTTGCGCTCTACAACTTTTATTGGAAACTTTTTTTTACCTAGAATAATTAGGAAAGCAGGAAATTACGAATGTATGATTTTACATGTTAAAGTCCTATGTTCGGGTGTTCGAGTCACCACCCTGTATATGCTTTACAAACAATAAAGTCATTTCCTTTTTTATATTTAAAAAAAACTCTCTTATCACGAGCAACAAATATAAATCTAAATAAACAGACATAAATTAGAAATGAAAAATTACTGACAATAACAATAAATTAAACTTACCTTAGGTTTAGTGTACACATATTATCAATCTATTCTAGTATATAATACCATATAATTTGGAAATACTAAACGTAGTAGCACAACAACCAAAACATATCATTTAATTTTTTTAACTGACTTTAATGTAAGTAATATATTTAAGTATTTAGACAATTTAAATTAATATAAAATAATTTAACATGGTACCTACATAAAATATTATTTTATTTGTTGAAGTAGGTCTCTGAATTCATTAATAGGTAGTTATTTAATTATTTATATTGTGTGGTGCGTAATTTTTTTTGTCAATACGTAGTTTATCGGAGTGTTTATGAATATGGGCATTAATGTAATAATTAATTAAATAAATGGATAAAGAGTACAGCATATTACCCTTTGGCTTATATATACAGTGACGGATTCTGAGGGAGGGGGGAGGGGGGTTCAGAGGGCCCGGCTCCCCAAATGGTTTATAAATTCATATATTTATAATATTTCCTACCGTGATTATTATTATTATTATTATTATTATTATTATTATTATTATTATTATTATTATTATTATTATTATTATATATTAAAATGTCTATTATCACTGTTACAAACTAAACTTATTTTATTGTATACAGGGTGAGTCTGGGAAGACGCCCCCCCCCCCTTTAACTTTTTTATTATAAGTAATACAAAAAAATGGCTAATATAAAAGTTTTATTATTTTACATATACTATTCCTAGCGTTCCTAGCGGGCGTGCAATGCTTACCCCGCCGTCGATACGTTGAACGTATATATTTCATAACATAAAATATTTATAATATAGTGTAAATAATTACAGATTACAATATGTGCGAGAATGTAGCAATATTTTTAAAAAGTTTTATAATATTTATTTTTTTGTATTTACGATGTGCTACCCAAAATAACCGAGAAATACTTATTTTCTGGCGGGTGGTTAGGCACTAGTTCAGACTTCTCCCGCTAGGTGTCTTTACTAGACATCTGATACTCTTTTCGATGTGTTGTCCGAGTGTCTACTTTGGGAAAACATCTGAGTGGTCAGTATGATTTTTTTGTAAGCGCTCGGTGACGTGTTCGACGATTTTTTAATGGCGGATATTAAAAAGCAACGTGTTAGAGAAAACCACTCATAAACCCTTGCAAAGCTTTCTCCCCGGAAGTCTACCGAAGCAATGCGACAGTTTCCGCTGCTGATTTTTTCTAATAGGAAACAAAAGTTTACTGCCTGCTATTGAAAAATCGCTCAACACAGCTCCTAACAAAAAAAAATAATTCACACTGGCCGGTCGGTTGTTTTCCCAATGATGACACTTGGACAATAGATCCAAAGGGGTGCCTAGTGAAGGCATTTATTTGGAGAAATCGAAACTAGCGCCCTACCAACCGCCAGATAATAATTCTCGGATATTTTGGGTAGCACCTCATATAAATGAATAAAGTATTACAAATAGTAAAAATTGTGTTTTGTTGTATAGTTATCACTTAGGGGCGGCGAATTATATATTTTAGGAACGTCCCTGCCTCGAGGTGAGATATAGGGCAAAGCTATGATGAAACTATATATACTTCATCAATAATCCTCTTTTTAAATAAATAATTTTCAAAATAAATCAATGAATTGTTATAACCTTTAATTTCATTAATATTTTTGGCAGCTCAAATAAAATTTGTTTAGCCTACTTTATAATCTGATCTATAACAATGTTGCTAGGCAACCTCTACATAAACATTTCCTACCATCCAACCCGTGGAGTGGAAGTGAAATCTGTTATTTTCCACCCAAGAAATTGCCATTACAGTTTAGTTAGGAATTATGTATTTACAACCTCTAAAAGGTTAGGAATGATAGTGAATAATTTTTTTTATAGTTTTTGAAAGGACGCCTATGTATTTTAAATTTAAAAATACGAATTTCTTGTATTCTAAGCAGTGTTGTGATAGATCAATTTATAAAGGCTCTAGACCAAGATGAAGGCCTTTACAATTAATATGTTCTAGATCAGATCATAGGTCAATTTCTACGATTCGATCTTTTTCTTCAGATCAGATCAGGAATTTGGGATGTTTTTCTTAGATCATAAAAAAGATCAGTAACGATTTTCAAATGCTTTCTATTATTAATTAAATAGGAATATAATAATTACAAAGAATATACCTAGCCTTATGCCTTAGACATGGGCAGAAAAATTAGATAGATATATAACTACTTAGTTTTGTTAATACTAATTTAATGCATAAAGTGGAAACAGAAACAAAAATAATAATTTTCAACATTAGAATTGTTAAAATGTAATTAAGACAGGCCATATTAAATTGGCAGACAATCATTATGCCATTGAATTTTTTAAGTGAGTTAAATAAATTACAACCTACAAGTATTTAATTTTTTCTTGGATTTTCTCGTATATTTGATCTTTTTTTAAGATCATACATTCTAGTTTTTAGATCTAAATCCAGATCAAGATCTGGATATACAGGGTGTAAATGAAATAAGTGCATTAAATTTAACCAGTAATGTAACTCGACGAGAGCAACAATATTTCTTAATAACTTTTTTTTCTAAGTCTTTTAGATTTTGAGTTAAAATTCTTTAAGGATTTGCTGCATATTTCGGCGCGCGCCCATGGAGAACAAATGACAGCTGTCGTATTCAAGTGGGATAAAAACAGCTCAAAAATCGTCGGTTATCGGTTACACTTGCAGACACAGTAATTAATAAACGAATCAACGGAAATAACATTTATTATTAATTAATTCGTAATAGTACAATTTTTAAAATAAAGAAATTTATATTTTGGATAACAAAATTATAAAGTTGTGTATTAAACCAGACTTTTTAATCACCTGTGAATAGTGGATGACAAGGAGGGGCGAGGTGAGGTAACGACTGGAGGAGCAAAAGCATAGTTATTAGGTTATGAGATGATTATTTATCGTCGATAAATCATAATAGTTTAAATACGTTATTCAAAAAATGTAAGTACAAACTTTTGTCCATCTAAAAGAGATACTTGAGTACCAATAATTAGTCGTCCATTTATTGTTCCCGCTCAAATATGTTTTATGAAAATTTTTACAGCATTTTCGTCTGTCGAGATGTGTATTGTGCATAATAAATACACCTTCCCAAGTAAATTCAGTCTCATTCATGAACATTATGAGCCATTCCCAAAATCGAAGTCTGTTATGTGCTGAAAACAGAACTTTTTGCACATGTTATGGATATAACTGTTGCTTTTTTTAAAATTGTCATATGTGACACTCCGTATTGTGATGTGATAAAGATGTACAAGATTAACAAATGTGCGAATATTAAGAACAGAATGATTTGGTGATGATTTGGAAACGCTCCGTGTAAATGCGTTGGCAACTCCATGACAGTCTTTATGTCAACCGTGATGTCAAGTAAAATGTAGGACAGATACGAGTAAAAAAAATAAATAAACCATAGGTAAGTAATTACAATGTCTGTGTACTCGCATTTTGACATAATTTTACCTTATAAACAAGTTTATTACTAATATCAAAATTTAATTGCAACAATTGACAGGACTGTCAATTGCTAAAACAAAATTTTCATAGCTAGTGCTACTGCATTCAATTATCACAAAAATATTTGGAACGACTCGTCAATTTACGGGGTGGTAAAAATGCTAAAAAAATATGCGATTTCGAGAAAAAGTTATTAAGAAATATTGTTGCTCTCGCCGAGTTATATTACTGGTTAAATTTAATGCACTTATTTCATTTACACCCTGTATAAAAGGATCTAGATCAGATCAAAAACCATACTAAATGAACTAGATCAGTTATTTAGATCAAAAGTTCTAGATCAGTCACAACACTGATTCTAAATAAATGGCATATCAGATTTTATCCCTGTATGTACCAACTCTTCATATACATATGTATATGTATAAGAATTGACATAAACATACATCACTCAGAAAAGGAATGTCAAAAAATGTCCTTTTTTCTAACTTTGTAAAGTTGGTAGCACTAATTGTACACCAAAAGGAAAAATGTATGAATTTTTGGACAAAAATTGTGACACTAAGTGAATCCGAGAGCTAAAACTAATACCAAAAAGGGAAAATACATACTTCGCTCTCGCGGTGTATATATTACAGTAAAAATAAATACTGGGATGATGTCTACATTGCTGGTGTGGCGACCCAGACAACTCGCACACAGCCGCCGCGACTTGAGAAAATGACATCGTTACTAGGAAAAATAAAGAGATGATAAGATACGTCAAGTTGTCAATATTTCATATTTGTTTGTATGTTTCATTTTGAATAAAGTTATACTACATATTGGTGACCCCGACGAAAAATGCCGAATGAACAAGTGGAAGTTACCGGCGGTGATAATAATACCTATCAAGGAGCAGACTCTGTTTCACTATGCCGAGTAACTGTTCGATTTCCACCCTTTTGGCAAGAGGAACCCGCAGTTTGGTTTGCCCAAGTGGAGGCCCAGTTCGTTCTGGCGAACATTACAGCCGATTCTACCAAGTTCTACCATGTCATTGCACAGCTAGATCAAAAGAGCGCAGCTGAAGTAAAAGATATAATTATTGATCCTCCAGAGACTGGTAAATACACCAAATTAAAAAGTGAATTAATTCAAAGATTTTTCACATCACAAGAACAACGCACGAGACAGCTGCTCATGTACGAAGAGATGGGAGACCGCAAACCCAGTCAATTTCTTCGTCACCTTGAAACTTTAGGTGGAAATAAGGTGCCAAAGGACTTAATGAGAACCATTTGGGCCAGTCGACTTCCGGCACACCTGCAAACTATAGTAGCGACACAGACGGACGAAGATTTAGACAAGATTGCAGAGCTAGCCGACAAAGTGAATGATGTCGTTCGTCCAAATCACCACGTAGCGGCTCAAACGACAGACTGATATATTGACTGCGCGTATCGATGACCTAACTAAGCAAATAGCAGCATTGACAACAAACTACGGAAATCGCTCTCGTTCCCCATCTCGCCAGAGAGGCAAATTTAATAAATTCAGATCACAGAATCGACAACAATCTGACATATGTTGGTATCATCGTCGATTCGGAGATCAAGCTACTCGGTGTACGAAGCCATGCTCCTATAAGCCGGGAAACGATCTCAGCAGTCAATAGCAGCGGCCAGTGGCTGCTCCAACATCCCGGGCCGCTTATTCGTCATTGATAAGTCTACAAAGCAGCAGTTCCTCGTCGATACCGGCTCAGATTTCTCCGTTTACCCACGTTCTGCAATCCGGGAGCGAAGAACTAAAACCGACTATGAACTCTTTGCAGCCAATGGTACAATTATATCTACCTATGGATGGATTGACCTTCACCTAAACTTGGGACTACGGAGAGATTTTCATTGGCGCTTTGTTGTTGCTGAAGTAACAAAACCTATCATAGGTGTTGATTTGTTATCTTTCTACAATCTGCTTGTCGATGTCCGCCACCGAAGGTTGATAGACGGGATAACATCACTTACGACCCCTGCTACGATTGTATATTCAAAAATTGGTCATGTAAAAGCAGTTGCCGGGACTTCATCTTACCTTGAACTTCTAAAACAATATCCGAACATAACTCGACCAGCTGGAACTCCAAATCGACCAGCGCCTAAGCATAACACCATGCATCATATAAAAACTACACCAGGACCTCCTGTCTGCTGTCGTCCTCGTCGACTTGCTCCTGATCGGCTACAAATAGCAAAGAGAGAGTTTGAGGCCATGTTGGAATGCGGAACCGCACGAAGATCTGATAGCTCCTGGTCTTCAGCATTACATCTGGTTCCCAAGAAAAATGATGGCTGGAGACCATGTGGAGATTACCGCAGTCTAAACTCACGTACTATACCCGATGAGTATCCTGTACGACATATCGAGGATTTCTCTCACCAATTGCACGGGTGTACATTTTTTTCGACCATAGATCTTGTCAAGGTATATAACCAAATTCCCGTGTATCCTGATGACATACCCAAAACGGCCATCACTACACCGTTTGGGTTGTTTGAATTCCCTTATATGACTTTCGGTCTATGCAATGCTGCTCAAACCTTCCAGCGATTTGTAAATGAAGTTCTTCGGGGATTAAATTTTTGTTACGGTTACATCGACGATATTCTGGTTGCTTCAACTTCAGAATTAGAGCATAAAGAACATCTACATATATTATTTGATCGTCTACAACAATATGGAATTTTAATTAATACAGCCAAATGCGTACTGGGAGCAACTGAAGTCAAATTTCTTGGGTACTCAGTCTCTGCGGCGGGAACTCGACCGCTAACTGATAAGGTTGCCGCAATCCTGGAATTTGAAACTCCCGAGACAGTCAAGGAACTCAGGTGATTTTTAGGTATGATAAATTTTTATCGCCGCTTTATACCTAATGCAGCAGTTCTTCAGGCACCTCTACACAATTACTTATCCGGTCCTAAAGTTAAAGGATCACACCCAGTAATCTGGACGCCGTTATTAAATGAAGCATTTAATTCCTGTAAGTCTGCTCTGTCAACAGCAACTCTGTTGGTACATCCCAACCCGGCCGCAGAACTTGCAATATTTACTGATGCGTCAGACAATTCAATCGGAGCCGTACTGCAACAGAAGAACAATGTTTCTTGGCAGCCGTTAGGATTCTTCTCCAAAAAACTGAGTGCTCAACAAAAGAAATACAGTCCGTATGATAGGGAACTTCTCGCCATCTATGAGGCTATAAGATACTTCCGTCATATGGTTGAGGCAAGAACATTTTGTATTTTCACGGATCACAAACCCTTGATCTCTGCTTTTAAGACTCGACAAGACAGTTGCTCGCCGCGTCAGTTCAGGTATCTAGATTTCATAAGTCAATTTACCACAGACATACGCCATTTGACAGGATCAGAAAATATTGTAGCCGACGCGCTTTCAAGGACTGACGCTATCACCTCACCAGTAGACTACAAATCTCTCTCAATAGATCAAGAGACAGATGAAGAACTACAAAATTTGCTAAAACATAGTACCTCTCTAAAACTCGCTAAAATACTAATACCAGGTTCGACTATCCCAGTTTATTGTGATACTTCTACTGCTACACCTCGTCCTTTCATCACCGTTAACTTCCGTAAACAAGTTTTCGAATCTTGTCACGACCTTAGTCACCCAGGATCAAAAGCAACAGTTAAATTAATTACTCAACGCTTCGTATGGCCTGGAATACGTAAGGATTGTTATAAATGGACTCAATCATGTTTGCCATGCCAGCGTTCGAAAATTTCTCGCCATGTATCTGCACCTTATGGAAATTTCCAGTTACCATCTGCTCGTTTCAGTCATAATCATATTGATATTATCGGACCTATGCCTATTTCATGTAGCTATAGATACTGTCTTACAGCTATTGATCGATTTACCAGGTGGCCTGAGGCTGTGAAGATATTACAGCAGAATCCGCAGCTAAAGCTTTAATATCTGGTTGGATATCTCGCTTTGGCTGCCCGCAAATAATTACAACTGACCGAGGGCGACAATTTGAATCCGAACTTTTCAAACGGATAATTTTGACTGTGGGGGCCTCTCATCATCCAACTACAGCTTATCATCCTGCAGCGAATGGGCTCGTCGAGCGCATGCACCGTCAACTGAAAGCAGCCATAATGTGCCATGCAGACCCGCAATGGACTGAAGTACTCCCATTCGTGTTATTAGGGATACGTGCCGCATGGAAAGAAGATATCCAGACGTCCGCAGCGGAGTTAGTATATGGTGAACCACTTCGGCTTCCTGGGGAATTTTTTATTCCAAATTCTTTGACTACAACAGATTACACAAGTTTTTCATCAAGATTACAGTCACATATTAGTCGTATCAGACCGGTTCCTGCATCGCGACACAAAAAACAAAGAGTTTTTGTATTTAAAGACCTTTCGACATGTTCTCATGCATTTCTTCGAATAAATTCATCGAGGGGACCTTTACAATCTCCATATATTGGCCCTTATAAAATAATTGACCGAGGATTGAAGACGTTCAAGCTAGAGGTACGAGGAAAAATTTTACATGTTTCTATAGACCGACTCAAACGAGCATATTTTGTTACCGAACCCAAGTGCTCTAGTATAAAAACATTACTATCTAATTCAGAACCTACGCCTCTAGAATCAAACATCCCAGATCTAAAGACTACGAAGAATGACATTTATACTGAAAATCAACAAGACAAAACACGACCGTTACGTAAAGTACACTTTCCTGATTTTCAAGATGGGGAGGGGGCTAGTGTGGCGACCCAGACAACTCGCACACAGCCGCCGCGACTTGAGAAAATGACATCGTTACTAGGAAAAATAAAGAGATGATAAGATACGTCAAGTTGTCAATATTTCATATTTGTTTGTATGTTTCATTTTGAATAAAGTTATACTACACTGGTAATGTAGAAACTTGCCCATACTTTCGTTTGGAATGTTCTTAAACAACTCCAAATTTTTGGCTGAACTTCCGGCACGAATGCGCTTTTGCTCCAATACTGACCAAATATATTGTTACATGTCCATTTCTCTTACGCCTACATCTCAGTCAACCTTGATGACGTCCCCGCATTGCGGTCGTCTTCGTCATCTTGACCCACTCAGCTAGTTCATTCTCAAGGCCAGGTGAACGACCTCCACCGACGCTTGTGCACAGATTTAACGTGTTTATTGGTAAAGGATTGCAAAATCTTCATTTTTCAAGTCTTCTTCGTTAGCAGCCTATGGAGTTGCACGTACAATTTTGGTGTCGCTGAAGTTACCGTTTTTATCGTTTTTCGAAATATTATCCTCGTGTGAGGGAATTTTTGTACGGTAACTAATTTTTTGGAACAGAGTGGTTCCTCCGTGTATTCGGGATTTAATACACACAGTCCTGCAACTGAATTTACTTTTAAAGCCGCATATCAACTTAGGTGAGTTTGCACATGTGATTCACTTACCGTTCTCTTATATTTTCGTCGCCTCGAGTTCTAACAGTAATCGTTCTTTTTAGGCTTTTTTTAGTTTAGTTTTATTTTTCGTCTACGTTCTCAAGTTACGTTTTCTTACGTTAATGTTTTGTCACGTTCACGTGTAAATTTATCGACTTTATTCCCGCTACGTCTATCGTGACGTCACCCCATCGATTGTGACTTTACATATCGATCACGAGCTGTACATCACGTATCGAACCTCAAGGTTGATTGTTCAGCTTTCGTTGATGAAATACCTGTGCTGTTTGACGCCTCCGACTGATTATCTGGAAGCTACCACCACTATTCGCCATCACAGTTCCCTGTACTTGCGGGAAAAACACCTGGTGCACCTGATTGGGCTATCTGCACACACCTCGTCTGGGATTAGAGCTTTTGGTGTCATCTGTCGCCTCCACACTCACAACCAGCCGTGTCAGCCCAACGCCAGCGACCAGATAAGAGTCCTTTCACTTTATTATTCCATGTTATTTATTGGGACAACGGCTTCCCTGTTGTTCAACTCATTTACATCAAACGTACTGTCATATTTCATAACCTGCATTCATGTGTATTATGTAATGTCAAAATCGACTACTTATATTAGTTGTACTTACGCTTTATATAATTGTTCAACGTACACCCTTGTTTACCAAGCCGATTCGCGGTCGACTTGTATATTTAATTCACTTGTAAACTGGATTACGGATCTGCGAACGACTTCGATTAGGTTAGAATACCATTCAAGTTGTTTAATTACTGCGATTGACGCGCATATCTTTGGCCAACGACGCGCACATCATCGCCCGCGCCGTTTTGAAATATTAGTTACTTTTTGTCAATGCTCGCAGGCACGCACGATTCAGTACTGTTTGGTTATTAAAATTATTTGAATGTTTCCGCGAACCGGGCTTAAGGGGTTTTTTGTTGTAAGAGTACGGCTATTAAATATTCGTTCTATTTTACGTACAGAGTTTATGTTCAAAGCATATTCCCCTATTATCATTCTCGTTAACATCACTATATAGTTATTGTATTTTTATCGTTTACCCCAATTATTATTCACTCAGGGCAAAAGTGGGTAATAATATCTGGCGCACATTTTTTTCATGCCCAGCTCATTGTTTAAAAAATTAACTACGCGTCCATAAGAGATCCCTATGGCTTCCTCAATCTCACACACTTTCAATTGGCGATCTTCCGAAACCACATCGTGGACTTTATCCACAATTTTCAGCTTGGTAGTCGAAAGCTTAAATTCCGGAGCCCAGAAACACACGATGGAAAACGAAGGTAAAACATTCCCAGGGACAGCATCCAGCCTGGTTAATATCTCCGTTGCCGTCTTTCCTTCCACATGAAAAAAAACTTGCTCATCGCACGAACTTTGTTTATATCCATTATCGATTTAACGCTGGGTAGATCGACACAGACGCTTATCACGATTAGACCAATTGCCAAATTGTATTGAAATTTCTTGACAGTTCATTCATATGAAGAATTAAGGAAAAAAGGAGATAGGTTTGTTTTCCAAAAACCAAGGCCTTCTCAGTTTTTCCGGAAACTTTTCAATCCACCATCGTATACTATTTTTTCCATGACTTCAAAATATTTAAAATCAATAACCTTACGAATAATGTAAAATATTCCCTAAAGTAATACAAATTGTAAAATAAAATTGCTATAGATTGTGTCAGGTGTAATGATGTGCCATTCGAAAGTTTCATATTGAAAGTTTCAAATAAAAAATTTCAAAAATGAAAGTTTCAAGCCTCAAATTTCATGAAACTTTCATAAACTAGTGCGCATGCACCGCCCAACTCTCTGCAATAGACTTGCGCTTGCGCATATGACAAGCATGCGCCTGCACTTCTCTAAGTGCAAGTTATGTTTTATGTTTGATTAATCTACATGCTGGAACTTGTATATTTCTTGAATATAAAATTCAGGATTCAGTACAGTCTAAATATAGTGAAAATTAAAGATCAAATTTGGCGATATTTCAATGAAATAAATACAAAAGACAATAAGATACTATCTATTTTAAATAGTTTAATATATATTTTTTCACATTTTTGTATTTCGTTTTGAATAATAAATTTTAATTTTGTTTTGAAACTTTTGTTTTTCTTATTTCTTTTCAAATTAGTTTATTTGAGATCCAAATTCTTTGAACCAACTGACAAATATTAAGTTTCTTGAATTTTAAATAAAACTTTCATTGAAAGTTTCACTGAAATTCATAGTAAAACATTTTTGAAATATTCAATAAAATTTTCAGTGAAACTTTCAAAAAAATAAATTTCCGAAATTTGCACATCACTAGTCAGGTGCACTATGACCTACGCAATAAAATTAATATATTTCGAACTGATATGCCGCGAAATTTCTATTTGTTTAACAATTGTATCAATTTTTTATATTTATGATAAAATTAATAAAGCGATTCAGGTCAATATTAAACAATTAGTTACATATGTGTATTACTAATTTCTGTGCAGTGATGCGAAGGTAAAAATTATTTATGAAATGTAATAATAATAATTTACAACTTCAATATTTTTTAGATATTCATTATCATCATTGTATTATTCTAGTGGCCTTGTATTATTTTGTTTTCGTTTCGCAACAAAAGTTCAAATAACATTACAGCATTAATTTGTTTGTAGTAGGTACATACTAAATATAGACTTCACTAGTATTTATAGTAAATTATATGTAGGTAAGTACAGAAATAATTAGTAGTTACTGTGGCAGTTTTGTGTACTTTTCTCCCAGTTGGGGTAATTGTTTAGATAATTCCCGACAAAAACGTGTTATTTCAGACATGATTTTGGTATCATAAAAACCGTTTTTCTGTCTTGCTTATAGAAAAAACCTCTTTGTATATTTGGTGCTATTTTATTTGCTCTAGGCAGCATATTAAAAGATGTAATAAGAATATAAATGAAAATAAAAAATTTCCAAAATGCGTAAATATATATTTTATTGATTGCGGATGCCATAACAATTAATATTTTTATAATATGGTTAATGCTCAGTCTTGTTTACACCCAAAATATCCATTATAATTGTTAAATATGTTCAATATGAACACATTATTTACGTTTATAGGGTCAGCCTGGGAAAACGTCCCCCCCCCTTTAACTTTTTTATTGTAAGTAATAGAAAAAATGTTTTATTATTTTAAATATACTATTTGATGGCAGAAGTAAATATTATTTATAAAGTGAGGTTTACAAGATACAACTATCAACTTTAATTTTTTTTGATAGCATCCTATAAATATTTTACTAAAACATCCATTTTTTCTCTTTCAAACGATGTATTAGTTTTTATTAATGTATTACAAATAAATTCGAGGAAAATAATATAATTGAGAAACGTCCAAATTCAATAAAATATTAAAACAACAGGTTTTATAAACATAAATCCCTTCCCAAAAAGGCCGGAAAAAGTCCATTTTCAAACTATATTTTAAAAAAAGAGAAGAAAAAGTTCTCCAAAAACTCACCTGTATATAAATTTTATTATTTCTATATTGCTGCTTTGGTGTTTTATATGGTTGTGTAACATTAAAGTTACAGCTTCTAGTTTTTAAAAATACAATATTACTTTCTCAATTAAAAAATCCAAAAAGGATAAAAAAGTAATTTGTCAAAATGAATTACAAGATGTAACGTATAAACTATAAACATAAACATGTTACAAAATATATTAACACAAAAATTATTATCTTAATCCTTTAAAGATAAAGGGCATAACGAATTGCGAGAAAATATTTTTTTTATTATGTACTGATTAACTAAATTGTTTAATTTGTTTGGTATAAATAATATATTCTGCGAATATTTTACTTATTATTGTTATAATTCTATGCAGGTAAGATATAACAATTCCTTTGAATTTTTTATTATAAATTATACGCAAAATAATTTTTAGAATTAGGGTATATAGATAACAAATTTCGTAACAAAACAAACGCTTCGGCGCCTTTCTACTCAGTTATATATAAACAGAACGCCAGAACATTTGTTTTAATATATTAAAGAACTTACGTCCATAATTATTTATTTAAATATTGTTTTAGTATTTAAAAATGAGGGCATCTTTACTTCTTTGTTTTACTGTAACCACAATTTTTCTTTGTGATACTTCTTTCGCTGCTCCAGGTACTATATTCAAATTTTCTTATTTTTTTGTTCAACACTATTAAGTATATTTTTAGATAAAGTGGTTTGTTACTATGGCAGTTGGGCAAATTATAGGACTGGCAACGGTAAATTTGGTGTAGAAAACATAAACCCAAAATACTGCAGCCATTTGATTTATTCTTTCGTTGGAATTGGAGACGATGGTTCTGTCAAAGTTTTGGATGCTTGGAATGATCTCGATGACAATGGAGGACTTGGTGAGAATTAAAACAATTTATTTAATAAAAATATTTTAAAGTCACTAACCAAAAGTTGTAAAATTAGCTGTTACTGCTATGCATTCAGGAATCTGATAATAAAAGCATTTTTTATTTTAGGTGGTTTTAAAAAATTCAACAATTTGAAAAATAAGGCTCCAAATCTAAAAACTATGGTTGCTGTTGGTGGCTGGAGTGCAGGGGGAGCTACATTCTCAAAGGTAAATTTCAAAGTTGATTATTAAATTCGTAAAATATAACAACATTTTGCAAAGTAAAATTTACGGTTTGTAGAACCTAAAACAAAATTCAAAGTTACAATACTAATACTGTCCAATTAAGTAACCCAACATGGACAGGTGAATAAAAACTTCTTTATTTATGGTTTTATTGATATTTTAATTTCTACTACTTCTTAAATATTTCATTAGTTTAAAATGATAAGACTTATAAGTTATACATATTTGAAAGGTTAGAAATACTCAGTCTAATGTTGTTACTTTTTAATATATATATATATATATATATATATATATATATATATATATATATATATATATATATATATATATATATATATATACATATATATTATTTTTAAAAAATGCAAGGTTACATTAATTTTTTTTTCTTTTTATCTACTAAAAATATTTGAAACTCTTTTTCTTATTTCCACCCAGACAAAGTTATACAGTCAGACCTTTCTTTACACAACACAATATCTCTAAAAAAATTGGTTCATAAAGACATACATCAGTTTTCTGTAGCATGCATAAGTTTTTCATACAAGGAAATTGAATTTGTTCCACCCTGTATATTTTTTTTATTAATAACAAAATAAAGGGTAAGTTGATGTTGAAGTCCCTTGAATAGATTATTTTACCAGAAGAACCTGTTCTTCTATTTCTTTGTATGCATAAATTATTTTATAGGTGGTTGGTAGCAACAGTCTACGAGGAAAATTCGTTAAAAATGTGGTTGATTTCCTTAAGAAGTACAACTTTAATGGATTTGATTTAGACTGGGAGTACCCTGGTGCCACTGATCGTGATGGCAAACCTGAAGATGTTGTAAGTTTTAAATATAAAAAGTTTACTTATTTTGATTTTTTTTCTGAACATAAAAAAAATATTAATGAGTGTGAGTTCGGGATGTAAGGTCGTACTGAGTGCTACAAGTACGTTTGCTAAAACCATAAACGTATTTTGAGATGCTCGGTTAAGGTGGTTCTATCATTATAAGCATTTACGACAGTTTTTAATGAAATTAAAAATATATTATTTTTTATGAGTTTTTACACAAGTATGCAAATTTTTAAAAAGGTTTACCACCCGTGAGCTGAGATATTTGAAACCAAAATAGAGCAAAAGTATATTAGCTATATAGGAATAGAGTCTCACAAGGAAGGTTTTGTCGTACTAACTCACAAAATAAACGACAGATTTATACAAAAAACTACCTAACTGCAGTTCAACTGACAATTTATACATATGTAAAAAAAAAGTTCAGTTACCAACTACTTTTATAATTATGCTCTTCAAAAGACGGATATTTTATGCTTTTCGCTAAAATTTTTGCATTTATTAAAACAGTTATGTATTTTTCCAAAATATACTTAAGCCCAGTTAGATAAAACATTGTTAACTTATCAAGTTGTTAAGTCCAGCATTACAATTAAATACATGATCAGCTAACAACGTTTCATGCAACTGGCTCTTATTGTTTTTATTTAAATTTTTTAGATATTTACAACAATTAAATTCTCTTACTAATCCAAAATATTAAAAATTTCGATTATTTGTGTTTATAAATTCTTTTACTCAGAAAATATTTTGTATTAGACTGTTATGTTAGAACCACTTTAAGTACATGTAGAATGGAGTTACTTGGTGACTGAGTGAAATGTTGGAGCATGAGTGTGCAACCGTTTGATCTTCTGGACCGTTTTGCCCAACAAAAATTTGTCAAGGGCTGCATACAGAATTTATTATTTATTTATGACTACATTGCAACTTGTATTAGCAATAAGTATAATAAAACGACTACTTTTTAAATAATAAAAAAAAATTAACAGCCTGGAGTAGCAAATATCCTGAAATGCATTTAGTTTGTTTAATCTTAAAATCTATTCTCAAAGTTCTGGGATAAAATACCAATAAGTTAATATGTGTTTCAAGTTGAATTAAGTTATTTACCTTAATCTGAAATTGTTGCAATTAGTTTAATTTTTGGAATATTTTATTTATTTATATTATTTATATGATTTTCACTTCGGTGCATGTTCAGTTCATATAAATGAGCAATGATATCCACTAAAAAATGTTAAATTAGCCATTCAGTTCTCGTTTTATAAATCAGGTGCAGGTTTTCCTCTTGAGTCTATAGAACGCTGCATTACATTTCTTAAATGAAAGTAAAATTTACGAGACCCGAAACGCGGCACAGTAGAGAGATTGGACATTCGCTTAAAACAATTTTATAATATTTTGTAATTTACAAAATAAAATTTATTAAATACAAAGTAATTAACAAATAAAATAAGTACTTAAGTTAACAATTAAAAATGAACTCTCATAAAAATATTAACAGTTATTGTAATCAATTTCCATTGCATCGTCTTCAAGCAAACTTCTCGAGTCTTGTGCAATTTCACATTGCAAACTATTAGTTCTAGGTCGCAGATTTGAAAATAGATCGTAGTTACTTTTTATATTCATGTTTCGCCAACGAAAGACCCAAAGAAACTAATTCCCCCAAGGATTGAATTTAAAAGGATTACAGCAAAAAAGCCAATCATCAACATCTTTCAAATAGGCAAGTTTAGGCAAGATCTGAATATGGATTATAAAAGCTTAAGTCCTCTATATAATATGAGATTCAATAGTTTTTTCAGCGTTTTTAGCGATTTTCGTAATTACGTAAAACTCTCTAACATTTTTTGAAAATTAAAAAAAAATATTATAAACATACATATTTGGGTAATTTTTTGATTTATTTGGACTGAATATAAAAACAGCAAATCGCGACATTAGATTTATAAGGAAAATAAACATATACGGACTCTTTATTTCAAAAATCTCTTAATAAGGTAATGAATTAATTCTTCGATTTTAAGTTATTATTGGATAATAATGTTAAAAAAATACTTAGTTTAGTGGAAAAACGTTAATTTGTCAACAGTACAATAAAATTGAAATTTCAAAAGTTTAATTTTCTTACCAATATCCAACTTTGTTGTAGGGTCGCCCCATTTTGAGCACTATCAGATTTTGTTGGATCGAGTGAGATGTAATGTACTTGGTAGTCTAAATAAATTTCTTAAATTTTCTTGTTGCTTACATCACCATTTTTCTAATTTAAAATGGTATAATTTTTTTCAACCATACTCGTTCCCCTACAAATAAAAAAGTTACCAATAGTGAGCGAGTTTATTGAAACATTACACAGAACAGCGTTAGAAATAATTGAGGATATGGAGAATGCATATGGTTAGGAAGAATATTGTTAAGAGAATGGGAGTGGTTCATTTCATATGGTTTGATCATGTGGAGAAAATGATGAATGAACGGCTTGTACTCGAGCTTCTAGGTATATGTGCAAGTGGATGAATGTAATCAGTATTATGCTAAATGAGGGAGATATAGTTTTCATGTCTAAACAACGAAAGAGCTTGTGTAAATACAATTATGACGGTATAAAAGGCTAATGAAATGTGCTTGGCCAGATATTATTTTGCCGATAACGTCATTGTAATTTTAGAAAAACTTCAGTAAACTCATCAAGGAACTTCGTGAAGCATTCAAACCACATGGTTATCTACTAACAGCAGCTGTGGCTGCTTCAGAATCTGCTTTTACTAAATATTATGAAGTTCCTGTACTTTCGAAGTCAGTATAGATCGAGTGGTACGTAATTAATTTGTTAAATAAATTATTTTTCAGATATTTGGACTGGATTAATGTTATGACTTATGATTTACACGGATCCTGGGATGGTGTAACCGGATTTAATGCTCCTTTAAATCCAGGAAAAGGAGACAAATCCGGTATGGATGTGGTAAGTATACTCAAAATTTATTTATCTATCTGAAATGTAACAGTTATTTTTAGAAGGTATGCGACACTAAATCTAATGATGTCTTTATTTATTATTCCATTATTCATCTTCGATCCACTAAACTGGAACAACCTATTCTCTCGGAAGTTATTATGGATACCGAAAATTGTTTAAATAATGTTTTTAGTACTTTTAATAAGCTAACTAAATCTGTATAAATTTGGTAAAAAAAAGGTTAATTTTTGTACATGCTCGTGCGACTATGTAGCATTTTGCACCCTTAGTAGGTACACAAATAACTGTTATGTCAATAATGGCAGATTATTCAATTAATGACAAGTTAGATATGATAAAGTAAATAAATAAATAAATATATCATCAGTTTTGTTATATTTTTTAAAATGATATAAATCTTTTAAAAGGAGATAAATCTTCTAAAACGGGACAAATGTGTTATTTTAACTAAAACGACGGGACGGTCAGTACTTTCGAGAAAAAAGGTGTTTCTAATTTCGCATTTCAGCCTGTATACACGTGAATCCTGTATTATACTATATTATTTTCCCAAAATCTCCATATTATTTCCTATTGTGTCCATATCACAATTATTTTCTCGATATATTAATTGCACTTTTTCACTTTACTTCATTTAACGTCACTATACTTCATCATCTATCTATTCACTAATAAATTTAAACAGTCACAACGAAACTCAAACAAACACGTCTGTCTGCTACTGTGATTGGGATGCTTTCTAGAACTAAAGAATTGGTAATTTGTACATGTACCTATTCAAATTATGTCCATATGACAAAAATCCTCAAAATGTCTAGACATATTCAAGTGAAATTATTTTCCTTTTGATAATTAGTGCTGAGTATGATCTGCTGTTATTATTCTTATTATTATTTTGTAGAAATCCTGCATTGAAGCTTGGATTCGACACGGAGCCGACCCTAAAAAACTTGTTATGGGTATGGGAACCTATGGTCGATCTTTCACTTTAGCTAATTCTAATAACCACGGTGTTGGAGCTAAAAGCACTGGCCCTGGCAATAAAGGACCATATACAGGCGAAGCAGGAACATTAGGATATAATGAAATTGTAAAAGAAATTAAAAACGGACAACTAACCGTTGTTTGGGATAATACCCAGAAATGTCCTTACGGATACAAAGGAAACCAGTGGGTAGGATATGATAACGACAGGTCCATACAATTAAAGGTGAGAAAAATAAAAAGTAAAACCTGTTCGACGCGGTCATAAATTATTGTAAACAAATTTAAAAATAAAAATTTAAACATTTGCCAAAATGGAATAAAATAGGTAAAGCCATTATTGGCATTTATCAGTACGAGTATTTGTAAGATTAATAAAATTTTGATTTTTGCCATTACTATTACTCATAAACATTTAGTCAGCTGTCATAATTCCCGCGTTTTTAAATTAACAAAAGCATTTGGTGCGCACCAGAAGCACTAACGGTTTTCGTTAGATGCTCGAGCGAAATTTAACTTTTATATATTCAATTTATTTAATAAAATCGCTCCAGAAAAACCCAAGTAAAAATCATACTTTGCTGCATTATTGACTGACAGAATCTAAAAAAAATCCTAATAAGTTCGCACTCACGGCCGCACCACGCCACCACGGCTACCTTGTTCGCCAACTGGACCCCGTGCGGCCATGTTGCTACGGTGTATATACCGTGAGTATTTTTTAACATGAAACATGGGCTTTGTCATATCCATGGTTACGACTTGACATTTAAATGACAGCAATGTATATCCCTGTCTCATTTAAAATGAAACATAGGGAACTAATTTGACATTTATTTACTATTCTGTCAGTGTTATAAAAAAAATTCCAACGTGAAACACACTGGTATATACTGTGGAAGAGAAAGGGCAAAGTATTAAGTGGTACTATGCAGATTTTCATCCAAGTTTAAGCCAAGTCCGCGCATCATTTCTTGACAGGCCTACACCAAATGCAGGAACAATTTTAAGAATCGTTAATAACTTTAGTGGACAATATTGCGACCAGCGTGAACATAATGGATGGAATATAGCCTTTAATGTATTAAATGCACAGAAAAAAACATGAAATTATGACTTTAATACGTAGGTAATAACAAATAACATTAGATTAACATTAAAAGAGATTGGAAAAGTTGCTGGTGTAAATTATCTAAAAAAAAGCATTATAGATGTCATTTTCAAAATCACCAGAAGTTCGTTGTGGACGACACGGAACGAAGAATAAATTTTTGTGAAAAAATGTTTGAATATGTTAATAATAATCCAGATGTGCTGAAAAATATATTTTTTATGTTATTATGTTTATGTTTACTTCTTTGTTAATTAATTTGTTCGTTATTTTGTAATATCTTACAATATTTAATTATAATACTTTTGTCAGAATCGTTCCCTATGTTTCATTTTAAATGAGACAGGCAAATACATTGCTGTCGATCAAATGTCAAGTTGTAACCATGGATATGACAAATTCCATGTTTCACGTTAAAAATACTCGCGGTAAATTATTTATTCATTTATACACTGGTAGTCGGGAAATATGTAAATACTAACGTACGACACGTTTACGTGTGAGAAAAAAATTGTGGTGTAAATATATTTTTTGATACTCTTTTTACCTTGTAGTCGTACTGGTAAACTATTTCTATCTTCGGCTGTACATTTTAACTATGGCAATTTTACCATTTATAATATTAGGCTGCGCACAATTTTATTATTCAGAAATTACTGTCTATATTATGTAATGTATATAGAAGATTTGAGTGTACGTGAGATAACGTACGATAATATTTATTTTAGTGTGAATATGCAAAGCAGAAGAATCTGGGAGGTGGTATGATTTGGTCTATAGATACCGATGACTTCTTAGGAATCTCAGGTACCAAGTTCCAATTATTGAAGAAAATCAACAGTGTTTTTGGGCGAGCTGTATAATTTAAAACTTGTGTATTTTATTGTGTTTACGAATCATGATAAATAAAACACTATTATGTCAAATTTTAATATTATATTTTATATTAACAAAGAAGCCCGTCCTGATCGGTAGATCGCCTCTGACAATAATAGTCTACTTATATTTTTCGTCCTGTCATCAATTTCGAAAGCTGTTATTTATTTGGTTATTATCAAAAGCTTAAATTGAATTTGTTTTTCTCAAATTGATGTTACATTTTCTGAAAACGATTTCACTATTTCTGAAATTGATATTACTTTTTCTGAAATTGAATTTACATTTTCTAAATTAGAATTTACTTTTTTCTGAAATTGTAGTTGAAAAGGTGTCGCCAGTTCGAGTGTCCCAAATCTCCGTTGACATCATGGAACACCCGCCTTGTTCCCCCCAGCAAGATCTCCGAAAGTCCTGCTCAGCATTCCCTATGAATGCGTCTTTGTTTGAGACGCCCACGGTGTTGATATAAGGCGATTTTATTTATTGACTGCTTATATTCGGCCTTTCCTGGCGATTTGAGTGACCTCACTCAATCATCAAATGGACTGTCACTCGAATCCTCGGATTAGAACCATGTATCAACACGACCAGATGTGCATGTACAAATTTACAAATACATATTATATATTTATAGTATTCTGGATTCATTGTCTTCAACTGCATGAAATGACCTAACTGAAATAATAGGATTAACTTGGTCAAGCTATTAACATAATACAAACGGAGTAATTGAATAATATTATCATAATAGCACAATTAACGCAACCCCTTAAAGCTAATAATCATTAAGTACAGGTTAGTACATTCCTGGGGTCATTGGATAGTTTCAATGAGCCCAGGAATGTAGTGGATCCTTCCAGCAAACTGTATCCAATGACCACAAGATACCTCCTTGTGTTACCGCCATTCCAGTTGCGTAACCCACTACAGCCTGACCAGGAGTGTAGACTCGTTTCCGCTAAACTGTATCCAATGACCACAAGCTACGATACCCGCTCGCGTTACCGCCATCTACAGCCGCCGAATCTACAACAACCTGCCTGGAGTGCAATCCCTTCGTGGCTGCATGCAATGACCACAAGTTACCTTGCTTGTGTTACCGTCATTTACAGCAACGGATTCACTTCAGAAACAACCTCCTCTCATCTACATCCTGTTACCCAGGATCCGTTTGATTCTGCCCATAATGGATCCATGGCCTCATATTGTCTATTCCTGTCACTCCATTATATCGAACTTGAGATCGAGTACTTCCGGGAATTTCGGACACTTCATATCTGTCATTTCCCAGGACCTTCATACCCAAAATGGACCACGCCATTTCGGCATCAGCTTGCGACTAGCGCCAGTGGCTGACCCACTTGTGATCTTAATTGACACCAGATCACCTTCGCAATACAAGAGGAGTTTACATCTCGTTTTATTGAATTTTCGTTATATCTACAACAGATTAAATATTAGAAACTAGTATACCAAGTGCTGTAATCCCAATAACTTTATTAATTGTACCGTTTAACCCTAAATAAATATTATGTATTTTTTTGTATATGACTTAAATCTATATTTGCATGCCAAGAAATAAAATGTTTTTTTTTTAACCGAGGATGACCAATATCATCATGTGCCATACGCAAAATAATTTACTCCCTTTTGTTGACTAATTGTGAAATGTATTTTAATTTTCCAACTTTCCCTTGTTTCTAGAATTTTCCAAATTTTTCTAAAAGCTTTGTCATTTTGCTGTGCAGCCAGTAACCAATTTGCTTCTGATGGAACTGTGAGAAATACTCCCTTACTAATAACTGAAGGATTTCTGCTCAAAACATTGACACGACGCATCTGTATCCCAGGTCTGTGGACAATCTTAAAATTATATTCATTCAAAGCTTGCAAAGGGGCTTTTCACCGCGGCACAGTCCGTAATAATAGTGAAAAATATACCCTGTAAATTTTGCCGAAATCTTTTGGCGTCTGATATTATTGCAAGTACCTCCAATTCAAATAAGTGAAGTCCCTTTTCCTCTATGGTTGTCTCCCGACTAAAATACGATACTACATTTTTTACTTGCTCGTCGACTTGTACCAGTATACCAGCTAGACCTACCCGACTTGCGTCAGTGTATAATTTTATTTTTAATTTGGGGTCACGTAATGCTAGTACTGGGCCTGATATTAAGCATTGCTTTAATATCTCAAAACTATCTTGAGATTTTACCTAATTTCCTATAGCATCTTTTAGCAACAACTCGCTGAGAGGTTTATATACTTCGTTGTGTAGTCATGGATGAATTTGCGGAAATATCACCTAGCCCTAAATATTGTTGTACCTGCTGGATATTAGTTGGTTTTGGAAACTGTGCTACGGCTTTAATCTTATTTTGACAGGGTTGTATTTTGGAATCGGTAATTTCATATACCAGATATTCAATTTTTGTTTGCAAAAAGAAGATTTTTTTTAAATTAAAATTTTGAATATTTCTAATACTTTAAGAATTTCTAAAGACTCGATTACATTAGCACTGGAAATTAAAACATCGTCTTCTAAATAAATATTTTAGTAAATTTGAGTTGACCTAACGCTGAATATACATACATTGAAAGACAACTGGCGCGTTCATTATGCTGAAAAGCACACGTAAAAAATTCATAATGCTTAACCTGAGAACAAATATGGTTTATATATTTTAAATTTTCCATTTGAACTATTCCCTACGTAAATTTACATTTTTTTTGTTTGGTGGGTGGGCGAGTACGATCCTGTGGACAGAACTGTTTCATATGACCAAATTGTTTGCATCGATAACACTGTGCCGCGGAACTGAATGATTTAGTTTGTTTGTTTACATTCTCAACTCGTAATGCGAGTCCGACTCCCGAAATGCTTGGTTTCGCTATTAGATGCCCGGCCTTCTCCCGCCGCCTTTCATCTAACATTTTAAAATGACATACCAACACATTAGGATCACTGATTCCTGCTGTTTTTATGGAAGTTTTTTTTTTGCTCGTCGCGTATTCCCCCCATTATTAAATTCACTTTATCCTTGGAATTAATATTTATCTGTAATTTATTTATGAGTGCTATTTTCTCAAAAGTATATTCATAAAGAGTTTGCCCAGTATTAGGTACGCACGCCATCATTTGTTCTAATAAACCGAGCAAATTCCTTTTCTGCTTAAAATTTTGTTGCAACATACCTTTTCATTCTATCTAATTAAATATACGTGACGGCAATCCCCTATACCAAGTTTCCGCAGGTCCGCGTAACTTATTCAAATCCAAATGACAAATAGTTTTGTCATTCCACTGATAATTCTCGGCATATTCATCAATTGCTCTTAGCCACTCGTCAACATTTTGAGTGATTGGATTGAATTCTTGAATAATATTATTCATAATAGAGGTAACACTTACCACTTTATCGTTGTCCCTCGCACCCATACCCTTGGTAAGCCGATCCATACCTTCTACTATGGCATCGCTTAACTGAGTCATAGATTCGCTCAACACGCTCCTCCTGGTCCTAGAGACCCCTGAACTCTCTGAACTCCTGGTCCTGCGTCCACAGTTACCCACCGACCGCCGCTCGGGGGTGGACCGTCGGCTACTTCTCGGCCGCTGCTCAGGTGAGTACCTTCTGCTATTCCTCGGCCACTGCTCTAGGGTGTACCCGCGTGTTCCCCGGTCCGAACTCCGGCTTCTTGACCCGCACTTGGATGACGATAACTACTCCTTCGTCTCCGTCCACCTCTCTCTCCAGATCGTCTACGCCTCGATCTTCCCCGCAAGTTATGACGTGGCATTTTCAACACTACACAGTTTTTTTTGCACACGCACAAGTTCTTTATCCCACTTCTGATGTTAGAATTAGTTCTTAATAAAAATAAAAGTGGGTGCAATTTCAAGTAACATTTATTTATTCCAAAAAATAATATTAGTTTAATGAATACAAATATTAATTATTAATCAAGTTCTCGCTTCCGAGTCGCTAGTTCGAGTGTCCCAAATCTCCGTTGACATCATGGAACACCCGCCTTGTCCCCGCCAGCAAGATCCCCGAAAAATCCTGCTCAACATTCCTTATGAATGCATCTTTGTTTGAGACGCCCACGGTGTTGATATAAGGCGATTTGGTTTATTGACTGCTTACAATAGTATTAATTTCTTATTAAGAAAAACCCAAAAAAATAAAAAATAGATTTGTAATAATTCACAGTTTATTAACCCCACACCTGACACCAATTGTAATGTTTTTTTTTTAAATAATTTTGGGTGAAGTGTAAAAATCAACGAATTTTTACCTACTTATTAAAATAAAGTTTATTGAATGATAATGAAATATTAATAAGATAATAAAAATGACTATTACTATGGTTAAACAAATATTAAATAATAATTTAAGACTAAGAATATAATTAATTACTTAAATACTGGCATTATTTATTTATTTAAACATTTAGCAGGACTATTTATTTTCACACTATTTATTTTACTGTACTCTCATACTTGTACTAACTGTTCATTTATTTTACTACGCGTTCCAATCTTAGGGTGCGGTCCGAATTATGCTATCAAAGCTTACCAGTGCACAGACCGCTCACAGCTGGTCCGATTTGAATGAGCGCGCTGGCGACTGTGAAGGTGTTAACGATTCGGACCGTTCGTAAGCGGTCTTACTTCTTGCTTGTCATTTGTGAGTTTAAGATTGATCAATTCATTAGTTTCCTCTAAAAAAAAAACCTTTACTGCGTTAACAACTTCCATCTTAACAAATAATATCATTGTTTCAGCAATCAATAGCGTAAAAAACATCAAACGTGCTTACAGCGCTTACTGCCTATCCTCTTGGGCGTGAGCTCTGTTAGCATTAAATGATGACGTCATACATCTCACAGCGCAAACTGCGAGCGTTGTAAATATGATTCGGACCAGCTTTAGCGCGCTGTCGGTACTCAATGCGTGATTCGGACCGCACCCTTAGACTGCCGGTCTGTTGCAGGCTCTTGTAGATTGTCTACGCGATATTTATATCACTATATTTATGTCACTATTTATTTCACTATTTACTTATATCACATTCAACTGTCCGATACAGTATAACCAACTGTCCGTATGCCGCAATTCTTCAACACCAATGCCGAGTATTCACTCCAACTCGCTGTAACTGTCCTCGTATACTCTAGCTTCCCAATACTCGTCAACACTACCGAGTATTCACTTCCACAGCTATTCCAGTATGCCAGTAAATTCCAGACTCGCCGTTACTGTCCTCGTACACTATAGCTTCCCAATACTCATCAAACACTACGGAGTATTCACATCCACAACTATCCCAGTATACTAGTAATTTCCCGAGTACCTACTCCACTCGACATTAAACTGCATACACTCACCACGATACTGCTATCACTACTCAACTCAGCTGACTATGTAATTCTTTCGCTATGTAACTATGTAACTAACTCTCGGGCATAACTGCGTCCCTTTTAAATAACTGTCATTACCTTCTAGAGAGCTCTGGAATATTCGACCAAATAATAACAATGAACACAAAAGGTTCAGGCGACCGGAAGTAATTAAACACGTCGCGACTCGTCTGTTTACGTCGCCCGGCGGCTAGCGCGATTACATTATTGCTATATTTAGACGCTTGTTCAGCGCAGCGGCGGTGCTCACTCGTTACACTACTATAAAAATTATTTACAAAATGTACCGTATAAACACGTTAAAAAATACATTAACACTAAAATTATTATCTTAATCGTTCAAGATAAAGAACACAAATAATTGCAGGAAGATATATTTTTTTAAATATTTACTGATTAACTTGATTGTTTTGTTTGTATAAATAGTAGATTTCAGCGAATATTTTGCTTATTATTTATTACTGTTATAATTCTATGTAGGTAAGAGGTACGACATAACAATTCTTATGAATTTTTTATTGTAAATTATACTGAAAATAATTATTTGTAGAACTAGTGTATGAAAACAACTTAAATTTTGTAATACGGGTAAAGCAAACGTTTCGGTGTCATCTTAGTCAGTATTATACATGTAAACAGCATGCCGGAACATCTATTTTAATATGTAAATTAGAGAGCTTGCATCCGTAGTAATTTATTTTAAATTTGCATTACAACTAAGTACAACAACTAAGGAATTAGGTCCTTCCTTTTACAGCTTATTCTTATTCTCTGTAATACTTATGGCTTATTTCTCCAGTCTAGAATTATGTCACATTTAAATGTTCAATCAAAATTTGCTTAGTTATTTTACTGAGCACAGAGGACAGAACTGCTTCATATAAAAAATTAATAGAATTTTTCTTTTTCACTAAAACTCGTTGGATTTAAAATACTTTAATTACTAAAATTATTCTTAAATATAAAAGAAATAAGAGAAATTTAGTTCTGAGAAGAAAATTAAAGTATCTATTTCAATAACAAAATGTAAAATAAATTGTACTCTGTAATTTAACAAATTCTTCTGAAACTGAAAACTGATGATGAATGAAATTCACATTCGAAACGTTTTGTATTCTTGGACACATAAAATGTAACAAAAATTCTATGGATTATTAAGGCCCTACCCCAAGGCTCTTCAAATATAATTAGGATCCGAAGAATATTCAAGAAAAAATATTGTTAATTGCCTTATTTTCATAAGTGGTAAATTTTTCGGTTAATTAAGAAAAATGGAACATGTTAGTGTTATACTGGTGAATATTCAGATAAGGCAGTGTTTCCCAACCTTTTTTTTAGTAGCGGCCCCTTTTTCTAACGACCAAGTAGCCTGCGACCCCTATATATACCTCCCACCAGGGGATATAATTTGGTGCAATTCTAGCTTGTTTCTGCAGCTCAAAATTAAAATTTTGCAATTGCTTTCACTTCTCTCTATATTATTTATTATTAAATAATAAATAAATGTGTTTATGAAACAAGAATTACAAAATATATTTTTATACTATGTTCCGTACGTCAACCAAAAAACCAGTATCTTAATTCCGGATACACCATGGTTCCTGCATATTTTCAACTATTTCGGGACAGATTGACACTGAATCATATGACATTTAAAATCGACACAATTTAACAAAAATAAAAATTAACTAAATGAATGCTAACTTTGAATATGACAATAAAAAGAACACAACCAACAATATATCAAATATAAATAATGTTTTCATACTTACATCTATAATTGTAAGATTAACCGACTTACCTGTAAGAAAGGTTGATCGTAATTTTCCGAGCTTGTCCTCCGATATAATTACAATGTAGTGTCGCGTTATGTCATACCTATTGGTACATTTGAAATTATATAATCAAAAAAACACCCGACGTAACACCTCATTACAGCTCATTTAGTTACTCATTTCGTTATTTGTGATACGCATTTCGCACTTGGGTTCTTCGGGTGAGATGGGAGTTTTGTAATTATATCGGAGGACAAGCTCGGAAAATTACGATCAACCTTCCTTACAGGTAAGTCGGTTAATCTTACAATTTTCCTTCGCTTGTCCTCCGATATAATTACAATGTAGATGTTTAAAGTGATAGGTGCGAAATCATGTTGCATCTTATCGTATTTAAAACAGTTTTCGTACATTATGATAGCCCATACGAGCAGCAATCCGGTTTGCAACAGCCTATACATAACAATAGCCCCTTATAAATCCCAAAAATTTAAACTAATTCTCTATACTTATTTTCAAAAGTTGACTATTAGGTAATTACAGGTTTATTACAAAAGTTGATTGAATATTGAGAATTCGGTGTTCAACAAGTCGTGTCTATATAAACACCTGCTATTTGCTACATAGATGAAAGCGTGTCTTATACTGTAGCCTGGAAAAATATTAGTAACTATACGGCTCTTTTTTAATACTAGCTTTATCCATCTACTAATAGTTTAAGAACATACTGGATGACTCGGTTTTTGGTATGTTATAATTAAACATCTTTGGTCATTTTAACGATATTCAGATGTGATACGAAATAGAGAATAATTGTTGACGCAGTATAAAATTCTGGTTTTTCGCGGAAAAATGGAAAAACAAGTAAAGATTGTTGTCTAATAGGACCTGATGTCTTTATTCGTTCACTATTTTCTATCTTGTAGTAAGGTTTACATTTATTGATGATAGAGTCTGAACCTTATGTGCACTGCTAAGAGCCATTAAGGTAACTAGTTTGATAGTGGTCCTTGTAAGGGAAAATATGTCTCCGATATATTTTAGAATTCGAACTCGATTCTACGTAACTTCATATTTTCGATTTGCTGATCTTGTAATGTAAAATTCTCTAATTTGTCTTTTAATTACAAATTCATCTTCGCTTTTTTAACGATAGTATTAGATTGAGAGCTGCTCGATAAGAAATTCCTGTGTAGTAGGAACTCTCTACATGGACGGAGTTAGTTATAAAATCTATATTATATTCTAAACAATATTAATATGGTTCTAAATTTTTTGAGCAACAAAATTTCTTGGTTTTTTTCTTTTGTGACAGCACCCATAATGTTCCTTCGGACAACAATGATAGTATTAAAGGCAGAACAGCTTGAGGAATGTTTTTATTTATAAACACTCTCCGGATAATATCCCTTCTATTAGGGCAAGATCCTTGGACAACGAATGTGTGTCTCTGAAACGTGATAAGAGTAAGGAATTTTTGATTCAACAAAATTTTGAGTTTCTGTGAGCAATCTTTGTAATAATGAACCAACCAACTATTAAAATACCGATCGCTCTTTCAAGTATTATTATTTCTAACTAACTAATTATTGAAAAAAAAGGCGGAAAAAAGCGTAAAAGTAATACGCGTAATTAATTGTAAAGGTATCTACTGAGAAGGACTCTAGAGTGCGTAATTTTTACATTTTGTGTTAATTATTCGGGCATATAGGTCAATTTGCAGTTTCCCGAATTTTGTAACTATACAAGGTGTCCATGATAACTATTCCAACATGGGAAACCCAAGAAAAATAAGAGATACGAAGCGTGTAAAATTAGATAAAAGTTGTCCCTTTAGAACACCATGTTAATGGTGTTTTATTATTTGCGAAAAAAGGCAAAGGTCACTAAATACAGGCGAAAAAGTAAATGTTGCTATTTTTTATTTTGCAAATACTTCTAAGTGTTAAATAATACTGGATTTTTGGTTTGCACATCTTTCGGGAACTTTTTATAATTTTTCGAAGCTCAGCTTTTCTTTATACCATATATTTTCGAGTTATGATGCGAAAGTTTTAATTTTCATATGGACGCCATATTGAAAAGTTACACCAGTTTTTTTGTCTTTCCAACGATATATAACATGTCTTTGTTCATTTGTTTTAAAATGCAAAAATAAATTACTAAGTTTATAGATTAAAAGCAATGGTTGTTGCCATGTGATAGAAAGCTGCTAAAAAATCCAGACAATTTATGCAATAATTTCGTTCCTGCGTGTTGCATTACCCGCGTGCTAAATTAGATTCATAACTGGAAGCTCCCCAGCCAGAGGTTGAGGCACTAGAAAAAAACATTACGAGTTTAAACCTTTTGTTTTATGTGACACATAGTAAGTGAAAAAATGACTGCATCGCCATTTATGATGATTTTTGCGGTAGTTCGAAATGATCATTTTTCTGTTAAGTTTTGCTAATAGTTATGTGGAGCTAAGAGAAATTTTCCTTTTTCCAAATCCCAGAAACTTTGATACATTGATACAAAATTCTAGTTTTGTTTTTTCTCATTATTAGCATGTATCATATATGTTTTTACCTAAATGGCAAACAATTAATTTCATATCTCTGATATTTGAAACAACCAAATCTATGGTATTTTCTAAATTTGCTTTCTATTAATAGTAAAAAACATGCGTGTTTGAAAACTATATTTGCTAAGTAATAATTATCAGTAATAGTTTAGATACTATTTTAGAATCCTCTAATTTTAAAAATTTTAGTTCAACTAAATTTTAAATGAAGCTAAATTTACCATTAGGGTTTTTTTTGCTAAAAAAATAACTTCATATGAACGCATTTGGATATAGTACCTATAAAGAGTAAGTCAGAAACAGCCTATTCATGTTTTAAGTTGACTGTTTCCAATAACTGTTTTTGGTATAGAATTTTGAAAGGAATATTTTTGAAAGGTATAGCGAATCCGTTTACCCAGATTAGAACAACATTGTCTTGCGTAAGAGCCTGTCATTCACACCATTACACCAGTAATTAGGTAGGGAACCAGCATAGTTTCTCATGTATCTCTTGTCCTTTTATTGCCCTGTGTTTAACGCCTACCTCCTCTCTTTTAACCTGATGAAGTTCCGATGCCGCTGTTAGTTTACACGGTTCTGAATGAAGGAGTGTTCGTTTTTACGTCTTCATAAAGATTTTTGTTGAATAAATAATCGTCCATACCTGTGGTCTTTCACCATTTTACTGCACTTACTGTATCTTGATCAGGTAAGAAAATGTATTTTCTGTAAAGCGAGATTGCGTTATGTACAATTGCGGCATTATCCATAAACTGAGAAGCGTCTGCCAATTTTGGCAAATAATCTGCTACACCAGTTAGAGTTAGATCGTTTGTTAGCATGTTACTCATTAAGATAACCAAAGCTAAAAAGGCTCTGAGTAATCTATTCATGTAAGGAAAATGTCTTGTTTGACCACTGTTTCCGGTATGCACGCTTGAATTTCACCAATTAGTTTAGGTGGGTACAAGGCTTAATAAATGGCTACCAAAGGGTACTTGTCAGTCATTTCTTCTTTTAAATTTTTGTTAATTCTTACAACAAATTCATCTTGTTGCGCCCTCGAGATTGTCTTGCCTCGGCCGCAAGCGGCCTCGGCGACAATTTTTCTCTCGGTACGCTAAAGAGTGATTTCGCGGCCTTGATATACAAATAACTATTATATTACATTTAAAAAAATGAATAAAAATTTTGCCATATACGAAATTATCTTGCGCTAATATAAAATTAAACGCTACTAATTCGATACCTGTATCTGTATCTGGGCAATCAGCTTGGAAATTTGAATTTGTGTGATAATTTAACGGCCAATCTCACATCATCCTCAATATTAAGCTTATTTCTTGCTTTTCTTAAAATATGTATTTAAAAGAGATGAAAATCCACTCGACGGTAATTTAAGTTTCATTTTTGACATTATACGTGAAAGAAGCAAGTTGAACTTTGCCACGGTAAAATTTTGTTAAACCACCGGTTGGGAACCCGTGAGATACGGTGCTTATTTCTGAATATTGTAACTGTAACGGCAATGGCTGTCGTCCGTTCAGTGAATATCGGCGTCTATATCTAAGAATGAATTATATGAATTAGATTGTTTCTTAATTGTTACCTAATCTTTTTTGGATACTTGATATTTTCTAAAAATTAAAATATCTCAGAAACTACTGCAGTTATCAAATTTTACCTTTTCTGTGTATTTTTGCATTGTATGTACCTAATACATTACACGTAAATATTAAAAAATATTGATAGGTAAAAAATAACGAAAAACGTTCGAGGCATCAAGGCTTCCGCATATGAGACCACCCTGTAAGGCAAATTTTATGTATTTTTACTTTTCAAAAATATTTTTAAAATTGTTATTCATTTGAAAAATAAAAAAATAAAATCTCACACACTTGATTTGTTTTATTCAATATTTCAAAAGTCTGCCAATTTATTTTTTAAGTATACAACTGACTACTTGTTTACAACCCTGTGAGGCAAATTTTGTGTATTTTTACTTTTCAAAAATATAAAAAATATTGTTATTCATTTAAAAGTTAGTATCACATACACCGAAACCGGAAGTCATAGTGTTATAGAACGCTTCTTGATACATCTTATTATTCGTATCAGGGCCGGATACGGGCAAGTGCCCGTTGGGCCTAACCTTAAATCTGGCCGGCCGGAATAATTATTGTTATTTTTACTGCAATTTTAAAATAAATAATCAAAAGAAAAAAATCAATCTTAGCCAAAACGTCTAAAGTCTAGAATACCTACCACACAATAATTTTATTTTGATGGTTATATAGTAGTAAAACCATTAAAAGCATTAATTCCACAATAATTAGGAAAACAATATTTATAATGATTTTGGCACTTTTTTCTGAAAAAGTAGGAATTAATTCCTCAAAAATTAATATAACCACCCGAGTTTTGTCAAATTGAGTTCTGTGCATTAGGTTACGGTTACATTAAAGTATTTTTCTGGCTACCTGTACGAAAAGTGAAATTTTACGTATATACATATTTTCGGACGAAAAATTACACTTTTCTGAAGGTTATCACTTTTCGTCCGCAAACCTTTTTCGTCCGCAAAGCTTACTACGATTTAATAATTATTGTAATTGTATGTACTATTCTTCTAGATCTATTATTAGTAAGGTGTTTTATATATTTATTGTGTATTAATTATTTATTATTATTATTATTATTATTATTATTATTATTATTATTATTATTATTATTATTATTATTATTATTATATATATATATATATATATATATATATATATATATATATATTTATATATATATATATATATATATATATATATATATATATATATGGTTTGGACACGAATAATAATAATAATAATAATTAGTAGTGTACTATTCTTCTAGATCTAATATTAGTAAGGTGTTTTATATATTTATTGTGTATTAATTATTTATTTATTATTATTATTATTATATATATATATATATATATATATATATACATATATATATATATATATATATATATATATATATATATATATATATACATATATATATATATATATATATATATATATATATATATATATAATAATAATAATAATAATAATAATAAATAATTAATACACAATAAATATATAAAACCTTACTAATTATTATTATTATTATTCGTGTCCAAACCATATATATATATATATATATATATATATATATATATATATATAGATATATATATATATATATATATATATATATATATATATAATAATAATAATAATAATAATAATAATAATAATAATAATAATAATAATAATAATAAATAAATAATTAATACACAATAAATATATAAAACACCTTACTAATAATAGATCTAGAAGAATAGTACACTACTAATTATTATTATTATTATTATTCGTGTCCAAACCATATGTTAATAAGTTCACAGTATATAGTACATAGTAAATAGTTGAGGTCTAAACTTTTGTCTGAAATATAGTAATATTAACAAATAAATCAGTGATATAGTTATCAACTGTGTGTTTAGTGTGTGGTGTTTTAAATATATTAAAGTCACTTTTCAGGCCTTTAAAGCTTATTAGTTTTAGCAGTTTGAAACCCAAGGAACTATTTGACAATTTCTGTGAGCTGTCACTTAATATTTTTCAGTTTGGAACAGGCAGAGACATCTAAGTAAAATAATTTATGATAATTGTTTATTATAAATATTATCAATCGACATCGCACCACAGTATTACAAGCTGCATACATTATCACCTAAAATATGGCAAGTCAAATTCAGTGTTTGCATGGCTGCGGAGGGAAACTTAAAAATGAAGACGCAGTAAGATGTGATTTTTGCCGTAATCCGTGTCATCCTATTTGCGCAGGATTATCTCGAAATGAAACCGCAGTCTTATCATCTTCAAATAGAATCTTGCAATTTAAATGTAACAACTGTAAGAAGCATGATGTCTTGATAGATGATTTGATAAAACTAACAACTATGCTTAAAGAGGAGTTGGATACAATTAAAACTTCTTTGCTAGCAACGCGCACATCTTCCTCATCTGTACCTACTGATACTGAAACCATCATTGAAGAACTCCGCGATAGAGAAAGAAGAGCATCAAACCTAATAGTATTTAATATAGAAGAGAGTACTTCTACTAGCACCGAAGTCCGTATTGCTCATGACCAAACAAAAATAACTGAAATAATAAATCAAGTGCCCTCAGTGTCATCTGACAATATTAGAGTTTTTCGCCTAGGTAAACGAGATAATAATAAATGCAGACCCGTTAAAGTAATTTTAAATAATTCAGACGATGTTTTCAAAATTCTAAAACGTCGTCCTAATTTTGGAAATATTAAATTAACTACTGATAAAACAGAGATGCAAAGAAATTACTTAAAAACCGTAATTACTGATTTTAATGAGAAAAAAGCGAAAGGTGAGACTAATTTAATTATAAAATATATAAATGGTACTCCAAAAATTGTGAACTCTAAACCAAAAAACTATTAAACTCTGTCCGAAAACTTAGAATATATTATCAGAATGTACGAGGCTTGAGAACCAAACTTAATGATCTACGTCACTCAGCGTGCGATTTACATTCTGATTATGATGTTATAGTATTAACTGAAACTTGGCTTTTTGACGATATTTCCGATGATGAACTTTCTTTAACAAACTTTACAATTTTTAGAAATGATCGTGATATTAATACCAGTTCGAAATGTCGAGGCGGTGGTGTCTTAATAGCAGTAAATTCAAATCTTTGTGCGCGTGTCATTAAAACAAGGTGTAATAATATTGAGCAGTTATTTGTGTGTGTCACGTGCGGTGTAACCAAGATTTTACTTAGTGCTGCCTATCTACCCCCAAAATCAACAACTGACTTATATGAACAACATTGCAACAGTGTAGAAGAAATTTTAGACTGTTGTCATTTCGATGAAATCATCCTGCTAGGTGATTACAACTGCCCCGTGCAATATGGAATTGCACACCCGACAGTGAAATCAACATGTCCACTAACTCAACTCTACATGCTAAAATTCTTTACGATTCATTTAGCTATTTAGGTCTTCTTCAAGTTAATAAAGTATTCAATATGTTTAATATAATGCTAGATCTTGCTTTTTCTACAAATGAAATGGTATTATCAAAAATAGACGTTTGCCCTTTACTCTCATGCGATAAGTATCACCCAGCTATTATATATGAACTGCCATTACAATGTGACATAAAACTGCTTGATTTTTGTATGGTTAAATACGATTTTAGAAACTGTGATTACACTGCTGTAAATGAAATTTTAAATGAAGTAAATTGGGCGATGTTAAACAACATGGCAATAGATGATGCATTTACTTACTTTTATAGTTTTTGTACTCTGTAATAAGTTCACATACACCTGTAAAATATGTTACAAGTCAATATCCTTGTTGGTATTCAAATGAACTCAAATTATTAATAAAATCAAAACATTATTACCATAGACAGTACAAACAATCTGGCTCACTGCTAGATTACAATAAATTCGCTAAAATTAGATCTGATTGTAAAAAATTAAGTAAACATTGTTATGACCTGTATATTAAGAATACCGAATCAAGTTTATCAACAAATAATATTAAGAACTTTTGGTCTTTTGTCAATAATATTAACAAAAAGAATAGATTACCCAATAATCTTTATCTTAATGAAGCAAGCGCAGATAACAGTCAAGATATAGCTAACTTATTTGCTACGCATTTTTCCTCTGTATATATTCCACCAACAAATGCAACTTCATTTTCGAAAACTTCTGAAACTTATGATACAGTAAATTTTTGTAATTTAACTGTATCAGTAGATGAGATTTTTCAAAAATTTACTGGTTTAGATGAGTGTAAAGGATGTGGTCCTGATGAAATTCCTCCCGGTTTTATAAAAAAATGTTCTTCATCATTATGTTATCCTCTTTATATTTTATTTAATAAATCTTTTCAAATGGGCCATTTTCCTATTTTCCTAAAATCCAGTTATGTAATACCAATCCATAAGTCTGGCGATAAAAATAATGTCGAAAACTATAGGCCGATTAGTATACAATCAACCTTAGCCAAAATAATGGAAAGCATAGTATGCGACAATTTGACACCTCTTCTAAAAAATATAATAATACCCGAACAACATGGATTTCTAAAAGGTAGATCTACTGACACTAATTTATTGTCTTTTTATCAATATGTTATTAAAGCTTTTGAAAAAAATTGTCAAGTAGATACGATTTATGCCGATTTCTCGAAAGCTTTCGATACGGTTAATCACGAAATTCTATTAAGTAAGTTATCTTATTATGGGATTGGTGGGCCAATTCTACTTTGGTTTAAAAGCTACTTGTCAAATAGAACACAAATTGTTAAAATTAACTCATCACTGTCAAATAATTTTGCAGTTCTCTCTGGCGTGCCTCAAGGCTCTCATTTGGGACCCCTGCTTTTTCTTATTTTTATTAATGATGTAGGGAAATTTTTGCACAATGTAAATTACTTACTGTTCGCCGATGACTTAAAAATCTTTTTGGAAATTACGTCCCCTAACGACTGCCAACTCATTCAAAATTCTTTAAACAATTTATTTCAATGGTGTGAGGAAAATCAAATGAACTTAAACATCAAAAAATGTAACTATATGACCTATCATCGAGTGAAAAATCCTTTTCAAGTTAATTACTCTCTGAACAATCAGTTGCTACCTAGAATAACCGTTGTTAAAGATTTGGGTGTTATCTTGAGTCCTGATCTTGGGTGCAATAATCATGTTGAATTTGTCAAGGCGAAAGCAATGAAAATTTTAGGTTTTATTTGCAGATCTACTCGTGATTTCAAAAACATTAACTCCTTAAATCTTTTATATATTACATTAGTACGACCTATTTTGGATTATTGTACAACAGTTTGGTCTCCGTATTATGATGTACATAAGGCTACCCTTGAAAATGTACAAAATAAATTTCTTAGAACTATTAGATATAAATTTACGTACATATTGTCCCATGCATCCTACGATACAATCTTAAAATTTTTAAACATCACAACTTTGCAACAGCGCCGTATTTATTTTGACTTAGTTTTTCTCTACCGATTAATTAATAACCTGATTGATTGCCCTTTACTACTTTCCTTCATTAACTTTAACGTGCGTTATTCTACTGCGAGGAAGAAATTTTTATTTTATATATGTTTCTCAGATAAAAATTATATTTATTATTCTCCTTTAAATAGAATGATGAGAGAATTTAATGATTGTCAAATTGATGTTGATTTAAATAATATGTCTCTGCATGTGTATAAGTCAAAACTAAGACTTATGTAGAAAATTTTTCTTACAACTATCACACTGTTTATATAATGTAGAAAATTTTTCTTGTAACTATCACAATGTTTTTATATACATTTTTGAATTTAATTGTTACTATACCTATTTATGTATTATTTTCTTATTACTAATCTTTGTACTTCATATGTATAGTGGACGTAAGTCCGTTCATAAATAAATAAATAAATATATGGTTTGGACACGAATAATAATAATATTAATTAGTAAGGTAGTCAGAAAAATGTAATATGCACCGAGTACCGAGTCGAAAAATGCAAACTCAAGCTCTGCTATAATATGCAATTTTTGTCTTAGGTACATAAATAACTATTATTGAAAATTTGCAATTTCACAAATGCAGCCTAAAAAACTAATAAGTCATAAGTACAGCCTTTAGCATAGGTAATTTCTAACTTTATTTTTGCAACAAATAATATAAATTCCTGTTTCCGCGCTCTAATTTTGTGTTTCTTTGTTATATTTTAGCTGAAAGATGATATTGCAACAAAAAAAATGGAATTTGAAACGTGGTAGATATTCTAGAATCCAGCCTAAAAAACAATCATTTAATTAAATATTGAGATTAATTTTGATTCAGACGGGTCTGGCACTGTTTGCCCGGGCCGGTCTACCACTATTTGCCCAGGCCGGCGTTACACTTGTCTGCCTATAGTAAATTTGCTTATTTGAAAATAATCATTAACTGCCTTAATAAAGGAGGTAATTGGTAGTTCATTGTTGCGAAATCATTTTGTATATTGTAAACTATTATGTAACAATCTAAAAAGACTATCCAACAATATAATTATTAATATTTCCGTTGATCGTCTAAAATAACTATTTTATAATAAATAGAACGGGTCACGCCAAATGCATGTTTTTATTTGTACATCCATGATATATTTTTTCTGGTGTAACCGGCAAAAAAATGTTAAACTATTAATTATAAATGGTGTTGTGTAACGTACCATACAAAGCAATCGTAATCTACATAATTTATTTCTAATGTGCTTGTTGCAATTGTAAAAGTACTTCAAAATGGACCAATAAGTGAAAACACAACACTTATCATTTTTGATTCAAAAATTTTGAAGATTAAAGTCAGATGCTGAACATGGATGATATTCTTTATGTATGGCGACTGCTTTGGCGCACTTCTCCATAAAAAAGGCATGTCGATGTACACGGTATGGCTATAAAGATTTAGGACTGATTTTCTGTAGCGCCAAATAACAGCGTTATCTATGAATTCGCACCTAAACTATTTTTGATTAATCTTCATCAACACCCCCCTCAAGTTTTATTAATATTGATTCAGTATGGGTGTAGTTTGTTGACCTCGTAAATCCGTCTAATAGCGGTGTGCAATCAAATTTTGTATTCGTTTTTGCAAAACCAACCTACATAATCGTTTTCTTTGGTTTAAAAAGCATTTGGGGTTGCTTCATTGACCCGTTGCAACATTTTTAGCTGCAAGAGCGTTTATTGCGATAGGCGAGATGAAAACAAAGATGACTCAAAACATCGAAGCAGTTCGACATCTGTTAGTTTTCAATCGACGTGTTACGATTAAGATGGTTGAACATCATCAAAGAAACAGCTGGATTGACTAACGTTGAAGATTTAAGGAAGAAAATCGTACGTCAATTTTTGTCCTCCAAAATGTCAATGTTGCATCATCCTCCATATGCTTCTGATTTGGCCCCAGCTGACTATAATCCATCATCAAACATGAGAGGGAACGGGAACCATTACAACGATGTAACACACGCTTAAACCATCGTGACGAAGGTCAGTGCCGGATTTACCTCTAGGCTAAGTAGGCTATAGCCCAGGGCGGCAAATATCAGTTTATTTTTTAAGGGGCATCTATTTATTCGATTTATTTTTTAAGTAAACCTTACTCAGGCATCGTGCAACGGCTACTGCCATAAGTTGATTGACAAGTATTTTTTTAAATTTATTACGCAAATAAATTGGTCAGAGAATCAATTATTTTAATGAAATTGATTTATTCTACTTTCTTATTCAAATTTAATTATTTTATTTCGCAAATTTTCACGCTTTGTTTCCCAAAATTTTGTTTGTCATAGAAAACGTAATTATTAGTACCAAACTAAATATTTCTATAAGTTGTTAACAATTACTTCAAATCTCAATCAAACAGCATTTATTCTTCTTACATCGATGTTTCGGTGGACACCTGCACCTTGTTCAGGATATTAAGACCTTATAAATTGTTAGAATTCATAAATACGGAATACAATATTGTACGAATGTATTGTGTGTACATGAATTGTAACAATTTATAAGATCTTACTACCCTGAAGAAGCGAGCACCGAAACGTCGGTGTTGTACGAAGAATAAATGCTATTTGACTGAAATTTCGAGTAATTGTTATTAGGGCTGCGCGATATTTAAATTTTGATATCGATATTCGATATCAAAGTAATATCGATATTTTCCGATATATCGATTTGTCCGATAATTCGATATTTATCGACAAGTATCGATAATTATCGACTAATATCGGAAATTATCGACAAATATCGATAATTATCGACAAATATCGATAATTATTGATAATTATCGACAAATACCGATAATTATCGACAAATATCGATAATTATCGATAATTGTCGACAAGTATCGATAATTATCAATAAATATCTATAATTATCGACAAATATCGATAATTATCAACAAACATCGATAATTATCGACACAAACCGATAATGATCGATAATTTTAAACAAAAATCAATAATTATCGACAAATATCGATAATTATCGAAAAATATCGATACTTATCGACAAAATAACGATAATTGCTTACAAATATCAATAATTATTGGAGAAATCGATAATTATAAATATATAACTCAAGATTCAAGTATCTTTAATTTGATTATGGTTTGGTTTGTTTTAAAATTCAAAATAAATTTTATTTGAAAGTAAAACTGATCTTGAACGTTCGATTCCAATTTATTAATATCATAATTTTTTAAACACTTTTGAAGTATGTTTATATTTATTATAAAAAAAAATTTTTTTTACTTTTAACTCTTTTATTTCTACCATTTTCATTAAATTTTAAACAAACATTTGGTGAACGCACTTTGACGATTCCATCTGTTCGACGCGCGGAGTATAGTAACATATGGCCGGGAAAAACATAATTAAAATTTAAAACGGCGTGTTATGTAGGAAGGAACTCTGGTTGCGTAGTTCACAGTTTATGTTTCATGTTGTAATTTAATTGAAAAACAAGAATATTTGATAGAAATATCGATTAAAATAGATAATTATCGATTAATATGGAGAATAATCGATAATTATTGATAAAAATCGATAATTACCGATTAATATCGATAATTGTCGATAATAATCGATAGTTATCGATTAATATCGACAATAATCGATAAATATCGATAATAATCGCTAAATATCGACGATTATCGATAATTATCGATAAATATTGATAAAAATCTATAATTTTCGATTAATATCGATAACTATCGATAGATATCGATAATAATCGATAGTTATCGATTAATATCGACAATAATCGATAATTATCGATTAACATCGACAATAATCGATAGTTATCGATAAATATCGATAATTATCGAAATATCGATATATCGATAAAAAAAAGAATTATCGAGGTTCGATAAATTGTTAAATATCGATATTTATCGGTATATCGATATTTTTTCCCAGGCCTAATTGTTATCCACATCACAGTCGAAAAATTTCCCACATTTAAATGTTTCTAACAATACCTGAAAGTGATAATTTACTTTGGAAGCTTATGAGCCCAGTAAGGACACTTTCAGGTTATGTTGTGTAAAAAAAAATTTCTCGGTCCTGAAAAAAAAATTAATAAAAATTTACAGCTATGTATGCATTATTTTATTTATTATTGCGAGGAAATTAGAAATAAACAACTAATCACCAAGGAAACATTCATGTAGATTGGAAAGTAAATAGGTATAGACAATTTTCCGAACTAGCTCATTAAAGAAGAGTTTCCCGGGGTAAAAAGTGATCAGACGCAGCACATTTTCTGGACGACGGCGAAAAAAATATGGGCCGGCAATAGGTTTATAGCCTATGGGCGGCAAAATCATAAATCCGTCCCTAACGAAGGTATACTGAACATCATCCTATATAGTTTGCTTTGCAGCACGTCGTGAATGGACTGGACAACAGCGCCAAGCGCTATACAGATTTAGAAAGAATATATTGAAGAATAAATTTTGATTTTGATGATATAACGGCTATTGTCTTATACTTTATTCCATTTAAGCCATTCAGCAAATGGCGCTCACATACACAACCGCGCCAAGCGCTATACAGATTTAGAAGGAATATATTGAAGAATAAATTTTGATTTTGATGATGTAACCGTAACGGTTATTGTCTTATACTTTATTCCATTTAAGCCATTCAGCAAATGGCGCTCACATAGTATGAAAGCATTACTATTTCCATGGGCGTACCTTTCGAATTTTGCTAGATGTCATCAGGGCCGGGCCAAGTTACAAGCAAGTCAGGCGACCGCCTGGGGCGATATTGGTTTTAAGGCGACATTTTTTGAGACTATTTTTTGCAAAATAAATTAAAAATAAAATTATAAGTTGTAACTTTAATCATAATGCTGACAATTCCAGTTGGAGCAAACTTATATTAAATCCTATTTATATTTTTTTACGTTATACTAAAAAAGAAGAAAGGTTAAACTCGTTGGCGATTATATCAATTAAAAACATTGTCATATCAAATTCTGAAGAAGTAATTGTTGTTCAGGAAATCTACTGAAAAATACCCCCAACATAAAAAAATTGCAACAAAAGCTTTTATGCAGAATCCTGTACAGAAAAATTTAATGATGCAACAGCCCCTCGCCAATTTGGAAAAAGGCGACATATTTTGGCGTTCGACATTTTTCTTGAAAACAGTGAACCATATCGAATTTTTTTACAAAACAAGATTCTTATATTTTCTACCTGGGATGAACAGTTAAAGAGTTAATTAGATTTTCCGAATTACAAAATAACAAAAAGTATTTGTACCGAGAGTTATACCTACACCGAGAAATATTTTTTCTTTCCCTATATACAGGGTTAGTCACGGAAGTGTTATTTTGAAAGTCCGTTTGTTCACAACCTAAAATACTAATGACAATAGACCATATTTAATTGTTTCATGTCAAAATACAGAACCATCACTAGACAGGCAAAGCAATCGTGAATTAAATATTCTATTTTTTTAAGAGAGGAAGCTAGACGCTGTTGCAAATTGTATTTCGAGTTTCACACAAACGGACTTTGAAAGTAACTCTCCCGTGACTAATCCTGTATATGGTATTAGACAAAAATAAAAAAACTCTGTAGAACCCAAAAGAAAAAAAATCTCTGTACTTTAAATATCCAAAATATTTTCAAAAAAATTTCATTCAGATTAAGATTCTATGATTGTTCGCGATTTATGGGCACAAATCGCCTCTTTTAATTTTTGTACCTATATAATCTAAACAAAATTGTAATAAATGAGGGGCGCTTAAAAGTCTCGGGCTGGCACTGGCTGTCATATGAATAATCTTAAGAACCTTCTTCTTTATGATTCCCCAAACGAAAGCCATAATGAAATAGTATATTAAAGAACGTGTTTTATAAGACATGTTTTTTCGCACGCGTCAAAATTTAGAAAACGAGCGTTAGCGAGCTTTCTTATTGACAAGTGCGAAAGAAAGTCTTATAAAATGAGTTCTTTATACTATTTTTTATATTTTGCGCCTTCTACAATAACATTTACTTACTCAATTTGTGATTATATTTGTAACCATTTGTACATTTTCATGTAAATAATCTTCCCTAAATAAAAAATAATAATAATAATAATTTCGACATTATATTATTAAAATGAATTGTCAATTAACTAAAAATAAATTAGGTAAAAATGGGTAAAGAAACGTCATCTAGTACCAACCGTCTAAAACAAAAATGAAGGTCATTACGATACGCAATTGCGTATCGTAATGACTTCATTATGAACGCAAAATATAAAAAGAAATTAATTAAACATTTTTCACGAAGGTTGAGCAACAAATATCAAATGAATCAACGTCATACAGCAATGATATTAATCGAATGTCATATATGGAATATAGTTTTGATGAATTCTGGAAAATTTAAATATAATTTTGACATTATTTTGGAACAAAAGTTGTCACGTGACCTTCAGCCTTTTTTGATCACTCTGTATTTCAGTATATAACTTCTTTCAGTTCTCTTTATTATTCTATGAACTATGTCACATGTATTTTACTGATATAAAAAATAATATTTTAAAAATTATCATAATACACACACATTGTTCGATAGTATTATAAATCATCATGACAAAAGAGTAATGCTTACTTATGAGTTACGCAACGCAATTATATTTGTTATATAAAACCTCACTGACAAATTGACTGCGACTTAAAACCAGAACTCAGAACAGGCGAACAATTAAAAGTGTTTGTGTACTGTTTGAAAACAGGTGAGTGCGAATAAGAACATATACGATATTCACTTGAAATATAAATATTTTTATCATACTTTTTTGGATTTGTGCATGGCTGAGTGCACTAAATAATCGATTATGATTCTGAAATCTCGGGTTCCAATTCGATTGTAATCAAATTTGAAAATTATTTCCAATTTTTAAATAAAACAAAAGTGACTCATACTGTGCACTCTCCACAACAACTGCTGCTGATATATCAAATAAAACAATAAGTGAACAATAGCTACTTATCTAGCATTCTTATTAGAATACACTATTTAGGACCGGTTTATCAATGCAAGGATAAAAGTGCCAGATAACAATCTAACAGTTAACGTTGACTGTCAGATAACTTTACGTGATTGTTTATCAATATAAAATTATCTGCCAGTTAACAAACTTACATTTAATAATAAATGGTAACACTGAAATTGTAAATTCTTTTTTAATTGGCTTGGGACTCGTGTCAAATTCTAAAATATTTTGACAGATCAAGAATACAGACCAGACAAATCTGTATAGGACGGATTGTATTGTTAAATATTTGAGAATAGTGACGTACTTTGGATATTATTGTATGAATTGTACATCAAAATACAGAATTGTTACATTTTTTAACTGATAGGTAAATACAGGTGTCTCACAACTCGCGCCCCAGACGAAACTGACACTTGCCGACGACAATAGGTTGCCAACAAATAGAAGAAAATAATTTACGACTGCTTGCAGAACGGAGTTACAAGACTTTTTAATCTACCAATCCCGGAAGGATATCTTGAGGTGGGATCAGGGGCGCGCCGTCACAGGGTGCGATGTGTGCGTCGCACACGGGCGCCACTTAGTCAGGGGCGACACGGCGAGCAAAATTGTAATAAGACTTAAGTTTTTTAATTTAATATGCCCCTTTTCCGAGGCTTACGTCGGGATCTCGTAAACTATAATAGATACGAAGTCGATTAAATTAGGGAAAAGTTGCCCCATTAGTAGACTACATATTTTTAAAATATTTTTGTGTTTCCCGAAAAAAGCATATACAAATGGTTACTGTACAAAACTCCAAATGGCGTGATTTAGTACCTCGTTTGGTACTAGAAACGTCGAAGAGACGTGTCTTAACATTCGGGACCGTTGTTAAAAATTCAAATCCAGGCACCGTTGTTGAATAGCTTACTAACGTTGCTTTTATATTACTCTAAAGAGAACAACAATAACCTCACCTAACGCATAATACTTGGCCCGCCTTTTCCAAGCCTGAGTTTCGGCGTTAGGTTGGGTAATGTTGGGGTATATTAGAGAAATTGCGAAAACCATGTAAATTTGAGATATTAAATTTTTGAACACGGTCCCGCGTTCGGTACTCTAGCCACTTCCTTTTATATTCACAAATAACTTCCAAATATGTAATTACATGGAATTTTGATTTACACGTCTTTAAGGGCCCTTTTTTATTTTCCTTCAAATAGATTTCAAGTAATAGGGTCCAAATTTATAATTTCCATAGTCGGAAAATTATACCATTGAAAGAGAGTTTATTTTAACTTTCCAACGATGTATTTATGTTTCAAGCAGAAAATGCAAGAATTATTAATTTTATAGGGTAAAAACAATTATTGTGGTTTATTTAAAACATCTATGAAAAAGTACACAGGCTGTTCAAGTTAACGTGTTCACATAATTGTTGCCCCATTAGAAGACCATTTTAGTGGTGTCGTCATTTGAGAAAAAATCCGTAGGTTACAAAAATGTAAAATTTGCAGTTTTTTTGTGAATACATACTTTCCAAATATGAAATAGTACTAGATTTTAGTTTGCACCTTTTTAGGCCACTTTTTTATGTTCTTTCGAATAGCGATGCTTATTTTTTTGGGGGATGGGGGGGGGGGCGTCAAGATGAGCATTGGCACACGGGCGACACAATGGTAAGGCGCGTCCCTGGGTGGGATGATATTATTACAAAATAAAACTGGTTGCTAGGTTTTAAAAATACTACTAGTGAGTTACAAAATTTGTTTGACTTACGGTAATTTTGACACTATAGAGTTGACTTTTCACTGTCAACAAGTTTAGGTTAGCGAAGGTGTCATCCGAGATCATCATTTATATCGTACAGTGCAACGTGTTGTAGCAGCTGTGTAAAATGTGTTAAACGAAAATATTATTGTCATTTGAATTCTTTGAGATTAGCGGCTGAATACATGGTAATATATATATATATATATATATATATATATATATATATATATATATATATATATATATATATTTCATGTTTAGACGTGAGTAGTTGGTTTTTTGCTGCTCCGTAATTTTTCATCATAATTGCCGTTTTTCAAACAAAAAAAAATATTTTCTTTTCCAAAAATATTTATATAAAACTCACCGTCAAGATGCCAAAAACTCAAGTTCTAGAGATTGTAAGTAGTATACTTAAAGACCCCACCTTTCTCAACACGTTGGTCGACATGGTTTTCGCACGTGTTGAACAAAAACTTGAAGAGCAAAAAGCCCATTATGAGAAGATCATACATAAAATGAGCCAGGACAATCTAGTGCTCCATAATTAAATCGACCGTCTTGAACAATACTCCAGGCGCAATTGTTTAAGAGTGTTTGGAGTTCCCGAAGATCCGGCTGAAAACGTCGAGAAGAAGGTTAGTGATATTATTAAATCTATATCAGTAGAACTACCTCTCAACTCCGTCGATCGGTGTCATCGTGTGGGTAAAAAGCCTGGTGTTGTGAATAGTGTAGTGACGAGAAGTGCATCCACCAATCCACCAACAGATATACGACCTCGCCCCATTATTATAAAATTCGCTACGTACAACTCCCGTAATCTTGTGCTAAAATCAAGGTATAAACTCAAAGGTACTAACATTAATATTAAAGAGGATTTAACTTATTTCCAACAAAATTGGCTTCAGAAATGTATGGACTGTTGATGGTAATATATTATATGCGTTCGTGTTTCTCTGTTGTCTGGCGAGAATTTCATTGTTGCTGTTGTTTATTCTCCCCCTCCGGTTACACTTGACCAACATATCATGATTTATGACTGTCTCGAATCTTGCCACTCGGTTATGCAGTCAGATTTTATTCTAGTAGGTGATCTGAATATTAGTACACTGATTGATCATTACAATCATGGATATCTCAGTCTTTGTATCACCAGATTTATAAATTTTTCTCATTTTCTTAATGCCTCTCAGCTCAATAATGTTCTTAATTGTGACTCACGTATTCTTGATGTGGTAGTATCTAATAAAACTGGTACTGTTTCTCGTAGTGACATTATATTAACACGTGAAGATCCTCTTCATCCCACATTGTCAATATTATTAAATGTTAGTCCATCTGTACTCCCCAATTCCACATTTAATAATACTTATTCTTTCAACTTTCCTCTTGCTAACTTTGAACTTATGTATAATCTTCTCCGCAATGTAGACTGGAATACTTTTAGTGAATATGATGATGTGGATCAAGCATTCAGTAAATTTTATGATATTCTCAATCATGTTTTCAGGGATTGTGTTCCACTCACTCGCAGGAAATTGTCTCCCTATCCTTCTTGGTTCACGAAACAAATTATTTCAGATCTTAAACTTAAAGATAAACATCATAAATTATACAAAAAAACTAATGATGCTAGATATTATTCGCAATTTAAAACTCTCAGATCTAAAATTAAAACTGATATTAAAACTGAGTATAAAAACTTTGTTCACCGATCTGAAAATATAATTGCAACTGAACCAAGAAAATTCTGGTCTTTTATTAACAAAAAGAAAAATTGTACACGAATACCTGGGAACATGCATTGGGGTGATATCAATTATAATGATACACAGTCAACTGTCCAAGGTTTTGCAGATTACTTCTCTACTGTCTATTCCCAAATCAATGTAACAGACTTCTCTAAAATATATAATCCCGTAACCTCAAATAACTTTTTAAATATAAAAGAAATTTCAAAAGACGACATATTTGAATCTATTAAATCTCTAAAAGTGTCTTGTTCTCCTGGCCCTGATAGTGTTCCTTCTTACATTTTAAAAGGTTGCTGTGAAATCTTTGTTACACCACTCCATATTTTATTTAATTTAATTTTAAAAACCAGTAAATTCCCTGCTTCTTTAAAAGAATCTCTAATATGTCCAATTTTTAAATCTGGTGACACTACTGATATTTCAAACTATAGGCCGATTTCTATTATTTCTAATATCTCTAAATGTTTTGAAAAAATCCTGTATACGAATATATATCGATCTGTCAGTAAAGAATTAACACCTGCACAACATGGCTTTATTAGGGGCAAATCAGCTGCGACTAATCTTAGTCAATTTACTGATTTCACTATCAATGCTTTCAGCAAAAATTCGCAAGTGGATATTGTGTATACTGATTTTGCCAAGGCTTTTGACACCATAAATCATGATGTACTATTGTTTAAATTGGAGCATCAGTTTGATTTTTCTCCAGACTTACTTACGTTAATACGTTCGTATATCAGTGACCGTAAACAATTTGTACAGTATAATAACCACAAATCTAATTTTTTCACTCCCCACTCTGGTGTTCCTCAGGGTTCCAATCTGGGCCTCCTTATCTTTGTTTTATTTATTAATGATATTACTAAGTGTTTAGAGTTTTCAAATAGTCTTCTTTATGCTGATGATTTGAAACTATTTAAAGTCATAAATACTGCTAATGACTGTCATGAACTACAAAAAGATATTAATAACCTTCTAGCTTGGTCGTCCTCTTCATATCTATTTTTCAATTTTTCTAAATGTAAAATTATGTCTTATGCCATGAAACACAGTCGGATTATTGTCCCTTACTGGATGGAGGGTGAGTGTCTTGAAAGAGTGAATAATCATAGGGATTTGGGAGTTGTATTTGATCCGAAATTACAGTTTGATTTGCATTATAATTATATTGTAAATGCTTCTTATAAAAGCTTGGTTTTATAATACGCAACTCGAAATTTTTCAAAAATCAAACAACACTTAAATCCCTGTATTACTCGCTTGTTCGATCTCGACTTGAGTACTGTCTTATTGTTTGGAATCCAATATACGACTTGCACAGTAATAACATCGAATGGGTGCAAAGAAAATTTGTACGATATTGTGCACGAAAAATTTCAATAAATTTTAATCCCCTGAACTATAGTTATACTGCTGCCCTACTACATCTCAATATGTTTACATTGGAGTCCAGACGTAAGATGTACTCTTGTCTGTATCTACATAAATTATTGTCAAACAAAATCGACGACACTACTGGCTTAAACAATGTTCACATTTATATTCCGCGCCTTTCATCCAGAATACATACGAGCATTACATTTTATATTCATCACATAAGGAGAAATTATTTTCTAAAACGTCCAATTACCCGACTGTGTTTCTTTTACAATGATATTGTAAGGAAAATAGATATTGAGGTTGACAATTTTAACATAAATTACGTTGCTTTTAAAAATATTTTGATTTCTAATCTACGTACATTTTGATATAAATAGACCAAATCTAATTCATATATATTTTTTCCTTCTATTGTGTATTATTTTTTTTTTATTATTATTTTTTATGTATGTATATTGTGTTTCACATTTTGTCTACGTCAAACATGTTTTTTTGGGTTCTTGCTAATTTGTGTATTTCTGACCCCCTTGTAATTGAGATATTATATCCTGTAAGGAGGTCAATAATAAATAAATAAATTTGCCTTTTTTTATTCACCTTGTCAAATTTAATTTGACACTGACATTTTTCGAAAACTACACTCGCCCACACATTTTAAAGAAGATTTGATTTGTGTAAAACCCTAGTAACGTAAAATTACGGCAAACACACGTTAAAAGTGTAGGTCTCTGATTGGTCAATTTAAAGACGTCTTTTCTCGAATATCTTTTAAGCTAGATTTTTTTTTCTTCGAAATTACACATCCGATTGCAGTCTCGTGTTCCCTCATTCGCTCTGGGGCGCGGGTTGTGAGACAGCCTGTATATTAAAAATATTTATATAGATAAGATGACAATATATATTCTAGGACCCACAATATTCATTCAAGAAGACATCTATACTGGTGGGCAATTTAAGAACGGAAAACGTAACATTTAATTATTTATACTTATCTGTATATTCAACATGCTTCATTGTTGTACTGGCCCATATTTTATAATTATGAATCAATATTGCAATCATTCTTACTGATTATTTCATTTTGTAATCTATATTAATTTATTGCTACCAATAAATATTATTGTTGTTGTAAGCAGTATGTTTAATTTGACCTGAATGTTGCATTATGCAAGAATTTTATTCAATATTGTAATGAGTTGTATGACTATATGTTTTTATTTATGTATATAACATCTTTATTCATTTTATCAATATGTTTAATCGTTATCTAGTGCTTAAGAATGAGAAAATAACAACTTCCAACTATCCAACTAGTTGATTATAACTTCATTGAACTCAACGCTTTCCTCATCTGGATATATATTTCTGATCTCTCTTTTTTGAATGAGGTCCGTAGTTAAAACTATAATAGGTAATACAAGGGTAATAAAGCATTTGCAACTATACATTTTAGGTTACAAAAATTGTAATATTTTAATGAATGGAATTAATACAAAACATCAGTATAATTATATTTGCTCTATATTAATAATATTTACCATATTTTAATTAATTAATTGTTTATTCTATTTATTAATTTTTGAAGGCAAAATATTCTACTTATGATTTAATTGCCAGATAATAGATTTATCGGCCAGTTAAAGTGACGGGTATTTTTTGGTCGATTTTATCTGAAAGTTTACGTTAACTTTTATTTGTTAAACGCTTTTTATGTTTTAACTGGCAGTTAAAAAGTTATCTGCCAGTTAAATTATTTATCCTTGCATTGATAAAACGGCCCTTAGTGTTAAATTACTTTAGGAATGAGACACTGACGCCACGACAGCGAAATTCATGACCTGTACATGACGTAGGGTCCCAATGTCAACTTATATGTACGTCCAATGTCCAATGAGGTTGAATTAACTGGTACACCAGGTTTCCTCTGGACTAAATCTAAAAACAGTACCATTGTGAAATAGGGTGGGAATTTAAGAGTTCATTAAGCGTAATGGGGGAGTTTTCAATTTTTAATTTTTTTATGTTATATTATTTTTAAATATAAAGCTTGTAAAATTTTAAAAAATACCGGCGAAAAACAATATTAAACTTTTGCAATATTTTCTTCCCGCCAGTACGGCGTACATAACATAACTAGGTGCGAATTAGGTCTCGACATATATGCTTAAAAGAAAGAGACAGAAGCAAACACGACCACCTGTTTATGTTTACATTTGGTTGACCATATCTTATAGATACTGATTGAAGGAATTGATTATGTTCGGGGTTTCTGTTTTGATGACTAAGAAGTTTTGGTTTTCCATAATCCATAAGAAATTAGTTTTTTGCAAAATGGTTTATACATCTCTAATCCATTTATTTTTATTGTTTCGACTCCGGTATTGAATTATTATTGTTTAATCAGAGTAGGTGGTCGTAACAGATTTTTACATATCTATTATTTGGCATGAGGAATATCTTATAGTATCAGCTCAGCATACTTTTCACGATTAATTATTCTAGTTTATTATTCTGATCAGCTTCGCAACGAATTCGGTGTTGATCCCGGCCAGTTAAGTATACTTTCGAAAAAAAAATAGTTTGCCCCTTTTCAATTTGTTCGCTCTGGTTTAGGGCCCATATTTTGGAAGCATATAAAAGAGATGGAGTAACTATCGAGTTGTGAAGTTTGATTAATGTGTCCCTATTTTGTATCTGCGCCTTCATCAGAATATGTTTGACATTACCAGTTATTTGTCTTGTTTTTCTTAAGAATATTTCTCCAGTTAATACTTAATTTTAAGGTATTGAAATATTTTTCAAATGCTGGAGAATGTGAAAAAATAATGATGTCATCAGCATATTGCAGTGGCATTATATCAGTCTAGTGATTTATGTAGATACCCTCCAAATTTTGGTTTCTAAATGTGGTTTCCAAGTCGGATATAAACAGAGCAAATAATACTGGACTTGTGGTTTAACATTGTGGCACTCCTTTTTTGATGTTAATGAGATGTGACTGTTCATTGTTAATGTTTACTTGAAAAGAGGATTTTACTGGTGACATCACACGGTTTCGTTTGTCGAGCTAGTTCTAACTTCTGCCAATGACGAAACTTTAAGTTTTGAACTGTGATAATACGATTAATTAAAGAAGAATGAGTTTAAATGTAGATAATGTACCAGGTGCTAAATTCAAATTTGACAATATTGAAGAGCTCAATAATATTTGAGTTAAAAAGGTGGCTTGAATGTCGGGGTATAAGGAAAACAGAAAGAAAAAGTGAATTGATTCACAGGTTAGTTTTCAAATAATAAAGTCTTTAAAAAAAATTAATTCAAGCTTTAAAAATAATTATTAATTCTATACTTGCAGTTCATTGTTACCAGTGAGTAAAGGTTGTTTTCTTTTCAATTTTTCTGATCGTTGTTTTGGTGTATTTAATATATATGTTGAAATAAAAGTTATGAGGTTAATATTTTATATCGTAGAAAATAAGTTTATGCTCTACCTGTTGTGTGTAAATAATAGGATGTGGATAAATTTTTGTTGGATAGTTATCAACTACAAACTGTTTAATATATATATATATATATATATATATATATATATATATATATATATATATATATATATATATGTGTGTGTGTGTGTGTGTGTGTGTGTGTGTGTGTGTTTTGTGATATTTCGCTTACATTTTCTAAGGTTCTCGTGAGGTTTTCGGAACGGTATAAACTGCACATTTTCCATGTTACCTCTGTGTTCATATTTTAATCACTATTGTATAAACCATGACCATATGCACACCTTACGGCCATTACATTATTAAAAATCAAAAAATAATAGTTCTTCAGAACCAAACAAATACAAATACAGTTGTGTTTGTCCAGCTAGTTCTAGCTTTTGCCGGTGGCGCAACTATCGATTTTACCAGTAATATCTATTGGTTGTTTGATTATATAAGTTTCGGAGTAATCTAAAAAATATCCGCTTATTCCCAAGTGAATGATCTTTTCCCAAAGTATGTCATGTTGGACAGAGACGAAAGCTTTCTGGAAATCTATAAATATAGTATAAAGTTCTTCACTAGATAGTAGATTATCGACGCATGATATTCTTTTGCGAAAGCCTGACTGAGATTCTGGAAGCATGTCGTTACTTTCGACCCATATTTGTAGTCTGCTGTTTATAATTGACGTCAGAAGTTTGTTTGGGTCAGAGCGGTCTCCTTAAGGTAAGTTTTATTTCTGTGAGTGGTTTCGGTATTTTTTCTTCAGTTAACAACAGGTTTAAAACATTTTTAAGGTGTATTATTTCACTTTGTGATAGGTATTTGATCTGTTCGTTTGTTATTCCGTCAATTCCTATGGAAACTTATTAAGTTTCAGTGTTTTTAATGCCAATCTAATTTTTGAGGTTTTCTTCAAAGTGCCTTGTCCTTTATATTATTTTTATATTATTTTGTTTGTTGTTTTTTGGTGTTAGGGCTTTTATTATTTTCCAAAATTATACTTAGTCTTTTACATTTTCTAAAGAAATTTTTATTTTTAGTTTGTACATATTTTTTTCTTTAGTTAATACATTTTTGTAAGATTTTTTTTTTATAGTAGAATAGTTATTTACTATATAAGGCTGGTAAGTGAGTTATTACGGTACGAATGAGAATTTTACGAGGCGAGGAAAGAGCCGAGTCAGGAATTTCGAAATGAGTACCATAATACTACTTCACGGCCGTATGACGTACAACATTTTATTTCATACTGTATACGTGTTTTAAAAATTTATATTAATTCAAAACATGTCTTTTAACTTAGGTCACATCATCTTTGAATTTGTGTGTATTTGATTTGTTCGTCTTGAATCAAAAATGACAGCTGCATATTCTTTTGGTGATATTTGTGATTTGTCGAGTGAAATTTCTTCAAAATGTGGCGAGGCTAGGGTGAAGCTTGTTCCCATAAAATTTTCGAAAAAGAATACCGGTTATTTTGTGATTGACTGAAAAACACAATTTTTACTCGCACAAGTGCTCAAGCAACATCAAGAAGTTTCCACCATCCACCAGTAACTATCCATGGGGCATGTCAACTTTTAGAATTTATGAAAATTCTTATTGTACCATATTAATTGTTCATTAGTTATAAATTGTGTCATTTAAAATAAATTTGTCAGATATTAAGTTTGACATTTCTTGCTTCTTTATGTTGATAATAAACATTCCCCGAAAAGTTTCCAGGCAACACTTCCTGGCTCCGGTACTATAATGTTCCATTTCCTGGACTCAAATTAGCAACGTAAAGTAGTACACAGTGGCCAGTATGAAATAAAATTATTCACATAATCTGTTTCAAAATTATGTGATTTTCGCATTTCTTTTTTATGGCTTTAATTCATTAGTGTACCATGGTTTGTTTTGTTTCTGATTTTAAATATTATATACATATGTATTTCTGTTGCATTTGTTACGCTTTCAAGCGAAGAAATGTGATTTTCAATTAAACTTTGAAAATGATGCATTTTCTAGTTGTTCCACTTAAGTTTTTTTTAAGCTATCATGTGTTTTTATATCTCGCATATGTGAGGCCCAAATATTTGTAATTGAAACTCTACATATCATGGTCGGAGAGAAGGATTCTTTGGTCGACTGTTAAATTGGAAATTAGCTGGAAGGCATTTACATCAACTCAGACAAGGTCTATTGTGCTTTTTCCTGTATATACGTATAATTGGCGGGCGTATCATTGTCACATGAAAAGATTTTTCTTTTTTATTTATGGTAGTATCAAGAGCAGTCCTAAACTGGGTCATTTACGTACTAGTAAAGAGAGGTTCTTCACTCTGATTTAAGTTGCCTATTCTTGGATTAAAATCTCAAATTATAAAGAAGTGTGGTGGATAAGTTTCTCGAATTGTTTGAGGTGTTGTGAAAAATATTTTTAGTAAAGTACATAAGTAGGTATAGTATAAAAAAATAAAATATTGAAATTTGAATTTGACATTTCTTAAAACAGCGTTTTTGTTAAAAAAATATATGATCAAGTATCGAAACAAAATATTCACTAATTTCATTCATGGCATTCTAATTTTATGTAAAAAAAAAATATGTATTCATTTTTTCCATTATAGCACAGTCGTATTATATAATTTATATATCGATATCCTGATATCCACACTCTGTGAAATTCTGTACCTACATAAACACTAAAATTAGTTTTTTATATTTTGCGTTCATAATGAAGTCATTACGATACGCAATTGCGTATCGTAAAGACCTTCATTTCGATACGCAATTTTTTGTTTTAGACGGTTGGTACTAGATGACGTTTCTTTAACCCATTTTTACCTAATTTATTTTTAGTTAATTGACAATTCATTTTAATAATATAATGTCGAAATTATTATTATTTTTTTATTTAGGGGAGATTATTTACATGAAAATTGAGTAAGTAAATGTTAATTGTAGAAGGCGCAAAATATAAAAAATAGTATAAAGAACTCATTTTATAAGACTTTCTTTCGCACTTGTCAATTAGAAAACTCGCTAACGCTCGTTTTCTAAATTTTGACGCGTGCGAAAAAACATGTTTTATAAAACACGTTCTTTAATATACTATTTTACGTCTGTTAAAAAAATATACTTTTTTCACTTAAATAGGTTTATAAAGTAGTGTGTTCAAAAAAAATCCTAACTCGGAGTAGGCTTTGAACAGAGAAACGTGTGTTTGATCATTATTCAATTCAAAAGTCAAGTTGTCAAAATTGATCTTGAAAAGTAATTTGAAGGAGAAAAGACAATAAAGAAAGCTAAAGTATATTGACATTCGCCGTTTTCTAATTTGTTTTCATATCTAAAATAAGATACAAGATGAAAAACTTTGATTTTTTTAGATAACACTTTTGACAATATATCATGTCAAATTGATATTTAATTAAATAATTTTAAATTGACATACGTTTCTTTGTTCATAGCCTACTCCGAGTTAGAAAATTTTTTGAACACACTATGTTCTTTTACATAATAAAAGTGTGAAAAAAGTGCACTATATTTAACGCAAACGGGTGAAAAAATGAAACTTTAGGGCATTTTTTTCACATTTTTATTACAGACGTAAAAAAAATGTTTGTAAAGTGAGTAAAAAGTGTCTCATTTCTCTCTTGCTGCATTAATAACTATTTACATACACATATAGGTCCATACGAAGTTATGTAAATTTAACATTTAACCATTTACAAATTTGGTACAAAAATACACTTTGAAATTATTCAAATGTAATGATGTTACAAGATACTCGTACATACACTTGTATTTGTATATGTATGTAAGTAATATAAATTAATTAATAAGAACATGGTATTGTCAAAAATATCATTTATAGAATGCATTTTACAGAGATTAAATGATGGTATTGTACTTACCAGGTATGTCCATACGTGATTTTTACATAATATGATACTAGACAAAAAAATAAAATACCCGCATTTTTTACATCGATTAATTAGTCGTACTTTACGAGAAAATAATTATTAAAAATTTGGGGAAGGGATTTGTGACGTAACAATGGTAGAAGCGTGAAAAAAGACGGTTAGACTGGGAGGGAAAGAGATAGTTATAGCCAGATGAGAGCATGCCACACCTACCACAACATAAACGCGAGGCTGATAGGTTGATTTATAACTGTCTCTTTCCTTCCCGCAGTCTATCTGTCTTCGCCCACGGTTCTAACATACTTACGGCATGGCGTATATCCCTTCTCCAAAATATTAAATTCTTAATAATAAGATTATTACAAATTAATATTTAGTTTTTATTATTATAATGAGAAGCTACAGTGGTTAGTATTTATATATATTGAAATTCGAATATGGTCACATACCCCATTGTAGACCCATAGATGAAGATATATGCGTGTACCGAAACGTCAGTTGTGTAAGAGAATAAATGCTGTTTGACTGAGATTTCGAGTACCTAGTTGATAAAACCTAATCTACACGACAGTCGAAAAATATCCACATTTTTAATTTTTTTTATTTCATTGTAATATTAGTTTGTATATTAATACACAGGCATATGTACATTTATGTACGTCCATCCACTGCAACATACCACAACAAACTATTATATTGCGATTTTTAACTTGTTTCATTAGGAGCACGATATAGCACTGTGATCATAGTGTTGCTGTAGAATGGAATTTCTTTTAAAAAATACTATAAAAATAGTGTAATATTTTTATAAATTACAATATTTAACACTGAACAATTTTTACTTAATTTTATTATTTACAATTTGCAAAATTTAGTATTGATTTCTATACAAATATAGTTCATCATTTACCAAATCGGTTTTACACGACTAAAATTTTTTATGGCCAGTTGCACCAACAAGGCTTAATTTTTAATAAGCGACCTTTAAATAAAAAATGCAACTTGTAATTTAGACAGCAATATATAACGTATGTCCCAAAAGTTATAACACAAATTTATAAAAAAAATTGTAATAAAAAATGCATTTACTTCAAGTTTTGTAGTACTTAATAATTAACTGTTTTATAAGCAACAAAATTATTTTCTGCGGACACCTAGCATTAGATTTTAAATATTTACATGGATTTCTCCGATTCCTGCGTTGAAGTTCTTCCACATTTTTGACTTCCCAACCTTCATCGTAAATTTTTCGAGGTAAAAGAGCCCAAAACCTTCTATGGAACGAGCCTGGGGAAGGTTAAGGGGATTGTCGTTTCGTTGAAAAAAATGGTACATTTGATCTGCATTGTATACACTACGTTTACATGTAGTTTTGAAAATGGTTTCAGTTTTCAGTCAAAATTACGCGAAACTGGTTACATGCAATTTTCAAAACAGGTTTACAGATTTAGTTGAAAACAGTTTCGGCGCGTGAGCATTTGACCGATGTGACAGATCCTCTTCACTCCACATTCTTCGTTTTGCTATTATTCCAATAGACCTTTTCAATTTAAAGAGATAGAAGATATGCGCAATGGAGATCTGCGCGTAGTAAGAACAACTGAAATCCATGGCGTTTGTTTCTAAAGAATTTAGACGTAAAATTAAAATCTGAGAAATATGTCAGATAACTTTAAAAAGTATTATCGAAATAAGTTACAAAAGCTTTTATTGAAGTTAAAATGTTTAGCGATGCAAATTTTCACCGAGAATACAGGTATTTTAATGACTGCAATATTTTTAACGTTTCGTTTGACAGCCCAACTGGCAGTCGTTCGCGCCATTTTCTTACTATATGCACCGATAGAAAGAGATAGTCGTTAATTTGAAAAGGTCTATTATTTTTTCTACTTTGTACCACTACGCACTAAAACTACACAGCTGTCAGTTTATTTTTAAGTTAGTAACACCAAGTAGCACAAAGCGACAGAAACCATGTAGGTAGGAATAAATATGGAGGGAGTATTTGCAATCGTTAGTGAAGCATCTTCCCCCTTTACAAAGTGTAGATATGGGTATAACTTTAGTTGAAGTTACAAGGTTGTTGCTGTCAACCCTTGAACTGTTATATGCAAGTTTTCTTGCAATAATATTAAATTCTTCATTAACATAAGTAATTAGTTGCAAATTTTTTGAACAATGGTGTTTTGTTGTGTTGTGTAGTGCTCCAATACGCCAGGGGCAAAAACAGCACTGCAGATAGAAAAAGAAATGATATTTGGAAGACAAATTTCATTTTATCGGTATAAGAAAACTATTTATGATAATAAAAATTTATCATGATTTAAATTTTTAACAATTGATATTTTTTTATCTTGTGTATTATGAAATAATAAATAATTAAAAAATCTAATACATTGAATATATTAAAACAATTGTGATTTCTTACAAATGTAGCCTCTTCCTAGCCTAGATCTATTGATTTAAATAAATAATGTAAAAGATAACCGCATCGATCACACAGGTAAGTGGAATTTTAATTATTTATAATAATTTTTCTATATTCTAATTTCTTCTAAGCACATATTTGCTGAAAAATATGTATGTTTAACAATATTACTTGAAATAAAACTTTTCAATTTCAAATATTTAATTTTATGTTGAGTTTGAAGCTTCTTGACTGGAAAAATGTTTGGGAAGAGAAGAAAATTCCTGGATTGCAGTCAATAAAATTTATTTAAATCGGCCTCTACCGGTTTCGGCAACACATTTGCCTTCTTCAGGAGCTATAAAAATTGTACAACGGATTCATTTATGTTTTACAGTGTGTATTACAATTCTAACTTACGTGATTTATTCTATTTTATGCATGTAAATGTAACATATTAAAAATACAAAAATAACAGGTACAACACACATTTGGACGTCACAGTTAAAAAAATAAATAAATAAATATGATAAGGTACTCTAAAGTCGTCAAAAATATAAATTTGTAAAAAAGTTTACACCCTTTGAAAATTTTTAAATAAGTTTTAACATGTTAAGTTCCGAAGTTTTTTAGGAAGGTTTACGGCCATTTATTTAAAAGTTTTATATGTTTTATTATTCTTACTTTTATTTCGTTTTCATGTAATGTTCTTCTTTTCTTTTTATTATTAAATTTTAAAATGTTTGTGTATATTTTGCTGAGGTTAATTGTGTCTGTTTTTAAGTTAATATTGTTTTTATCGTCATTTATATGTAAAATTTTGTTCTGTGTCTAAAATTTTAACGTTGTCAAAATTAAAACTGTGGCCTGAAGATTGAACATGTCCTACTAAGGCGCATTTCCCTTTGTTGTTGTTTTTGTTGCTACAGTTTCTTTTATGTTCATCCATTCTTGTTTGTAAATATCTCTTCGTCTGACCAGTGTATTGAGCTGGGCAGTCATTGCAGGGAATTTTATAAATTATATTAGTTTTGTATTTCTTGTCAATATTTGCTTTTAAGTTAGTAAATAAATTTCCAACTGTTTTTATTTGTTTAAATCCTATACCTACATTTAAATTAGCGCTAAATTTAATTTTATATTTAACGCGCGAATCCCCACATCAATTTTGTACTGTGCTTGGTGCTTGAGCTATGGTGTGCATTCTGTGCATGTGTCGCGTCATGTGATCACTGTGAGAGCGTGAGATCTTTGCAAATTTGCGTTTGATACTGTTAGCGCTATTTTGAATTATGCAAGTATTATGTTTAATTACTTCTCTCTTTAATTTTTAATTTCAGCTTTAAATTGAATTACATGATCGTATATTTATTAAATGACTGTTCATTTGATTATCGGTCAGTTGTGCTAGTGTTTTCGAAGCGACGACGTCTAGTTGGTGCATTTACTTCTTTGTGAAACGGTGAGTGCTATGGTTTTGTGGTTATTCTGTGTGGTTACTCTCACGCTGCGGTGTTGAGAAAGAGTTGTTCTGCGGTTCAACTGTTCCCTCGCTTGCGGGCTGAGGAAGAGTCTACAGTGCGGCTGGACTATCTCATTCTCTGCGGAGATGAGACTGAGTGCTCTCACGCTGCGGTGTTGAGAAAGAGTTGTTCTGCGGTTCAACTGTTCCCTCGCTTGCGGGCTGAGGAAGAGTCTACAGTGCGGCTGGGACTATCTCATTCTCTGCGGAGATGAGACTGAGTGCTCTCACGCTGCGGTGTTGAGAAAGAGTTGTTCTGCGGTTCAACTGTTCCCTCGCTTGCGGGCTGAGGAAGAGTCTACAGTGCGGCTGGGACTATCTCATTCTCTGCGGAGATGAGACTGAGTGCTCTCACGCTGCGGTGTTGAGAAAGAGTTGTGCTGCGGTTCAACTGTTCCCTCGCTTGCGGGCTGAGGAAGAGTCTACAGTGCGGCTGGGACTATCTCATTCTCTGTGGAGATGAGACTGAGTGCTCTCACGCTGCGGTGTTGAGAAAGAGCTGTTCTGCGGTTCAGCTGTTCCCTCGCTTGCGGGCTGAGGAAAAGTCTACAGTGCGGCTGGGACTGGTACCTAATCCTATCCTAATCCCAAAAGTTGGGCTCGAGCCTGGAGCATTTACGGGGATCCTAAGTACTCACTGAGAATATACTCACCCATTTTTATCTTTTGCAGACTATTGGCGCTCGTGGGGAGTAGTGCGGACCATCCGGGGATTGAGGATTGGAAGATTTGTTTATTTATTTATTTGAGATATTTGTAATCGTTTTCTATTATGTAATTTAGTATTCTTTTCTTTAATAAATTTTAGTATTCTTTACAATACTTTCGTGACAGATTAAGCAATTGAAAATCGGTGTAAGTTCAGATTATTATTACTAATATCAATTTTATATTACCCGTAAGTGTTTGATTGACGACTGAATATAGATTTTCGTTATTTTAGAATAGAAAAAGTAAATAATTATGCTAGACAATATCAAATATATGTCTGACGGGCATTTTAAAACTCATTTTCGAATGTATCCCGATACTTTAGGCCCGGTTTTTTCACCTCTGGTTAAAGTGTCAGTTATCTTAACTGCCATATAAAACTGGCTTGAAAAAAGAGGTAATGATTTTAATAGAAATCAAGAAAGCTTCCGGTGAATATTATTTAATGTAATAGCTTACATATTTACAAAATTAGTGAAAATTTTCATACTTCTCAGACAAAAATCAATTCTCGCTCATACTTTGCGCGCTAACTCGAACGTGGACAACCTTCCACACGTCTAGAGCTCGGGCGAACTGAGCATGCACAATCTACACAGCGCAGTATTTACAGAACGCGTTCTGGCAACCCAGAGTGCACAGAAGTGAATAACCGAACGCGTACTGTGCAAATTATTAAAAATGTGTGCACAGAACTGAATAACCGAACGCACCTAATGTTTATTCGAAGGAGGAACTACAGTACCTGCGTCCACCCCCACAGATCTTCACTCTCCTTGCCCCTAGATCAAGCTTAGGCTCTCTCCATATTTATTCCTACCTCCATGACAGAAATGTTATGCTATGTACGCATGCGTAATGTGTTTACAATAGTTTTGAAACTAGTTTCCAAGTCAAACACCGTGAATTTAAGTTTTGGTTTGAGATAACTCAAAGTCAAAACCGTTTTGACACTATACATTGCGTGTTCAAAACTAAAACGGTTTGAAAACTGCATATAAACTCAGTAATAGTGACAGGTCACAAGGTATCTGGCTAGAAGATGAAATCATCCCCAGCGTGTTCTTTGTCAATAAAATAAACCAATTTTGTTAGATGTACCTTTGTCTATCCAGGAAAACCGGGGCTTTACTTCACTCGGCCCACCTAAGGCCTGGCGCACCATACCAACACCTTATCTTCGTAATTAGCTTTTTTATATCTAACTTTAGGGACCTCTGCATTATTGTCAGTATGAAAACCAACATTTCCCTTAATATCAGAGTTGCTCAGTGTGAAGTCCGTAAATGTGAATGTGGAAGAACACGCCCATCTTTATTTAATTTTAGTTCATAATAATATGTAACTTATGAAACAGTTAATTATTAAGTACCTATTATAAAACCATAATAATTCATTTGAGGTTACTTCGATACAATATTGTCTATTTAAGGAACGCTTAAAATTTAAGTTACGTTGGTGCAACCGACCCAAATAATAGTAATTGTACCTATATGTAAGTAACTTTTATTTGAAATAGAAATAAATAATTTTGAAGACAAGTCATCAAAACCACAGTTGGCCACTTAACGCATTCAGCCACACGAGTAATTGCTTCTCTTCTGTACAATAACGTAGAACGCCCGCCGCCGCCGTCGCGTGAGCGAGTGTCTATTTTTAGCGATGACGCAATAGCCACGGACCGTCGTGAGTTGCAAACAAACCCGTCCGAACTTGTTTAATTGCTTGGGTGATGTAATCTATTGTATATGATGTTTTTATCTAGAATGATGTTCTAGTAATTTCTCGAATACAAACGCCGGAGTATATAAGCACTGTTAGCAAAGGCATTGGACAGTCTAATATAAACAAGCGTCGTGAAACGAATAGTTGGTGATATAAACAGATAGTCGACAAGTGGCGAACATAAATAAATATAGTTATGAGATATATTGTTTAAATAAATAATCTTAGTGTTAAAGTGTTTTTAGTCTTAATTAGTGTTTAACATTTGTTTAATCATAGTGTAAATTTAATTTATTATCTTTTAATATCTATTTATCATTATAATAAACTTTTATTTTAATTAATAATAATTGTCTAATATTTACACTTCACCCAAATAAATAAAAACGTTATAGTACAAACTCTTCTTTTCATTATCTTTAATTATTTTTTTTTCCTAATACTATATTACAACTTTTCTTTCTTTTTAGTTCTTCAAAATGGGAATGTATTTCGAATCCTACCTCACAGACCTTGCATTAGCATCTGTAATACTTATTACAATCATTTACGTTTACTTTAAATATATTTACCAATATTGGACCAGGAACAATATCGCTCAACTTAACCCTTCTTTTCCATTCGGTGATGCAGCAGATATTGTGTTAAATACAGATTCCGTGGGAACAAAATGTGCAAAATTCTATGAAGAATTTAAAGCAAAAAACGTACCTGTTGGAGGCTATTACTTCACTTACCGTCCTGAATTGTTGTTGCTGGACTTGGACATAATCAAACAAGTTTTAATATCAGATTTTCATTGTTTCACTGATCGAGGAATGTTCACTGATGAAGAGAATGATCCTATAAGCGCACATTTATTTTCACTTGGTGGGGAAAAGTGGAAGAACTTAAGAGCTAAACTCACGCCTACATTTACTCCAGGAAAACTAAAAATGATGTTTAATATTTTATTATCTACTTCAGATGAATTAAAGAATATTTTAACTGAAAATTCCAAACCAAATAATCCTTTAGATATTCAAGATATCTTAGCAAGATTTACAACCGATGTAATCGGAAGCTGTGCGTTTGGTTTACACTGTAGTAGCTTGAGGAACCCAAATACAGATTTCAGAAAATATGGAATACGAACTTTCAAACCAGTTGATTTCATTGATAAAATCCGAGGAATTGGTTCATTTTTATTCCCTAGTGTATACAGATTCTGTAAGATTAAGGGTGTTAACAAAGATGTAAGCAATTTCTATATGGGTATTGTAAAACAAACTGTTCAATACAGAGAACAAAACAATATTACCAGAAAGGATTTTATGCAACTTTTAATTCAGCTCAAGAATGGAGATTCGGTAGTATTTTCATTGTTTTAATTTGAATGTTGTACCTAATATATTTTTTTGTTAGACTTTGACAGATGACGAATCAATTACTGTTAGTAATGAAATAGAACATGATCAAAAATGTTTAACAATTAATCAAATTGCTGCTCAATGCTTTTTGTTCTTCGTAGCTGGTTTTGAAACATCTGCAACCACAATGTCGTTCTGTTTATACGAACTTGTCAGAAATCGTGAAATTCAAGAAACACTTCGCGAGGAAATTATAAGAGTTTTAAAAAACTATGACAATAAATTATGTTACGATGCTGTCATGGAAATGCATTACTTGGAGAAATGCATTAATGGTAGGTAATTATTTTATTTGTAATGGAAGTTTATTTGTACGATATTTTCTTGGATTCAAAGCTTCAATTGGTTATTTTTATTTAATCCTTTATTGTTCAAAAAACAGGATTTGACAACGTTTCGGCCTTGAATAAGGCCATTCTCAAGTCTGTATAGAATAGAATTATGAGTATAACAAAAAAAAATTATAAATTAAATTTGACTTACCAAAACAATTGTGGTTTACAAGTAAAGTATTGTCAAAAATATAAACCAACACCATATTATGTATAATTTTTGACAATACTTTACTGTTGTAAACCACAATTGTTCTGGTAAGCCAAATTTAATTTATAAATTTTTTTTTGTTATACTCGTAATTCTAGTCTATACAGACTTGAGAATGGTCTTATTCAAAGCCGAAACGTTGTCAAATCCTGTTTTTTGAACAATAAAGGATTAAATAAAAATGACCAATTGAAGCTTTGAATCCAAGAAAATATCCTACAAATAATTATTTTATGATAATTAATATTTTTTAAAATGAGGAATATAAGGAATTATTTGTCGAAGAAGAAGTGAAGAAGATACAAAAGTAAAATATGTGGGTATCTCATTTTAAAACATATTAATAGTCACCACAGGAATTTTTATCGTCTTTTATTTTTCTCATTAATATTACCTGAAATACCCTTAAAAACATCGAATGTACTCGAATATAAACAAAGAAAAAATTACATCTAGCATAGAAATATACTTTCGCTGCCCATGCCGACACGGTGACAGCAGTTGGTTTTGTTTTATTACATGGACATCTTGCTAAAGCCACCTAAAACCTAGAAGAAGTTTGCTCTGTACCACCATTCTGTACGTGGTTCCGCGCTTACGTATTTGTGTACGCGTTAGTCATTAGTATTTTTTTTTATTAATAGTATAATGTAGTACCACGGGCTTCTATGCCAAAATACATGGGCAGCGAACGTGTTAATTTCTATTATAAAATGATCAGATAACAGAAATATGTCCCATATACTAAATTGATCTTTATAAAATGAGCAATACGGCTGAATTGTCTATAGCAAATTTTAATACTACTACATTATTGGTAATGAAAATTGGGCATGGATGAAAAAGGATAAATAAAGAAGAGTAACTGCCACGAAAATGAGATATTTGTTCGATGTAATGGGAATAGGTCGGCATAGAATGATAGTATGAAATACTCGTAGACAATAGATAGCTGCAGCAGAGTACCGACCATCAGTTTTAAAATCACTGATACGGAGGCATTAATTCACGTATAAATTTGAAACAATAGCTATTTGTGTTTTAAGAGCGCAAAATGGGACATTGTCGAATGAGAGGCGTCGCGCGGCATTCTCTCGAAATCGACAATGTCCACTTGCGCTCGAAACACACACAAGATTTTTCCTACTGTCGCCACAATGGAGTCCTCAACCATAAGAAAAAAATTAAAAATGTACACTTTGTACTTACAGTACTACTCAATAGTTTTGCAGTGAAGGTAAGAACGTATTCAAATATGACATCCAGATATTATTTTGGCTTTCGTATTTTCAAAAAATTAATGCCAATTTTGTAATGAATATTATAAGTTTTTTGTATAATTTATTTGTTTCAAGTATATTAAACTAGTGCAGTGAAAAAGTGGATGTCCATTGAGAGCGTTCACGTGAAACTTTTGCAGGTAGCAGCATAACTGTTCACACAATTTATTTTATATTTAATTTTAATTTATTTATACTTTCGTTTTTGTAAATGAATGCCCTATTTTATTTTCACATCAGTGCGGCATTTTGTTTGGGTATGTAATGTACCGACAGAGTATTATATCAGATTGACTTGTGAAAGTGGTAATTGTGTAACTACAGTCATTAGTTCCTAACTAAACGTTTCTATTAAGAGTGTAGACAAACGACATTTCTTAACATTATATAGTTAGAAATTTGGACAGCGAGCGCTTTTTCTATTTTGTCGCGCATAAGCGGCAAAGTGACATTTTGCGTTGACAAAAGAGAGCCCAAATAGCAACTTTGTATAGAGACTGTAGAAAAAGAAATATAAACCACTATCTACAAAATTGCAGTACACATATTTCAAAAACAGTATACAGTTGTAAAAAATAAAATACAATTAATAACCAACAAAAAACTCCAAAAAACGAAATCAACTGTCATTTTTATCAATCTTTTGTGGTCACTGAGCAGTTAATCGAACTGTCACTGTTCTGCTAAATACACATTTTAAGGTTTAATTCTAGTTTTAAAATATTTATTAAACGATAGTCAAATTAAAATTTTTGCAGTTTTCAAACTGCGAGTCGCTAGCGTCAGCTAAAGTCTCTTCCTTAGATTATTGTGCAAAGGTGAAGAATGGTTGAATGAAACGAAATAATCTTTGGAAGAAACTGTTTTCCCACGTCTATGTCACAGTTTCTATACTTCGTTTCACGTAAGAAAATAGCGTTGGTTTAGATAGGGATATAAATGTTGCCCTTTGATTGGTCAGAAAGCAAACCTAGTTCACAAAAACGAAAAAAATATCACCTGTTAGTTGTCAGTTATCAAATAAAACTTACAGAATTAAGTGATGTTTAACCATGTTTTGCTGTAATTAATAATAATCAGGTACTGTACATTTTTACAGATAAAAATATTTATTATTGACAAACTTTGGTTTCACGAATTTAAGTTATTTACTTGATGCATGTAAAAACGGTCGGCTCTCAAGCGCCATCTACTATTTTCTTACGTGAAGTGAAGTATAATGTTAAATCTGTATATATCTGCATCTGTACTGAATCAGAGAATCAGATCATAGTGTATATGATTCATGATTCTATTAATCAAGGTCAAGGAGCTTCAGAGAGAAGGAATATCTTACATTCTTCAAGTATTCTTCACATATATATTTAATACCTTGGTTAGAAATATAGGGTACCTACTTTTACACAATAGAAAATTAGTACAGAGATGATTAAACTTCAACTAAATACACTCCTGACTAATAGGTAGTGGCACTCTTTGGTGAGGTTTGTAATAATAATAAATAATAATAAATAATAATAAATAATAATAAATAATAATAAATAATAATAAATAACAATAAATAACAATAAATAACAATAAATAACAATAAATAACAATAAATAACAATAAATAACAATAAATAATAATAAATAATAATAAATAATAATAAATAATAATAAATAATAATAAATAATAATAAATAATAATAAATAATAATAAATAATAATAAATAATAATAACTAATAATAAATAATAATAAATAATAATAAATAATAATAAATAATAATAAATAATAATAAATAATAATAAATAATAATAAATAATAATAAATAATAATAAATAATAATAAATAATAATAAATAATAATAATAAATAATAATAAATAATAATAAATAATAATAAATAATAATAAATAATAATAATAATAATAATAATAATATAATAATTCTTTATTGTATTTAACTTTCGATAAAGTATTACAATTGATATTTATGAGGGTGAATTAGTTTTACCTTACATTATTTTTGTAACATTTTTTTTTTTTTTTTGCGTTGCGTTGATGGAGATGAGATGATGAAAGGACAGTTACAAACATCCAAGCCCCTGGTGGGAATCGAACCCACGACCCCAAGAACCGAGCGGTGATGGTCGCTTCGAGCCGAAACACGCTGCCTCAACTCACTCGGCTACCGAGGCGGCTATAAATAATAATAAATAATAATAAATAATAATAAATAATAATAAATAATAATAAATAATAATAAATAATAATAAATAATAATAAATAATAATAAATAATAATAAATAATAATAAATAATAATAAATAATAATAAATAATAATAATAAATAATAATAAATAATAATAATAAATAATAATAAATAATAATAAATAATAATAATAAATAATAATAAATAATAATAATAAATAATAATAAATAATAATAAATAATAATAAATAATAATAAATAATAAATAATAATAAATAATAATAAATAATAATAAATAATAATAAATAATAATAAATAATAATAAATAATAATTAATAATAATAATAAATAATAATAATAATAATTATAATAATAATTCCTTTTGAAAATATACACATTTTATCGGAAGCGTCGGGATTAATATTACATTTACATATACATATAAAGTTGTTACATTGTGATACCGTTAAAATACTCATTCAGATCATAGAAACACTGTTCTATAAGAATTTTTTTACTTTTTGTTTAAACATTGTTATGGATTTTGATTCTGTTAATAATGAGGGCAAATGATTGTAAATTTTTACTCCTAGAGTATTTGGAGATAAACTACTTATTTTTAATGTATTTATCTACGACAGTGCGCTAATACGTAATTGGTACACTAACTTGAATGTCATTATGAGTTTCATAATGACACTGAGTGTCATTATGAATTATTTATTTTGTAAGACAACAAACAATAACAATGAATAAAATGAACGTAGGCTACGAATGAACATTTCAATGTTTCTCATTATGTCAAAATTTAAATGAAAAATGTATTTTAAGATCAATTTAAACTGTCGTAGATAAAATATTGAAGAATACGCGTTTGATATAGCCTAATAATGAAACTTGCGTGATTAAAACACTCGGCTCACCGCCTCGTGATTTAACATCACACGCGTTTCATTATGAACGCTATATCAAACTTGTATCCTTAATATCTATAGTGGGCGCTCTAAGTTCATTTGTCCTCCTTGTATCGAAATTATGAACATCTTTATTTTGAGTAAAATTGTTTTTATTTTGGAACATGTGTAAAGAAGTTTCATATACACACACATATAAATACGTAAAGAGTACACATGAAGCCAAGTCAGTGCACTGTATTTCTTTCTAACCAGGGTATACATTTCATATTTTCATGCAGCTGCACTTATTGTGCGCCCAACCGTACACGTTAAGTGTGAGTTCCAAGAGTTCATTATGATTATGATAAATGATTATTTGGTGTATAAAGACACTCTGATTAAGAACAATGCTATTGAATGTGTAGGAGTGAGGAATGAGTCAGTTGAAACGTCTTGGTCATTTAGAGAGAGTGATGAATGACGTGTTTACGTACGTTAATGGCATTGAGGTGGTAAACGTTAAGAAGAAGCCACTTACGTCATCAATAGGTTCAGCTGACAACCCTTCCAAGGAAATGCGTGACGTGCTCAATATTAATTTTTCTCTATTAATATTTTTTACCTCCCGTCATACCGTAAGAAAGGGAGGTAATGTAATCGTGCCAAAAATTCGATGGTGAATTTTCAGTAAATAAGCACGAATTAGGGCCCCCACAACACGTTTTTACTATTTTTACGATGATGTGTGTGTGTGTGTGTGCGCGTGCGTGGGTGCGTGCGTGCGTGTGTGTGCGCACGTGTGTGTGTATGTGTGTGTGTGTGTGTGTGTGACGAGTTTTCGTCCACGATAACTCATAACAAACTTCCAAATATATATATTTTCCGAATTTAAACTTCCTGAATTCATATAACGAATTGATTAGATTTTGGGTAAAATTGGATAAATGGAAGTGATACTTTACTTGAAGCTCTGAACAGATACTCGTGAAGAATATATTATGATATACTTCAAAACTTGTCAAATTTAGTATTTACGACTTTTATATAAAGGGGAATAACATATTATATTCTGGATACAATTGATAAACCGGAAGTGATACTTTATTTGAAACTCTGAACATAGTTTCGTGAAAAATATATTGATACAATCGAAAACTTTTCAAATTTGGTATTCAAGACTTTTATATTAATAAAAATGACGTTAGATTTTTTATAAAATTGATAAATCGGAAGTGATACTCTACTTGAAGCTCTGAACAGATTTTTGTAAAAAATATATTATGCTATATTACAAAACTTGTCAAATTTATTATTTAAGACTTTTATATAACGGGAAGCAACATATTAGATTTTGGCTAAAATTGATTAACCGGAAGTGACACTTTATTTGAAGCTCTGAACAGATTTTCGTGAAAAATAAATTGATACAATCCAAAACTTTTCAAATTTGGTATTTAAGACTTTTATATTAAACAACATATTACATGTTTTCTAAAATTGATAAACAGGAAGTACTACTTTACAGGAAGCTATAAACGGATTTTCTTGAAAAAATATATTAAAACATGACCCAAAACTTCTCAAATTTGGTATTTAAAACACATGTATAATTTGAAACAACATTAGATTTTGACTATACCTGTATGATAACCCGAAAGTGGTACTTAATTTGGAGCTCTCAACAGATCTTCGAGGAAAAACAATAAAATATAATCCAAAATTTGGTTACAGACTCTTCGATTTATTGGAACAACAAATTAGATTTTGTTTACGAACGATCAACCGGTAGTGATACTTTACTTAAAGTTCATTGCTATTTCAAACATGGAATTGACGGGAGGTCATGTGTTGGCCATATCAGATTTTTTGTTAATAAAAATGATTATTTTTAATTAAAATATGGATTTTTCATTGAATCACTATTAAATACAATAAAAAAATTCCTACAAAATAATATTTTTAAATTAACGACTAAAATAAACTCTTCATTTAGCGTAATTAGCTCCCAGTTTAAACAAAACTGACGAGCCTAGGGATTCGAACCGTAGCCAATCATAAACATCAACGTCACTTTCTTCCCCCTTGCCGCACACATAACAATTGATGACACAGTTGGCTTCTTCTTGTCGTGTACATACTCTACGCTTATGTGGACGTCCGATATGTAAGTATTTTTATAGTTGGATGTCATCAGTGGTATGATGTGGCAGAAAAATTACTGAGCCAGAGGAATGTGAGAGCTGTGTTTGAAAATAAATCTAGTAACTAGATATACCTTTTATACATATATAATTTAAATGTAAATATTTATTTTACAGAAACCCTTCGAAAATATCCACCTTTGGCTTTCTTGGAACGTAGATGTAAAAAGGATTATCCACTTCCAAATTCAAATTATATTATCCGTAATGGCGATATAATTCGTATTTCAGTTCTTGGTATCCAAAGAGATCCAGAGATTTATCCAGATCCAGAAAAATTCGATCCTGAAAGATTTAGTAAATCTGAAATAGCTAAAAGGCATCCAATGTCTTTTATGCCATTCGGTCAAGGTCCGAGAATGTGCTTAGGAATGAGATTCGGTTTAATGCAGATAAAAGTAGGATTAACAGTAGTTCTAAAAAATTATAAATTTACATTAAATAAAAAGACTCCTGATCCTCTTGTAATGGAGCCTAATAATTTTACTTTGTCATCAAAAGGAGGAATTTGGTTCGATGTACAAAAAATTACCGCTTAAATTATTTTTTGTACTTATATATTTATTTTAGTTATGCGTTTATATAGTTAAGTTTAAGTATCTTTTATTAACAAATATCTTTAAAAAAAATATTCTCCTATCTCCTTTTTCGCCAAAATAATTATTGTATCGCCGAAATTACTGATTTGTTATCATATAAAATATTATCAGCGCCTAGTTATAATCTGTGGTTTATTCTGTTACGGTCGCCATAATAGTAGCAACAATGAATTTATTTAGTTTTCGAGAAATAGATACAGTGCCGAGCCGGAGCCGCCGAGATACTACGAGCCTACAACTGGCGCGCGTGACGTCACACTAGTCGCCCAACTTTTGTAGTGTTTAATGGGAGATACACAGTTTTTTCAAAGTATTGCGAAAACTGTGGCAGATATGAAAAAATGTATATAAACAATATTATAGATCATAAAATTATTTATCAAAGGGCGTTAACAGAACATATTTATGTTCTGTAGTTTAGCTGTAGGAAGCGTATAAAATAACAAGGTCAGATACATCTTAACTTTTTTCAAAATTTTGCGAAAACTGTGACAGATATAAAAAAATGTATATAAACAATATTATAGAACATAAAATTCTCTAACAAAGTGTGTTAATATAAAATATTTATGTTAAGTCATTTAGCCGTAGGAAGCGCATAAAATAATATATGTAAAGATACATATTGACTCTGTTTTCCCACTTAGAAATTTGTAAAAATTCTGCCTGTTTCGGTGCTAGAATGTAATTACAAAATAAAAATAAACCTAAATAATTGAAAATCATTTATTTTTACCAAAATAAGCCACAGGGAACTTGAAAATTAGAAATAAGTTACAATTTTGACTTGATTAAAATATAATGCATAATTATATAAAATAAAACACTAATATTAAACTAGAAAACAAAATAAATGTATGTTCTAAACAATGATAATTACAAACATTAAACATTTATAAAAAAAATACAAATAAAATGGCATTTTTTAGAAATATTACCTACTTAATAATAGAAAACTGCGAGAAACAGTAAAAAATAGAAAAGTTTATAATTATAAAACTGGTACAATACATAATTAAATTTGAAATCCATAGAAAATATTTCATATATAGACTAGGAAATAATTAAAGAAATTAAGTAAATTTTTGAAGTTTTCTTTTTTTACTTGTAACTTCTTTCATAGTATAATTTTTTACTTTTTTTCGAAAGTGTTAGTATAGATTTTCCGCAATCGCATTCTGAATTTTCACTTAAATTAAACTGTAGATACTGTAATTTCTTTAATGCAAGTACTATAAGTACTTGTTTATGGGATTTAAAACTACTCCAGAACAGAAAACCAATAATTACAAATTAAACTATTCCTCTGTACAATATTGCATCGTAAATTCTGCAGTTACAGTATAATCATATATTTTAATATTTACTCATAATTGCTATGGTCTTCAGTATGCTAAACAACTATTTAATAATAATGTTACACCACGGATTAAATTAATTAATTAATTAAGTTACGTATTGTAGTGTTTATAAGTTGGGGAATGGAATTTTGGGAGGCAATCATAAATGTAATGTGATTGGGGTAAGAGTTTAAAGGAATAAAAGGGTTATTATATTCTGAATATTGTATTACTTCAATATTTCCTACCCACATAAATCCCTTTTTGTAATAATATAATTATAAATACATATTTATTTCAAGTACTTATTTCTGATAAATACGAATCAACTTTTTAACTATCGCATTAACAAATTTTTATAATGTTTGCATTAAACAAACTATAGTACGCGTCATTAGGGTACCTTTATAACCAGGGTATGGCCATGGCGTGGCTCACGTTTCGTCCGCCATTACCGGCCCGTCTGTTATATGTGTTGTTCTTGCGCAAATTATTATGTATTTTCCTGGCTATTTGTTTTATTTTGATGAAAAACGCATTTACATATCATTTTAATATGTATTTAAAGTGTAAGTAGTATTTTTATTTTATTTACTTGTATAGTTTGTTAAGATCTCATCACGATTACTGACATATTGAAAACAACTAAAAATTACCAATATTAAGCACAATCATTAAAAATTTTAAAAGATAAGTTTAGAATATATTATTATTATGTAAATAAGAACTAGTGATATTAAATTAGATGTGATAATAACAACACATCATATATTCTACATAACCTCTAAATGTATGTCATAATAATAATTGTGTATCTCTTAAATAAATTAATTTTTATTACCTTTATAAATTCACATTGTGATTATTTAATATTATTTTTAATATAATATCACATTTATTACAAATAAATAGGGAAATGAATTACCGACAATAGCGGCAATCTTGGCCCATGGTCATATCCTGTATATAAAGGTACCCTATGCGTCATTAGGATACCTTTATAACCAGGGTATGGCCATAGTCCAAGATCACCGCCATTGTCGGTAATACATTTCCCTATTTATTTGTAATAAATGTAATATTTATATTATAAAAGAATAATAAATTATCACACTGTGAATTTATGAAGGTAATAAAAAATAATTAATTTAAGAGATACACATTTATTATTAAAACATACATTTAGAGGTTATGTAGAATATATGATATGGGTCATGGGTTGTTATTATCACATCTAATTTAATATCTGTAGTTCTTATTTACTTAATAATTGTATATTCTAAACTTACCTTTTAAAAATTTAAATAATTGTGCTTAATATTGGTAATTTATAGTTGTTTTCAATATGTCAGTAATCCTGGTGGGTATCTTAACACACTACACAAGTAAACAAAATAAAAATATTACTTACACTTTAAATACATATGAGAATGATAATTAAATGTGTTTTTCATTAAAATAAAACAAATAGCCACGAAAATACATAATAATTTGTGCAAGAACAACACATATAACAGTGGAAACAGAAAATTAGGTATTATGTATTTTCGTGGCTATTTGTTTTATTTTAATGAAAACCGTGTAAGTAATATTTTTATTTTGTTTACTTGCGTAGTTTATTAAGATACCCACCACGATTACTGACATGTTGAAAACAACTATAAATTACCAATATTAAGCACAATCATTTAAATTTTTAAAAAGTAAGTTTAGAATATACAATTATTATGTAAATAAGAACTACAGATATTAAATTAGATTTGATAATAACAACCCATATCATATATTATATATAACCTCTAAATGTATGTCTTAGTAATAATTGTGTATCTCTTAAATAAATTAATTTTTATTACCTTTATAAATTCACAGTGTGATAATTTAATGTTCTTTTTTAATATATCACATTTAGTACAAATAAATAGGAATAGGGAAATGAATTACCGACAATGGCGGTGGTCTTTGACCATGGCCATACCCTGGTTATCATAGGCGTAGTTAGGGGGGTGCCTAGCACCCCCAAATTTTGAATTAGCACCCCCAAACTAAATTTCTGTAAATTTTAATAATTTCATTTTGTAAGAATACATAGATATTATTGTGTGTAATCGTGACTTTTCATAGTTGTTGCACATTTATATAAACACAAAATATAGAATAATATACAATAGGTGCAATAAAACAAACGTTTTTAACAAATACGTAGTCTAAATTTAATTTTTATTTTTATTAATAGTTATGTTTGACGCTCGTTTGACGTTTCAAAGTCTTTTGATTTGAAGGTGAAGGTTAAAGTAACTTAGGGTACCTTTATAACCAGGGTATGGCCATGGCGTGGCTCACGTTTCGTCCGCCATTACCGGGACATCTGTTATATGTGTTGTTCTTGCGCAAATTATTATGTATTTTCGTGGATATTTGTTTTATTTTAATGAAAAACACATTTAATTATCATTTTAATATGTATTTAAAGTGTAAGTAATATATTTTATTTTATTTACTTGTGTATTTGTTAAGATACCCACCACGATTACTGACATATTGAAAACAACTATAAATAACCAATATTAAGCACAATCATATAAATTTTAAAAGGTAAGATTAGAATATACAATTATTATGTAAATAAGAACTATAGATATTAAATTAGATGTGATAATAACAACCCATGTCATATATTCAACATAACCTCTAAAGGTATGTCTTAATAATAATTGTGTATCTCTTAAATTCATTAATTTTTATTACCTTTATAAATTCACAGTGTGATAATTTAATATTCTTTTATAATATAATATCACATTTATTACAAATAAATAGGGAAATGAAATACCGACAATGGCGGCGATCCTGGCCCATGGCCATACCCTAGTTATAAAGGTACCCTAAAGCAACTAGCCCAGTAGCGAACCTATCGGGAGAAATATTGTGCTAAGGCTCTCATTGATGCAATAACTACATACCTAAAACACCGATTTTCCCTAGAAAGTTAAGAACTAGCAATAGCTGTAGATATAGCTCATTATACCACTTTTGCAATAAATAAAGATATTTTGAAAGCTGAAATTACTATTCTAAAGAACATGATGAGCGGTCAAGAATCAAATAAAATAAAAACTACTTAACCGACGTACATTTGGTATTTATTATAAACATTATAAAATTATTATTCTCTGTTATGAGGAGAATTAAAAACTGGCTGAGCACTACTATGACACAAAATCGCTTTACTAATTTAGTAGTAAGTAGATCAGTATAGAATATTGAAAATGAACTTTAAAAAATCTGATGTGGCCAGCACATTACCTTCCGTCAGTTATAAGAGGTATTTACGAAACTTCTACACCCGAGAACTGTTACCGGTAAACAGCTTTTTATAACTACCAGAATCGATATTTTAAGAACGCAAGTGGTAAACAGGGTAGATCCATAACCTATGAAAATATTTGTAATAGGTTAGAAATTTGACGTATTTAACAAACTGAGCAGAGTCCTACTTTGAACACATTTCCATTTTAGCGCGCGCGCTTCGCTTTGCATCACTACCTTTTTTTGAGATTAGATTCTTCATGAATCCGGTAGATGGATCTGGTAGATATTTAACAATTTTCGAACACGGTAACTTTTTACCATTCGTGTTTTCAAACACAGTCGCTAGATGCGGTATCTACCGGTAGAATTTTCGTAAATCCGTATGTATTTTCTATAAAATCCATACAGAAAGTTCCTTGAAAAAGATTTTAAGTTTCTTGTATATACATTACCTTCGACAGTTGTATGTATTTCGAGCAAGAAGATCCTATATTTCGACTAAAATTATAACACAAAAATACTATGAATATGTCAATTGCACTTGACGCTGATATCTTTGAATCAGAATTTTCTTAATATAGTTGTTTCTACCATAGCTGGCTAATTTATGAAATTTAATTTCTTTATAATTTTATAACTCTCTATCCATTTAATATGAAGTTTAAAATGCAGTCAAATCGTATAGAGAATACAATGTTCTTTAATATTTATAATAACATTAAATGTGAAAAAATGACGTTTAACATAGTTTTTTCAAGAAAAACTGTTAAAATCTTCAAATGAGGGCACTTCCGGTTGACCAATTATAACCAAAATCTAATCACACACACACACACGCACGCACGCACGCACGCACGCACGCACGCACGCACGCACGCACGCACGCACGCACGCACGCACGCACGCACGCACGCACGCACACACACACACACACACACACACACACACACACACACACACACACACACACACACACACACACACACACACACACACACACACACACACACACACACACACACACACACACACACACACACACACACACACACACACACACACACACACACACACACACACACACACACACACACACACACACACACACACACACACACACACACACACACACACACACACACACACACACACACACACACACACACACACACACACACACACACACACACACACACACACACACACACACACACACACACACACACACACACACACACACACACACACACACACACACACACACACACACACACACACACACACACACACACACACACACACACACACACACACACACACACACACACACACACACACACACACACACACACACACACACACACACACACACACACACACACACACACACACACACACACACACACACACACACACACACACACACACACACACACACACACACACATCATCGTAAAAATAGTAAAATCGTATTCTAGGGACCTTAAAACGTGCTTGTTCATTAAAAACTCACCACTGAATTTTTTGACCAAAGACAATACCTTCCTTACCTAAAGGTGACGGAAGGTAAAAAATATAAAAAAATAAATAAATAATACCTAAGATATTTTGCAAGAATTTATTCTTCTGAATGGAAACAGAAAATTAGGTGCGCGTCGTGTTCCAAACTTCCTTTTCACAAACTAAGATGTCATTTTTAACACTTATATCATAAATAACTATTTTGTTTCTTTAAATAATATCGGGTCTAGTGGCCGCGTGCCTGAGTGTGCAGGTCGAATTTTAAATGGCACAACATTAACCCCTGTGGTGCACTCTCTACACCAGCAATAACTGCCCGTGAGGTGACGCCTGGTAAGCGCCCGCACGGTACGAATATTTCATGATTACCGATATTTATTTATTTATTTTATAAATAATATTTTATGTTCTTGTTTATAAATTAATCAAATAAATAATTTTTTATTTTGTAAACCAACTTTTTTTCATTTTAAGGTAAGGGACTTTAGCACCCCCTAATTTTAAACTTTAACCATTAACTATATAATATGTTGTATTATTAATACAACATATTATATAGTCAATGGTAGCTAATAGGAATGCTAAACAAGTAAGTGATGCACAATCAAGATCAAGAAAACTTTATTCAAAATTGATATCAAAAAATTTCTGCGTTATTATGGATGATGAAACGTATTGTAAACTAGACTTCAAATATCTACCAGGGCATCACTATTATTCTGGAAAGGATAGAAACTCTGTTAGTGACGAATTTAAGCTAATTAAAACAGAAAAATTCGCAAAAAAGATTCTCGTAAGGCAGGCCATTTGTTCCTGTGGAAAACGCAGTACCTTTTATTTTGCAACAACGTCAATGAATGGCGAAAGATATTTAAGTGAGTGTCTCGAAAAACGATTATTACTTTTTATAAGGCTTCATAACATACCAACGCTATTTTGGCCAGATTTGGCAACATGCTATTATACAAAAAATGCTATTGATTGGTATACAAGAAACCATATCGAATTTGTAGAAAAAACTGAAAATCCTCCAAATTGCCCTGAATTACGCCCCATCGAAAAATATTGGGCCCATATGAAGCAAAAGTTATTAAAATATAAGAAACCAGCCAAATCCGCCGACGATTTTAAATTTAAGTGGAAACAAAGTACAAAAATGATAACTGATGATGCTGTACAAATTTTAATGAGAGGAGTGAAAAGAAAACTGCGTAACTTTTGGATGAATCTTAATTAAAGTGTAAATGTTTGTTATTATGTACTATATAGATATAGATCAATAACATTGTTCAATAAAAGTGTTTAAATTTATTTGATTATATGGTTTTTTGTTAAAAATTGTAAGTGACATTTTTTTCTGGGACAAACTTTATTTATCAATAAAATCAATATCTGGGTACATATGATTCGCATATATCTTGAAGCCATAACATTTTAAATAGTTGCAAGAAAACTATTATACTATAGACTAATTTAAAAGACCTATCACAATCACACAATAGTGTTGTTAGTCTTGTTATTGTCGAATCTTGGAATAAAAATTAACTGATTCAAATCTAGTTCCTAGCCAATAAGTTTAAAAATATCAAATTAAAGCAAATTTCCAAATAGATTTGAAATACAATTTCGTATGGCAAACGTGTCTTCATACACATGTACCATGCGATATTTTATCTAACTGTTTTTGAAATGGTTTAAATTAAAGAATACCACAAACTAATAATTTTTACCTTCCGTCACCTTTAGGTAAGGAAGGTATATTGTCTTTGGTCAAAAAATTCGATGATGAGTTTTTAATCAATAAGCACGTTGTAGGGTCCCTAGAATACGAATTTACTATTTTTACGATGATGTCTGTATGTGTGTGTGGATGTGTGTTTGTGTGTGACAAAATTTTCGTCTGCGATAACTCTAATAGTACAGGTACAAAAATTATAATTTTTTCGTATACTTCTTCGTTACATCTATATGAAGAGCTGATTAGATTTTGGTTACAATTGGTCAACCGGAAGTACCATTTTTTGAAGATTTTAACAGTTTTTCTAGAAAAAACTATGTTAAATATATTTTTTTCACATTTGATGTTATTATATATTTTATTCTCTATACGATTTGACTGCATGTTATACTTAATATTAAATGGATATAGAGTTAAAAAATTATAAAGAAATTAAATTTCATAAAGTAGCCATAGCTATGGAAACAGCTACTATTAAGAAAATTCTGATTGAAAGATGTCAGTGTCAAGTGAAATTGAGATAGTGTGTTTGTCTTATAATTTTACGGGAAATATAGGATCTTTTGCTTTCTGTATGGAATTTGCATAAAATACATACAACTGCTTTAAGGTAATGTACAAGAAATAATAATAATAAATCTTTTATTTCTGCAGATACATTACACTGTATATAGAAAACGTCACAAAATAATAATTTTCTGTATGAAATTTGCATAAAATACATGGAACTGCGGGAAGGTAATGTACAAGAAATAGAATATTTAATTTAGCAAGGAACTTTCTGTATGAAATTTGTACAAAACACATAGAACTGACGGAAGGTAATGTGCTGGCCACATCAGATTTTTATTATTTAATAGGAGAACATTTGCTTGGTCTGAGACATCAAGATACTTGGAGAATTTGGATACAACTTCCAAGCTTTGGATTTCAACATTGCAGATCTTCTAATGCAGCTTTTCTAAAGGATTGCTGAGTTCTAGATAAATATTCTACGGCGTAAACGACCACCGATGGATGAACTGGTAAAAAACTGTATTTTTTTTATAAAATATATTGTTTTCATGTTCAATCATGCGAACTTATAGTCAAAGGAATATGACTATAATGTCTATCTAGTACTCAAATTCGATTTTGAGTACTACATTGAAAGATATATAACTTTCCTGGTTGTCTGTATAATATTTAAACAATTTAAAATTGAAATATCGACTTTTTATCAATAAAATCTTATTTGTGGGAACATATGATTAGCATATATCTTTCAGGAATCGGACATCAAGAAGACTAGATTAATATAGTAGATTAACTTCACACTTTTAGATTTGCTATTCGTTGAACAAGATATTATCGTAAGATAGGCTTAGATTTGGTATTCTTTGAACGAGATATTAACGTAAGATAGGCTATTTTGCGCACTTCGCCAACTTAATTTGTGGGGTTCTCCAATAGCTTAAGTTTAATTATAAAATATTGTACACGACATTGTATTTATTTAATAAATAGTATATATGGGAAGCGTGGGTTTGACATTTAGGGGCGGTTGCTCCCTATATATAGAATTTATTAAATAAAGAGTATAGTAGTTCTAAGTTGGAAGATCTCCCTGTCACTGTCGTCGAGATTGCAGTGCCGATTGGTGACGCAGACCATGGCTTCCTCTTCATAAAGACTATGTTTAAAATGTGTGTACACAATAAAATAATCTTTTAATTTATGTTCTGTTTCATTTAAACCCGTCACATTAGTCGTCCAGTAGGTAGTTTTAGTAAAAATAGTATTTATTATTAAGCATTTAGACGCGGTCAGGGTAAAGATAGATTTTAAGTATTTATTGTAAACGTAGCTTTGTATTCATAAATATTATATATTTTCGTAAATGGGCGGTTGGGTAATAACACCAAAAAAATATATAATGTAATTTATGTAAAGGTTGGCAATCGGTCTGAAACTGAATAAGAAATCTTGTGCCTTTAACAATGGGAACAAGAAATCTTATTTACGGACCCCAAGATTTAATTTTTTAAATATTGTAAACGGGACTCTATTTAATATATTATATATTGGGTAGTAGATACCCTAATAGTACATTAAAACACAAGTATCATAAGGCAATCTGTTAACGTACGAGTCCAAGTTTGGAAAACGAGCCGCCAGGCGAGTTTTACAAAGGACGAGTGCGTCAACAGGCATTATGATACATGTTTTTTATACTATTTTTTCTATTGAGGTAATTTTACAATTAGATTTTTTAGAAAAGGACTTGTCAAAAATATGAGTTGGTGTCTTTTTTATCAGTTATGTTGGTAGCGCTTCCCGCTAAAAATTGAAATTTCACATTTTGACAGTTTGTGTATCTTGTGATTTTGTCTGATTATTTACATTAAAACATTGTATCAAGCATTATACAATTATGAAAGAGGAAAACCAATACATACAATGAACTCCAAGGTTTGTTAATGAACCATCCTGATTTGACATATCGGTAGTTCGTGTTGGTTATTATCATAAATAATACTTGAATATAGGATTGAAGGACGTTACGTGGACCATCATGCCTTTTTATTGAGAAAACAACATATAAATAAAACTCTTTAAATAATGAAATACTTTAATGAACAATTTATTGATTTAGACTTTTACTTTCCACCATTTTGTCAACATTCACTACTTAGTTGCACAGATAACGGCAACAGCTGTTCTTACAATTTTTAATACAAAACATAATATGGCATATATTCGATAGTTCGCCACAACGTAGAACTGGAAATCATGGATTAAAACGTCAACTTTTCATATTTGTTTGCTAGTAGCCGCCACAAATTGAGTAGACAGTGTCAACATTTTCAAGTAACGTGCATCATACATTTCATAACCTGCCTGGAATGACAATACAATTCAAAATTGCTTTACCATAAATTTAAATTGTAATAAATAAAACTTACGGTTTTAATTATTATGACAAAGTAAACCTGAGCGCATTGTTTCTTGTTTCATAATTTTTTAGTTGAAATTTTAAGTTCACAGATTCTTATTCTTTCTTAACTAACACAGCTATAGCTATAAATTTATTTTCTTTCTAGTCCTATCACCTAGAGAAAGGATAAAAATCCACAATTAGAAATAATATTTCAACACAAATAATTTACCATTTTGAGGTTATCTGTCAATTATGAAAACATGACTACCATCTCTAGAACATGAAAGGCGCCAAAAACAGTACGTTTATAGATTTTCTAAACGTCGTGTTTTCAGTGATAAACAGTGCTTTTATAGAAACATAAGAACACCGAAATAGAAAAAATATATAACTAGAATTTTGGATCAGTTATAAAACTAAAATGTTTGTTACCAATTGATATTATTACTGTTGTATTATTTGTTATTAATTATCTTGCATCTTTATTCTGTAAATAAAAGTTTTATCTTCAGATTTGTGTTTAAAAATTCTGTTCATGATTATTTCTTACCAAGTTTGTTATCAAAATCGAAAACAATTTTTTTACGTGCTAAACAGGCTTTAGTTATAAAACTAAAATATTTGTTACCAAATAAAATACCATTATTTGACTTGTATTTTTTATTCATCATTTTGCATCTTTATTTTGTAATAAAATAAACTTTTATTACAAAATAATGCAAAATTTTTAATAAAACTTACAAACAAAATAATGGTAATTTTATTTGGTAACAAACATTTTAGTTTTGTACAAGTAACTAAAGCCTGTTTGCCACGTTAAAAAATTGTTTTCAAATTTGATAACAAACTGAGTAAGAAGTAATTATGAACAGAAATTTTAAACACAAATATTTTTACGTTTCATTTGTGTTAGAATTCTGTTCATAAATAATTGTCACTAAATTTGTTAACAAATCTAATAACAATTTGTGACAGCGTCAAACATGGTTTAGTTATTTTTATTCTTTGTATTTTATATATAAATAGGTATACTTACGCTTGTCCTAAAAAATTAAAAATAGGGATATTTAAATAAATGTCTATAAATTTTGATTGTATTTATTGTTTCCTTGAATTTTACATTGTATGTTCAATATTTTACACAATAAAATAAATTAAAAAATTTAAGTTGTTTATTTCTTTTTACGCGTATGTAGTTTCTAGAACGGCCACAAGGGTGCAGTACCTATCAATATGAACAATGATGGGCACCCCCTGCCAAATTTTTTTTGTGGTGCATAGATGCTACCTTGAAGTAACATCTATGCATGCTTAAAATTTTTTTGTGGTGCATAGATGCTACCTAGAAGTTGCATGTATGCACGCAAAAAAATTTTTTGGTACATAGATGCTACTTGGAAGCATCCATGCACGCTTAAATTTTTTTTGTGGTGCATAAATGCTACCTTGAAGTAGCATCTATGCACGCTTAAATTTTTTTTGTGGTGCATAGATGCTACCTTGAAGTAACATCTATGCATGCTTAAAAAATTTTTGTGGTGCATAGATGCTAACTGGAAGTTGCATTTATGCACGCTTAAAAAAAATTTTTGGAGCTTAGATTCCACCTTGAAGTAGCATCTATGCACGCTTAAAATTTTTTGTGGTGCATAGATGCTTTTTTTAAAATTTTTGGTTGCCTATATTTTAGGCGCAAAGCTTTCCGACAGGGGCTGCCCTATGGTGGCTGTTTTAAGAACTATACACGTAGTACGACTGTTAGAAACTATATACTACTTACATGTGTTTGAGGAATGTCTTATAAAAATTGAAACTAAAGATTAGAAAATAAGTCATTTTTAAAGTTTTATTAGCAATATATAATTACAAATAT